>CAJQUN010000088.1:1800000-2344033 GCA_907163345.1 Haberlea rhodopensis | reverse complement strand
GTGATGCCCGAAATTAATAATGGTAACTTGGAAATTAATTATGTTTATATGATGTATCATGTATTGATAGATTTATGTGTGGGTATTAAGATGTTAACATGATTAATGTGTTAAATTGTCAAATATGAGGAAGATGGAATTTTAAATGAAGTTTAGAGCATTGTTGTAAAGTGCCTTTAAAATACCAAGGTGGGTATTTTATACATCATGTTAAGTTTGGGGTACATTTATTTTATTAAGTTATACAACCCCTTTTAAATCCCCTACACATCACTTTAACCCCCCACATTACCATTCACCTTTTAAAAATCCCCAAATCACTTCCCACCCCAAACCTACCCCATTTTCGAAATCCACCAAAAGGAAGAAGGAAAGTCCCACAAAAACTTGGTTGTGTGATCTTTGCTAGGATTTGGAGCCTACAAGAGGTATGGAACCATTCCTATAAGTTTTATGATGTTTGGTGTTGAAATGGGTTAAATTTTTGATGTTTTATGTGGGTTTGTTTGGGTATTGTTTGTGTATGGTTGGGGTTATGATTTTTGAAGTGTTTTATGTTGGTTTTGGTGGGTTATGATGTTATTGATGTTTTTATGGAGTTGGTTTTGGGGTGGTATGTGAAGGAGCTTGAAAAATGAGCATTAATGGCGAAAATTCGATGTACAGCCTCGGCGATCGATCGCCCGTTCTTGGCGATCGATCGCGAGCGTCCAGTACCAGCCAGAGCATTGGCGATCGATCGCCACTTTTGGGCGATCGATCGGCGGGCCCTGGCGATCGATCGCGCCAAAAGTGGCGATCGATCGCCAAGAAGGAGAATTTTGGCCCCTCGTCCAGTGCGATCTCGCGATCGATCGCGCCTGGGTGGCGATCGATCGCGAGCTAAGAAAAGTGGATTTTTGATTTTTTGTGGGATTTTGGATATTGGACTATGTTTAGCTTCTAATATCAATTTGTATGGTTGTGTAGAACCATCCAAGGTGCCCACAAACATCCAGGAGATAAAGCTCTCCAAATTCTCCACTTTTGGGAATTAAGGTACGTAAGAGACGTACGAGCATCGGACGGTAAACCATGCCCTTACATATTATGATGATATTTAAGATGATGTTTACGATGATGACGTTTAAGATGATGTTATGATGATGATATCTATGATGATATTTTATAACGATGATGATTATGATGATGTTATGATGATGATGCTTATGCGTGTTATATGTGGTTTAGATGCCACGGGGTAAGACCCCCACATGGTAAGAGCCATGCGATGTTATTTGTGGTAAGATGCCACGGGTAAGATGCCCCACATGGTAAGAGGCCATGCGATGTATTTGTGGTAAGATGCCACGAAGGGTAAGATGCCCCACATGGTAAGAGGCCATGCGAGGTTATTCGTGGTAAGAGCCACGCAATGTTTATGATATGGTAAGACGCCATATGATTGGGGTAAGATGCCCACATGGCTAAGATGCCAAGCAATGTTTATAATATGGTAAGACGCCATATGATGGGTACGATGCCCACGTGGAAGATGCCACGCATGATTATGATATGGTAAGATGCCATACAATGGGGTAAGACGCCCCACAATATTGAATAAGAGTCAGGGATAACTAAGGAGGTCGGAGGACGACAACGACTTTTACTTAACTAAGATGTTATGCATATGTATGCTTTTATATAATGTTAAGTAAATTTATGAATGCTCATGATGTGTTATCCCTGTAGGTACACTTTGGACCAAGGGCCTAGGGTAGGTTGAGGAAGTGAGTGCTAAAGGAGCATGATGAACGTAGGAGGCAGGATTTTTGATAGTCTCTACTCTAGGAGTAGTGTAAATCTATAGCTTTACATTCTTTGTTGGGAATGTAATTAAATAGCTTTGAAAACTTTTTTTTGGCCTGTAATCCCTAGCTCAAACTACACCGGAACCCTAAGAGGTTATAAATGCATGATGTCCTATCTCAACTGATTATGTGTACTATATGAAGTTAAGGTAGGAAGACCCTACATTAGTGGTATCAGAGCAGTGGTAAGAAACCCGGGATGAGTGTAAGGGTAGCCTTAGCAATAAGTTAGCTAGTGCTTACTTTCGAACATTTTTGTGCATAAGTTGCATATGAAGTATATGATGTTATCCAGCTAACATGTTTTGTTTATCTAACGAAGTATTATACGAACGCTTTGGATCTTTTGTTAATATTGTGTTGCAGTATGCCAGCAAATGTGGAGGTAGGTGACGCAGTGAGCGTTCAATGCAAGTGCGGGGCGTACGAATACCCTACCAACAGCAAGCTTTGATGATGAGGACTTACACTGGCCTAAACATTGCTTACCCTTAACATGCTATGTTAACAATTGCAATTCAAATAGTGATAATCTAGTCTTCTCCCCCATGCTTACAATTATCCGATGACCCCCGAACAGCGGTTATTGCCAGGGGAGCTAAGCTTAACTCAGTTTCTTGCTTACCGACCCCCACCTTTGAAGGACTGAAACTGGGGAACGAGCTGAGGAATGGTTGGAAAGAATAGAGCAGATCTTTGTGGCAGCCCATGTGCGAAGACAGCGTGGATACGGTTAGCGGAGTTCCAATTGGCCAAGAAGGCGTTAATGTGGTGGAAGACATGTGGTAGAGCAAGGCTCAAGGTCATGAAGTGAACTGGAAAATGTTTCGAACTCGCTTCCTGAACCGTTATTTCTCGGCTGCAGCACGACAGGCTAAGGAAGATGAATTCACTCACCTCAAGCAAGGTAATATGTCAGTATCAGATTATGCTCTTCAGTTCTGCTCCTTGCTCAGATATGTGCCTCACATTGCTACGAGCACACAAGCAAAGATGAGGAATTTCATGAAAGGATTGAGGCCGGAGCTATACGATAGGGTGATCACTTATGGCCCTACTTGTTTTGACGATGCACTCTCAAGGGCTGAGCTAGCCGAAATAGGAGTGGGCATACCCTGATGTTGTACCACCGTCGGCACCCTCTCAGAAATCCACTCCGGATAATTTGAAGCCGAGGAATGATCAGTTCAAGTCAAGGGGGAACTCCTCAGCATCAAGGTTTAACGGTAAGAAGTCCGACAATAGGTGGAAAGGTAATCGAAGAGGTGATGCCCCATCTGGAAGGGGGGCAGTCTCAGGGAGACAGATCCGGGAGGATCAATGCACTCTTTGTGGGCAACCACATCTGGCGAAAGACTGTATAGGGTGCTATGTTTGTGGCGACAAGGGCCACTTGCTAGACAGTGTCCCAACAGGGGGAGCCAACAGGGTTCTGGGGGGAGGCCTGCAGATAGGACAGCACAACACAGACCACCCTTTGTACCGAGACAGCATGGAGGTC
This sequence comes from Haberlea rhodopensis, assembly GCA_907163345.1. Lineage (NCBI taxonomy): Eukaryota > Viridiplantae > Streptophyta > Magnoliopsida > Lamiales > Gesneriaceae > Haberlea > Haberlea rhodopensis. The sequence goes on along the minus strand of CAJQUN010000088.1, from coordinate 2,340,682 downwards.
AGCCCATGGGGCCACCTCAAGGACAGGTCTATGCACTGACAAGGGAGCAGGCTTCAGCGGCTCCGGAGGAGGTTATAGCGGGTACGTGTCTTTTATTTACGCACCCTGCTTTTATATTGATCGACAAGGTGCGTCACACTCTTTGTGTCGACAAGTTTTGTGGAAAGGCACCACTATGCACTTCTCCGTCGCCCACGCCTCTTATAGTCTCGACCCCCGCTGAAGAAGTATGATACTGATCGGATCGTCTACAATGGCCTCATTTATTTTGAGGATAAGGAACTAAGGTCAGACTTGATTGTTCTGGGAATGTCAGATTTTGATTGCATTCTGGGCATTGATGTTCTGAACAGGTATCAGGCAGTTGTGAACTGCAGGCAAGAGAGAACTGTACGGTTAAATCCGATATGGGAGTTCCATGGACGTTCTATGGGGATGGTTCTCGCTCTAAGATTCCGTTGATATCTGCTGTCAAGATGGCGCAGTTGTTGGAACGAGGTCATTCAGGATATCTCATTTATGCCGTCGATGTCACGGAAAAGAAAGGAGAAGTGAAAGTTGAGGATGTGCCCGTAGTGGCGGAGTTCCCTGATGTCTTTCCGGAGGAGATTCCCGGATTCCCACCGACGAGAGAGGTCGAGTTTGGGATTGAGTTATTACCAGGGACGTCGGCCATTTCTCGTGCCCCTTATAGGATGGCACCAGCGGAGCTAAGGGAATTAAAGATTCAGTTGCAGGAACTCCTTGATAAGGGCTATATACGCCTAGCGTATCGCCCTGGGGAGCACCAGTTTTATTTGTGAAGAAGAAGAAAGATGGTTCGATGCGTTTGTGCATCGATTACAGACAACTGAACAAAGCCACGGTGAAGAATAAGTACCCACTTCCGAGGATCGATGATTTGTTTGATCAGTTGCAGGGACGAGGCTCTACAGTAAGATCGATCTGAGGTCGGGTACCATCAGATTCGAGTAAGAGAAGAGGACGTCCAGAAGACAGCCTTCAGGACTAGGTATGGGCATTATGAACTTCTAGTCATGCCTTTTTGGAGGACGAATGCCCCGGCTGTTTCATGAGTTTGATGAACAAGGTGTTCCAGCCATATTTGGATTTCATTTTCATAGGTTTACATAGTCGATCTCTACTCTACTAGGACCGAAGAAGATCATGTACGGCACTTGAGGACAGTACTTCAGATCCTTAGGAATCATCAGTTGTATGCTAAGCTTAGCAAGTGCGAATTCTGGTTAGACAGCGTGGTGTTCCTAGGCCATGTCATATCTAGCAAGGGATATCTGTGGATCCGAGGAAGATTGAAGCTGTGATGGAGTGGGCAGCACCCACTTCTGTACCCGAAATACGGAGTTTCTGGGCTTAGCAGGTTATTACCGACGTTTTGTCGAGGGTTTTCCAAGATCGCTAAGCCATTGACACAGCTGACTCAGAAAGGAGTCCCATTCTTTTGGTCCGAAGCTGTGAGGAAAGCTTCCAAGAATTGAAGCGTCGTTTGACGACAGCGCTGTGTTGTGTGATTCCGTCTGAGGATAAGAGGTTTGCCTTGTACACGGAGATGCGTCACTGCAGGGTTTGGGCTGCGTATTGATGCAAGACAGACAAGTGGTAGCCTATGCTTCGAGACAGTTGAAGCCTCATGAGACCAGGTACCCAGTCCATGATCTGGAACTGGCAGCTATCATTTTCGCCTTGAAGATTGGCGTCATTATCTTATGGTACTACGTTTACCATTTTTACGGACCATAAGAGCCTGAAGTTCTTGTTCACTCAGGCAGAGTTGAATATGAGACAAAGGAGGTGGATGGATTTACTCAAGGATTATGACTGTGAAATTGAGTACCATCCCGGTAAGGCAAATTTGATAGCAGACGCCTTAAGTCGGAAGGTGAAGAGCACCGCTGAGGATGTTATGTGTTTATCAGCTTTGATGATTTCTTATTGCCATCTGGGCTATGATTTCGATGTAGACACGTCGCCGGTGCGAGTGTCGACCTTATTAGCCGAGCCAGACGTATTTGAGGCAATCAGGAAAGCCCAGAGGTCGGATGATGAAGTGCAGAGATGGTCATCAATAGCACTTCGAGGCCAGCAACAAGTTTAGTGTGGCTGAAGATGACTCTTTAAGATTGGGCAACCGATGGGTGGTCCCAGATGCGCCAGGATTGCCGTAAAGGAATTTTAGAACGGGCTCATAGTAGCCGGTTCAGTATCCACCCCGGTGGAAGAAAGATGTATAAGGACCTAAGTGGTCAATTCTGGTGGAGACGCATGAAGCGTGATGTGATCAGCTTCGTTAAGAGATGTTTGATCTGCCAACAAGTAAAGGCAGAAAGGCAGAGGCCTGGGCTGGCTGGCGAGAGAGCTTGGAGGTACCTAAGTGGAAGTGGGAGCATATATCTATGGACTTCGTGACCCACTTGCCAAGGTCGGCCTCTGGATTTGATGCGATCTGGGTGATCGTGGATAGGCTGACGAAGGTAGCTCATTTCATCCCTTACAGTATGACTTTCACGTATTTAAAGATGGCCCAATTATATGTACGGGATGTAGTGAGGTTGCATGGGATTCCAGTCTCGATCGTGTCTGACAGAGACCCAAGGTTTACTTCTCATTTCTGGGAGGGTCTCCAGACAGCTTTGGGCACCGAGGTGAGACTAAGTACAGCTTATCACCCTCAGACTGATGGCCAAACGGAGCGTACTATACAAACGCTCGAAGATATATTGAGGGCATGTGTTTTGGAGTTTGATACTCCGTGGCAAGAGTCTATACCTCTGGTAGAGTTCTCCTACAATAACAGCTATCAGGCGAGCATTCAAATGGCCCCTTTTGAAGCTCTGTACGGACGACGATGTAGATCACCGCTGTATTGGGAGGACTTGACGAGTAAAGCGGACCGGATCGGATATGATTAAGGACATGGAGGAAAAGATTAAGATGATACGCTTAAAGATGAAAGCGGCCCAAGATAGGCAAGCAGCCTATGCCAATAAGCGGCGACGACCGCTAGAATTTCAAGTAGGAGACAAGGTCTTCTTGAAAATCTCACCCTTCAGGGGTGTTGTTCGATTTGGTATGCGGGGGAAGTTATCCCCGAGGTATGTTGGACCGTATGAGGTATTACAGCGTATCGGCACTTTGGCTTACCGATTGGCTTTACCGCCGTCCTTATCTGGAATTCATGATGTCTTCCATGTTTCTATGTTGAGAAAGTATGAGCCAGATCCGTCTCATGTATTACAGCCTACTGAAGTGCAGTTAGACTCAGATGTATCCTACGTTGAACGACCGGTCAGAATTCTGGATCGTGAGGATCGCAGACTACGAAGTAAAGTTATACCAATGGTCAAAGTTCAGTGGGATCGTCGGGGGTCTGTCGAGGAGGCTACGTGGGAGACGGAGCGGCATATGATGCAGCATACCCGAACTATTTTCTGGTATGATTATGTTTAGTTTCTTTTGGGTAAGTGCATGCGATTTCGAGGACGAAATCTTGTAAGTAGGGGAGTAATGTGATGCCCCGAAATTAATTAATGGTAACTTGGACATTAATTATGTTTATATGATGTATCAGTATTGATAGATTTATGTGTTGGGTATTAAGATGTTAACATGATTAATTGTGTAAAATGTCAAATATGAGGAAGATGGAATTTTAAATGAAGTTTAGAGCATTGTTGTAAAGTGCCTTTAAAATACCAAGTTGGGTATTTTATACATCATGTTAAGTTTGGGGTAATTTTATTAAGTATTACAACCCCTTTTAAATCCCCTACACATCACTTTAACCCCCACATTACCATTCACCTTTTAAAAATCCCCAAATCACTTCCAACCCCAAACCCTACCCCATTTTCGAAATCCACCAAAAAGGAAGAAGGAAAGTCCCACAAAAACTTTGGTTGTGTGATCTTTGCTAGGATTTGGAGCCTACAAGAGGTATGGAACCATTCCTATAAGTTTTATGATGTTTGGTGTTGAAATGGGTTAATTTTGATGTTTTATGTGGGTTTGTTTGGGTATGTGTTGTGTATGGTTGGGGTATGATTTTGAAGTGTTTTATGTTGGTTTGGTGGGTTATGATGTTATTGATGTTTTATGGAAGTTTGGTTTGGGGGTGGTATGTGAAGGAGCTTGAAAAATGAGCATTAATGGCGAAAATTCGATGTACAGCACTCGGCGATCGATCGCCCGTTCTTGGCGATCGATCGCGAGCGTCCAGTACCAGCCAGAAGCATTTGGCGATCGATCGCCACTTTTGGGCGATCGATCGGCGGGCCTGGCGATCGATCGCGCCAAAAGTGGCGATCGATCGCCAAGAAGGAGATTTTGGCCCCTCGTCCAGTGCGATCTCGCGATCGATCGCGCCTGGGTGGCGATCGATCGCGAGCTGAAGAAAAGTGGATTTTGATTTTTTGTGGGATTTTTGGATGGATATTGGACTATGTTTAGCTTCTAATATCAATTTGTATGGTTGTGTAGAACCATCCCAGGTGCCCACAACATCCAGGAGATAAAGCTCTCCAAATTCTCCACTTTGGGAATTAAGGTACGTAAGAGACGTACGAGCATCGGACGGTAAACCATGCCCTTACATATTATGATGATATTTAAGATGATGTTTACGATGATGACGTTTAAGATGATGTTATGATGATGATATCTATGATGATATTATAACGATGATGCTTATGATGATGTTATGATGATGATGCTTGGCGATGTATTATGTGGTAAGATGCACGGGGTTAAGACGCCCCACATGGTAAGAGGCCATGCGATGTTATTTGTGGTAAGATGCCACGGGGTAAGATGCCCCACATGGTAAGAGGCCATGCGATGTTATTTTGTGGTAAGATGCCACGGGGTAAGATGCCCACATGGTAAGAGGCCATGCGAGGTTATCGTGGTAAGATGCCACGCAAGTTTATGATATGGTAAGACGCCATATGATTGGGTAAGATGCCCACATGGTAAGATGCCAAGCAATGTTTATAATATGGTAAGACGCCATATGATTGGGTACGATGCCCACGTGGTAAGATGCCACGCAATGATTATGATATGGTAAGATGCCATACAATGGGGTAAGACGCCCCAATATATGAATAAGAGTCAGGGATAATAAGGAGGTCGGAGGACGACCAACGACTTTTACTTAACTAAGATGTTATGCATATGTATGCTTTTATATAATGTTAAGTAAATTTATGAATGCTCATGATGTGTTATCCCTGTAGGTACACTTTTGGACCAAGGGCCTAGGGTCAGGTTGAGGGAGTGAGCTAAGGGAGCATGATGAACGTAGGATGCAGGATTTTTGATAGTCTCTACTCTAGGAGTAGTGTAAATCTATAGCTTTAACATTCTTTGTTGGGAATGTAATTAAATAGCTTTTGAAAACTTTATTTTTGGCCTGTAATCTCCCGCTCAAACTACAACCGGAACCCTTAAGAGGTTATAAATGCATGTCTATCCATTTATGTGTACTATATGAAGTTAAGGTAGGAAGACCCTACATCTATGTTATCTATTGAGGACATATATTCAGTTTTATTACGTTTTAGCTTGATTTTGAGGATTGTGGTTTATTATTGTTTTTGGGATGGTTATTGACTTATTGTTGTTGAATGTAGTGTTTTGGTTATCATAGGATGCAATTATTTAGGTAGACTCTGTCCGTTTTTTTGCTCGTTTTTTTTAGAAGTCAAAGTAAAAATTTGTTAAGTCAACTCATTTTAGTTCGTTATGAAATTGGAATGTTTTCGCTAAACAGAATTTCGAATTGATAACTAATTTTTGAATTGAGTGAAGCCTTGTGTTCAAGGAATTGAACACGGGGGGCGATCTGTTGGGGCGGGCCGTCACAGTTGGTATCGGAGCGATATGTTTGAAGTGTTGGGAGAAGTTATGGATTTAGAGTAGTGGAGGTAAGTTTGAATCGAACACCCTAGGATTTTCGGTGCATGTGTGCTTTAATTTTCAGGCCTACTTGCTTTATTTGCTCTAATATTTTATTATTTAAAGTGATGTTATTTATGTTACTAGGTTTAAGATCCTTAATTTTTTTCTTTTCTCCGAATGGATCCCGAAATGCTTCGAGGTATATATATATATATATATATATATATATAATATATATATATATATATATATATATATATATATATATAAGCTAAGATTTAATAACTTTAGGATTGGATCTAACTTTTGAGAAGTTTGGTTGTGAATGACCAGTAAAGTAATAAAAAAACCTAATTTTACTGATATTTACTATTATATTGTAGGAACCTTTAGTCTAATATGCGACTTCTTATGAATTATTCATCTTTTGAAGTTTTTCTTAGTCTTGTAATGTTTATAAGGTATAAAAGAAATTTTATTATCATCAAAGTATCATTTAAGGCAAGAAAATATTCCAACCTCCAATATTTACATCCTTATGATTTATTGAAAATTTCGCTATTCGAAAATATTTTTACATTATTATGATGAAGGATTTCAACCTCAGTGTTGATTTTAAATTCATGGCATTAAATATCTCCTCAATTCTATCATGTTTCTCATTTACTAATGAATTGTAGCGAATTCGATACCCCTAAATAATCTTTTTTTTCTATTTATATGTATAATTTCAATCTTTTAAGTGTTTATTTTAAGTTTGTAGCATTGAGAATCATTTCTACTACTTTAGTTTTGGTTCGTTGAGATTTCATGTATTGTAAGATGATATTTATACATTATTCAGACATAAAATTTTACATTTTCCTTTAGTCTTGAAATTAGTGATGGTAGATATACCTATGCTTCTAAGTTACTTTTCATGGTTGATAGAAATTTGTTTCTAGGTAAGTTATTCTTGACATTGTTGGGATATAGAATACCAACCCTCTATGATTAAATTTTTTCAAGGTTGTGAACTTTGGAATTAATCCTACCCTATTAATCTTCCCCTCTAATTTTGGTTATAGGAACTCTTAAACATATTGTAAGATATATGCTATATTTCTTGAGCATTGAATTAACTAAACATTCTCATAAGTTAGTAATGTACGTCAAAATGTTTAGAATATTTTGCCTTGCAAGAACTCTTTTATATTTGGGGTTGTAGAAATTGTTTTTACAAAGGAATGTTTTAGGATGTCAAGAAAACTTAAGATTACGTGACAATTGTGATATTTTTGGGACTCCAATACACCTTCATATTTTGGGAGTTAGGTTGTAATAATATGTCATATTAGAATTGAATATAATAGACAGTTTTACTCCTTAAGATCTAATGTTGATACATATATTTTATGAATTGTTACTTGGAAAGTAGAAAAAAATGATGACTTGGGTTATTAATTAATGATTTCTAAACTCGAGAAATATATCAAGAACGTGTGAATCGAAGTTTGAAAAATAATCAGGTTTCAACAAATATAGTAAGCAATGATTTCATCTTGAACAAGAATTTGGCCATTATAATAAATCTTGAATGTATGAACATTAGCATATCTACTCGATAGAAGAATGTTAGTTTTAAAATTTAGTTTGATAATGGATTTTATGTTTCAAATATTGCTCACCACTTTTGGGTATGTACTTGAACAAAAGAAAATCTAGACTTTAGTTATGCTGATTACTAAATATGTTAGGCTATGCGACAATAATATGGATTATTGAATGTCCTATTTGTAATGCCAATTAACATATTCTATGTAAAGTCTGGGATATAATATTGAAGTAAAGATGTGATAAGATTATTCCACTTTGGGTTTCATCATAAGCACTAGAATAGTTTGAATGTGAAGAGATTTATATACGTCAAGTATCGTATTGTTTATGAATTTTAAGTAAAGAAGCTTGGATATGCAATATTGAGAATCTATTTAGGTCCTATAAGGAAATGTAGCTTAATAACCCGAGTGAACAAATAAGTATATGGTATGTGTCGATTAATACATTATGAGTTTAAGCGGATTATACATAATTATGAAATGCGAGTTCTACCGAATATGATAAATCCAAATCTTTGAAAGTATGTTAATTAGAGAAGATTTAATTCTATCATATAAACTAAGATTATGTTACTTGAAATATACATTATTAATCTTGTACAAGTATAACATTAATTATGGTTTAACTACTTTAGTTGACTTTATCCGAAAAAAAAAAATTATATTTTTCTTAAGAATATTTAACATTGGGTTCCATAGTAAGCATAAGAATGGTAAATCTCAAATGGGTTACATGCAATAAGGATTATATTAATTATAAATTTGGGTAAATTAGTTTGAAAACATGGTTGAGGACTTCACAATCGGTTATGATTATTAAACTCTATAGGCTAAATTCACGAATGGGGTAACGGCATTAAACTTGATACTTTTGGGATACACTGTAACTTAAACTTTCTTGATAAGCATGATATGTGAGATCTTAGTGAACATAATGAATACTACTTCTTATTTGAGACTGCTCTTACGAAAAAGAAGTTGACTTATCTACAACTTAAGACAAAAAAAATCATTTAGAATTAGGGTATGATAAAATATTTTGGAAGAATTAGCAGTTTAATCTTGGAACATTAAGTTATATAATCACTTTATGGGATTACGATGATAAACAGTGATTGATATCATAATAGTATTGGGCTAAACTAAGATACAAAAATATGGGACTTTAAGTTTGAATTTTTTTGAATGTGGGGGTTCGTAGTCGATATAGAAATATTGAAAGGATAATCAGAGTAGCACAGTGAAAGCATAATGGGAAGTTAAGTATGAGATTCAGAGGACCATATGAAGTTTTGGAAAGAATAGGAAACCTAGCATATCAGCTTGCTCTACCTCCGGAATTTGGCCGAGCACATAATATATTTCACGTCTCAATGCTCATGATATGTGTTGGATGAAAGTCACGTACTTAAGAGACAACAGATTGAAACATCTAAGGAGTGCACATATTCATAATAACCTATGAAGATATTAGACCAACATGAGAGAATTCTAAGAACTAAGATGATTATGTTTGTAAAGGCTCGGTAGAGCATTCACTCACGACTACATGGAAGAAAGAAGAAGAGTTGTAGCTAAGTATCCAAATATGAAACATTGTACAAGTTTCGAGAACGAAATTTTTTAAAAGGGGGGGAGATTGTTAGGACCCGATGTTTTACATAAATATAAATAAAAGATAAAAAAATAAATGAATAAATAAAAATAAAAAATTAACAATAAAATATATAGTAATTAAGGAATTGAGAATGGGCCATAACTCCTCTCTCCCCGACTCCTTTCCCATTCCCCCCAACGACGATCGTTCGTTTGCCTTTCCCTCTCTCTCCTTTCCTTTTCCTTCCCCCATCAACAGTTGTTTCTTCTCCCTTTTCCCTTCCACATTTAAGCAAGCATCGATGCCTCAACCCATGCCATTACCCTCCGTTCAATCGCCGAAATCCTTGCAAAAATCCCTAATTTTCGCACCGAATCAGCGATGGAAGCCAAGCCCATATCGCCCCACCTCCTATTTAGGAACGTAACAGTCTTGACCCTAGGGAAAATCATCGGTACCCCTCTAAATATACGGTCAAACCTTCACCCTTACCAAGCCTCGCCATCGGAACTGGAAACGACGACCAAGGGGAAAACTCGGGATGCGGCAGAATCTCGAAAGATTGGTATTTTTTCACTTCCTTTCTGTTGCCATATGATTTATTTATAGTTAGTATGGCTTATAATTGGTCTCGTGTATACTGATATCTTTAAATTACAGAATTATCATGGTTTACAAATTGAATTTGTTATAATTTTGAAGAGAGTTGGACTAGAATGGTCTATGATGAAAGACAACTAAAAGCACTTTGTTAATAGACAATCTAAAGATGGATATGGGTCCGTGCAGCATAATGCTGAAAAAGCATAGTGGACTATGTGTGTTTCGTTGCTTTGAAATTAACTAGGAGTGATTTATGAACAAATAATTATTAATTAATCTCAAATATGGTATTTTAGAAATCCACTAAACAGTTAGTCAAGTTAAATTAGGCATTGTCTTTAAGAATGTATGCTTAATAATATCGAAATATGTGATAGGAAATCATTGATACCTTGGAGATTGTTGGGAAAGTTTGTAGCTTGAATAATTTTAGGAAGCTTTGAGGTAAGTAAAGGGAGTTGCGTTTTTCACAAATTATTTTAAGTATATTATGTTATTTATTTTTGAAATATTTTGGGACAGTAAGCATGCAAGATTATTTTGAAAAAAAATGATTTTTGATAGAAATGTGATTTTGTTGAAAAAGGGAATTTTGAATAGTATTTTATTGTTTGTGAAAACTATTTTGAAATAGCATGCTTGTCTTGATTCAGTGAATATGATTTGAGGTGTGAACTGGTGATGCTCTTTGTTTTGTCCATCTCGCTTGCGACGAGGTAAAAACAACGCACACTTCCTGCTCGTTGGCGACGAGAATAAATAAACGCATTTTATTTTGCCCGAAGGCGGAGGGGGTATAATATCTACCTATATCCTTCCAGCAGGTATAATCTGAAATAATATCATCATGCCACCTCCTTATCTAAGTATGCAATTGTTTCATTACAGCATGGCTATTGTATTGATATTATGTGGCAGTTATATGATTTTGTTTGTTATTTGTTGGTTATCTTTGCAGTTATTTCCGTTATGATTCTGTTTTGTGAAAGTTAGCTCTGTTAACTGCTCAGACTAACCTATATGTGTGAAAGTTATTTTGATATGAAAATGTATTATTTTTCTTCGCATTATGAAAAATGATGATTTTATTGCTTTTGTCAAATATATTTTTTATGCTTACCATAAAATCCAACGACTCACATTTACTTATAACGTGACATATTACAGATAGTGTCGATGACATAGATAAGACGGACGAAGAGCGTGTTTAGAAGGATGATAAAGTTTAATTATTTTGAGAACTCCAAGTTATCTATTGAGGACATAAATTCAGTTTTATTATGTTTTAGCTTGATTTTGAGGATTGTGGTTTATTATTGTTTTTGGGATTATTATTGACTTATTGTTGTTGAATGGAGTGTTTTGGTTTATCACAGGATGCAATTATTTATGGGAGACTCTGTCCGTTTTTTTGGAAGTCAAAGTAAGTCAACACATTTTAGTTCGTTATGAAATTGGATTGTTTCCGCTAAACATAATTTGAATTGATAACTAATTTTTGGTTGGAATGTTTCCGCTAAACAGAATTTCAAATTGATAACTAATTTTTAAATTGAGTGAAGCATTGTGTTCAAGCAATTGAACACGGTGGGCGACCCTTTGGGGTGGGTCGTCACAGATTTGATAATATCTGGGGAAGTTGAGACTTTTACTGGAACTAATCTAGAATGTTCCTTGAAACGTGCTGGAGCTACTCGTTGGAGTTCACATTTTTACTCTGTTCGAAGATTGATTGATTTGTTTGGTTCAATTTGTACACTTCTTCGTGATCTTTGATGGAGGTTTGTATAGTAATATTCGTGGAGAGGCTAAATGTTTATACCTAGTTATAAAATCTTTTGAGTTTGTATTTATTTTATTTTTGATGGGTGAAGTGTTACGTATCAAATATATAAAACCAAGCATTGCAAAAAGATAACGTAGACATTTTGAGTGGGGTGAATTTAGTGTCTACTACTAAGTCTGTTCTTCAAGAGATCCGTGATGATAGATGGGAAAGTTTTCTTTGGAAGAAAAAGAAGATTTGGAGAGACTGTTTATAAGTTTGATGTGCTTCGTCACGTGCAATTTTAGAAATTTGATTCCGTTCATCACTTGTCTCAAATATTGGCTACAATGAAAAAATCACACATTTATCCATTGACCGATAGATTGATTTGGTTGGTGTTGACGCCTTCAGTTTCTACGGCAACCACAGAGCGAACTTTTTTCTGGATGAAACTTATCAAGACACCCTTTCGCGATAAAATGGAAAATGAATTTCTAACTAATACCATGATTATTTATATCGAGAGATCTTACAGTTGATAAAAAGTTCATCATTGACAAGTTTGATATATTAAAGAATCGTAGATTGCGACTTAGATAATATTTTTTATTGTAAAGTTGTAATACTTTCTATTTTTGTTTCTCAAATTAATATAATATATTACATATTGTTTTCTATGTTTATACATGTAAAAATATCCCACCAGATTAAAAATTTCTAGTTACGCCCCTGGTTGCAAGAGTTGTGTGGTCATGCATATTTTGTCTTTCTCATGAGTTGCTTTGCTAATTTTCTCCAGCACCGTATGAGCCTATCGGTGCATGTAAATTACATGCACCGATAAATTATATTTTTGCTTAAAGATGGTACTTGAGTCTATCGGTGCACAAGTACTATCTTGATAAAATTTTCCATCTTGTGAAAATACACCAAATAGTCTTTATGTTTTTTGTATTTTATGTTGTTTCATATGTATAATAAATTACATAAAAGCCATGTACAGCGCAAAGGAGCTGCTCAACTCGCAATTTATGCAAACCTACTTTAGTTTGTTCATGTACATTTGATCTTGCAGCGCAAGATTGCCATGTTCATGTACTGTTTCTGCATATACGGCAAAGTAATTTACGTTGCTCAACACTATGGTGTAGCTGTGAGGTGCTAATCAAACTTCACATTTCAGGAATCCCACTTTCGTGTGTTTTGATTTATTGACGAGGAGATTGCTCTGTGATATTGGTTCAATTGCTTTTATTTTTACTGTAATGAGGAAGACGACTTGATTATTCGTATTTCTTGTATAATAACTTGGACTAGGCTGTTGTTTCCATATTTTCTTGAATATTAATCTAGCTCGTTGGCAAGCATGATTTTTTTGAGATAAGAATATTTTTTTAAGACAAAATACTGTCTGAAATGTTAGGAACTCTTTTTAAAGATAGTACTTGAGTCTATCAGTACACATAAATTACATGAGATAATAATTCCAAGTAACAAGTGTAATATGTTAACTAGATGTTGAGAATGTTGAATGAATGAACTAATGTGGAATGGGCATTCCATTTATAGATACTGACATCAAGGGTGGCTTTTTCACATCGTCGACTTTAAGGTACGTGGTGGTGATTTTTACACTTAATTTGATATAAGATTATGTGTGTTTTTATAGTGATTCATTGAAAATATTATGCGTTTTGGTATATATTTGTATATTTCAGAAATCCAGGTCCAAATGCATAAAAGTGGAGGAATTAAGCTCAAAATGATGAAAAATGACCAAACCGAGCAAACACAGAAAAGAAGGGACAAAATCGCAATTTGCTGAAATTCAGAGGATGCGATCGATCGCATCATTGAAGCGACCAATCGCCTCGGACCCATATCTTTTTGAGATCGATCGCATTATTTACGAGATCGATCGCCTTTGTCCAGAATAGTGAAGCGATTGATCGGCACTCACGAAGCGATCGATCGCCAGTACTCGAAAAATTCAGGATTTTATTTTCAAATTGGTTATTTTGTGTCTAACTTGGTGAAACTCCTCCTACTATAAATATGGATTCCTTTGACGTTTTTGGGGACTTTTGGCTCATAATAAACCCTACATACTCAGCTACCATCATTCTTCATCTTCTCCAACCATCCATACACCACAATTCCATTGAAGAGGAGACGCATCGGAAAAGACGGGACGACAGAGCAATGCAATGAGTCAACGCCTCTCGTTATTTTCGTATTTCTAACTCTGGTTATATATTTTCATCAGATTTTGATGTTTAGAATGTTGCAAAAAGAGCATTATTATTTGATGGAGATTGTTGGCTAAGTTTGTTGTCAAGGCTAAGGGGACCCTTGATATGAACCCATAATTCAATTTTAGTGTTTTTGATTGATTCTTATATTTCTAAGTGCATAGATTGTTGTTCTTCATGCTTTGGAGGGTTTGGCCATCCTTGAATGATAATTAATTGTAATTGAGATTGAGAGATTTAATTATAATACGATATAGAAATTTATGCCGTGGATTTCAGGCTGAGATCGAGAGATGGAGTCAAATACACTTGTGATAGCTATAGATATCTAGTAATCGAAGACTAGAAGTTTTCATAGATCGACATACAGTATTAATTGATCAATAAGGATACAAGAGTGACTTATTGTAACGTTAGTATTAGATTTGTTATAGCCGTACAAGTGTATAACAAGTACATTAGGAAAACTCGTCACCTTAGAACGTTTGAATTCAATTCTTAACTAATATACGAATTATGGGGGATTACATAGGTGAACTGAAAGTCTTGATAATTGTCTCTATTGATTCTAATCTTATTGGTTCTTGTTTGTTGGGTTTATTATTGAGTTAATTAGCCAATTTAGTTAATTAATCACAAACAGTTATCGTAGACTAAATATAGTTAAATTGATTGAGTTTGGTACTTATTTCCTAGTCCTCGTGGGTTCGAAACTCATACTTATAATATCATTATACTAAAACTTGACACAGTACAATTGCGGTACATAATCGCTACACTGGAAAATACTGCTTAATAATATCAAACAATATTAGTTGACTGTAGTTTAGTCATTTATTTGTTTTTCATTTTCGAGTTTTTTCCCTTTTCTCTACTTGTCTACTGTTTGTTTCTTGTGTGGATCTTTACAGTTGTTATCTCTTTGTGCATGCTAAGGAGTAGCAAGCCTACACTTGAGGAGGTTCCAGTACCACCAGTTGCAAGATCACCCATGGACTATGCTCATCCTTCATTCCTTGGATCACTGTCTGATATCAAAAGACCAACAATCCAGGCTAACAATTTCGAGATCAAGCCTGCTATCATACAGATGATCCAACATTCGGTCCAGTTTGGGGGAGCAGCTACTGATGATCCAGATGCCCACATCTCCAACTTCTTGGAGATTTATGATACATTGAAACATAATGGCGTTACTGACGACGCCATCAGGTTTCGTTTGTTTCCTTTCTCTTTACATGATAAAGCTAAATCTTGGTTACAATCGTTGCCTGCGGGTTCTATTACTACGTGGGATGGGATGGCGCAATTGTTCTTGTCAAAGTTCTTTCCACCATCCAAAACAGTCAAGATGCGCAATGATATCACAACTTTTGCCCAATATGATCATGAGACACTGTATGAAGCATGGGAGCGCTTCAAGGATCTACTGCGGAGATGCCCACATCATGGCCTCCCTATCCGGCTGCAGGTATAAACGTTTTATAACGGTTTATTTTCTGACCACCGTCTATGATTGATGCAGCCGCAGGAGGTACTGTGATGAGAAAGACACCCGAGGAGGCTTATACGCTGTTGGGGAGATGACTGCTAACAGCTGTCAATGGCAGTCCGAAAGGAACGTGCCAAAGAAGCAAGCTGGATTGCATCAATCGAGTGAAGTCAATGCCCTAGTTGCCCAATTGGAATCACTGAACAAGAAGATTGATGTTTGAGCATGCATGCAATGCAAGTTCAAACTGTTACATTCGAGCTTTGCCAAGGAGGACATCCGAGCACGGAATGCCAAGTAGGTAACCCTTTCGTTACAACTAATGAAGCTGTTAACTTTGTAGGGAACCGAACACCACAGAGCTACCCCTACCCAAATACGTACAATGCGGGGCCGAGGAACTATCCCCAACCACCATCGGGGTATGCACCAAAGCCAGGCATGGAGGAGCTACTAACCAAGTTCATATCGTCAGCTGAAACAAGGATGAACAATCATGAGGCGTCGATAAAGAACTTTGAAGTCCAAGTGGGACAACTAGCAAAATCATAGCCGGACAAGCACGAGGATCATTATCTAGTGAACCTGAGACAAACCTTAGGGAGCAAGTCCATGCTATCACGTTGAGGAGCTGAAAGGAGGTCGCTGAGAAGAAGGATGCAAACGTTGAGTTAAAAGCCGAGGCGGACATTAAGCAAGAAGAGGAACAAACACGCGACAAAGGTAAGTCTACTAAGACCCCTACACCCATCACACCTGCTAAGGTAGATATCCCACCTCCATTCCCCGCTGCATATAAGAGAGCAAAGTTAGATGCTAAATTTGCTAAGTTTTTAGATTTGATAAAGAATCTCCATATCGAGATGTCTTTCATTGATGCTATTCGGCACATGACAAATTATGCTAAGTTTTTAAAGGAGATTCTGTAAAAAAAAAAAAAAAAAGCGGAAACTGGGAGAGCATGATATGAAAAACTCAACTGATGAGTGTTCTGCTGTCATTCAAAATGATTCACCTCCGAAGTTAAAAGATCCAGGGAGTTTCACTATACCTTGCAAGATCAACTCTACTTCTTTTAAGAAATCTTTATGTGATTTGGGGTCAAGTGTTAATTTAATGCATTTGTCTGTGTACTGGAAGCTGGGCCTAGGAGAGTTAAAACCGATAAATGTTTCACTACAGATGGCGGACAAGTTCATCAAGTACCCTCATGGGATAGTTGAGGATGTACCATTCAAGGTTGATAAATTCATCATTCCGGTGGATTTCATTGTGTTGGACATAAATGAATATGCGGACATGCCTTTGATTCTAGGAAGACCGTTTGCTAGCTACTGGAAGGGCATTGATTGATGTCCAAGAAGGGAAGTTGATCCTACGAGTAGAAGGGATCAAGTTGTTTTTGATATGTTCAAAGCTTTGAACACTATACGCACTGAGCATCGATATTTTAATATCAATATAATTGATACATTATCTGTTGATGCGATGCAGGTTAAGAGCGAGAAGAATGTGGAGTCACATCGAATGGCCATCAAAGAGGAGGTAAATTCCGTGAGGGTGATTTGGTGCAAATGAATCGGAAAAAAATGCTACTTTTTCCATGGAAGTAGAACACACCATGGGCTGGACCTTTCAAAGTTGTTAATGTTCTACCATGCGACACTATCAACTTAAGAGATGACCAAGGGGCACTGTTCACAGTGAAAGAGAAATGGTTACGACGTTACCACATGGCGGACGAAAAATCTTGCCCCACTGACCCTTGCGGCACTTGAGCTTACATAGTAAAAAGTCTAGCTTAGGACTATAAATCAAGAACTTTTTATTATCCCTTTGCTTTGTTTTTGCATTGTTTTTGGTTTTTGGTTTGTTTTGTTTGTGTTTTAAATTTTGGCGAGAGACTCCATGCGTGTTGTCATGTGTTTCAACACTTTGCCCCATGAGCTGACGAGGAATTGGACAACGATTACTGACGGTCGTTGTCAAATGTAAATGCTTTGTCTCATTTTCCATGAACATTACATTGAGAACAATACATGAATTAAGTTTGGGGGAGTGCATTACTATGTAATGCTTTTTCTTTGAAATTGTATCGTTCTTTGAGCACCAACATGAGTTCAATTAGTAAGAAAAGAATGAATCTAGTAGTTGATGTCATATGATATATTGACTTTTTCGGGTAAAATCCTCTCAAAGAGCCTAACAGAGAAATATCGAACAGAGCAAGACCGAACAGAGAAATACCGAACAGAGCAACACCGAACAGGTAACACCAAGCAAGGTTGTACCGAACAGCTGTTAAATCATCCTCGGTTTCCTGGTCAAAGATTAGCGGAAGACCCTGAGATAAGTAACAAGTCAACCGGCGTAATTAAACGAGTAGTAATGGGACGCGGATTTTCCGGACACATTTTGCCCCAATAAAGCCACGATCAAAGGAGATCGTGTTCCGGATTTCCTGTGAGTTAACCACCGGGATCCGCCCTATAAATACCCACCGGTAGTCTCATTGAGGGGGTTGAATTTTTTAGGCAAAAAAGACTCCGAGGAGAGCATATTTACTTCTGTTCGGTCGATTTTGTCATTTTCTAAAATATTTTTATATAGTCGTTCTGCGATTGTAAATTGTGTCAAAATGTCCTGTAATAAATCAAGAGTGTGGTAGTGAAAATTATACTGGACTAGGTCCCGTGATTTTTCTCTCAATTCGAGGGCTTTCCACGTAAAAATTTTGGTGTATTTCCTTTACTTTTCATAAACATTAAATTCTACCATAAATTGAGAAATAACGGATCACATCAGTAGTGGTCCAAATTCCAGTATGATATTATCTCACTATGCATGTCAACTTGAGTTTTGATGATTGTAAGACTTGTTTGTGAAGATCTTGTTTTGAGTTATCATGTCAAAGAATATATTGAGCACTTTTTGAGTCATAATCTGGTGAATTGAAATTGTAGTAGTGAAAATCTCTGTGAACTTGATGAATTGTTCTTGAGCATCTTAGAGTACCTTAGAACTTATTTGATGATGACACTTCAATGCGAAATTTTATAGTCATGAACTTGATTAGGAGATTATCTAGGCGACCTTTGGACCGTTTGAGCCTTTCAAGCGTACCATGCTTACATCAATCCCTAGTGTCCACTATTGAGCCTAATTGAAAAGAATGGTGTATGTTTAACATACTATTAGCCCCATTCAACATTTTTTTGGCAACTCATTATACCCACATTTATGAGCCTAAATTGAATATTTTTATCCTTACCTAAAGGGAGTATAATGAATCTCATTTGATTTACATGAATTGCTATATTTTGATGAGCTTATTGTTCAAAAAATTGGTGAATGAGAAAAGAAAATTGATTGATAAAGCCTTGTGAAAAAAGTGACTAAATAAGACCCAAGGCTAGAAGAAAAAGAAGAGAAGCTCAATTTTGTGCTAAAAATATGAACATTGTGTGCTTATACACTTTTCTTTGTGCTATCCTATCTTTTCTTTGAAGCCAACAGATATGCCTAACATTAAAAGCTTAAAAAAACCTATTGATCTAAGTCTAGGGAGTGACTACATTAGTGGAGAAGTGTTTGAAAATAGGACTATGGGGTGCTCAAGGATAATCTTAACTTTCATTGCCTAGCATGATTTCATCTATGAAAATTGCATGAAACATGAAAGCAATAGCACACACGCACGTTTTGATTCAGAGACATGTTGCTTGATCTAGGAGAAAACACAACGTGTTGAACTTTCTGATAGACTTTTGTTTGTCTGTAAGTTAGATGTCTGAGTTACATGATTGACTACGAGTTGGTTTATTTGAATCTTCAATATTGAACTCTACTTTGTGATCTTATTTCTTGCTCGAGACGATCAAGTTTAAGTTTAGGAGAGTTGATAAGTGTGATTTTTACACTTAATTTGATATAAGATTATGGGTGTTTTTTAGTGATTAATGGAAAATATTACGCGTTTTGGTATATATTTGTATATTTTAGGAATCCAGGTCCAAATGCATAAAAGTGCAGGAAGTAAGCTTAAAATGATGAAAAATGACCAAACCGAGCAAACACGAAAAAAGGGACGAAATCGCAATTTGCTGAAATTCAGAGGAAGCAATCGATCGCATCATTGAAGCGATCGATCGCCTCGGAGCAGTAGCTTTTGGAGATCGATCACATTATTTAGGAGATCGATCGCCTTTTTCCAGAATAGTGAACGATCGATCGCCACTCACGAAGCGATCGATCGCCAGTACTAAAAAAATATGGGATTTTATTTCCAAATTGGTTATTTTGTGTCCTAACTTGGTGAAACTCCTCCTACTATAAATATGGATTGCCTTGGACGTTTTTTAGGACTTTGGGCTCATAATAAACCCTACATACTCAGCCACCATCACTCCTCATCTTCTCCAACCATCCATACACCACAATTCCATTGAGAGGAGACGCATCGAAAGAGACGGGACCACGGAGCAACGCAAGGAGTCAACGCCTCTCGTTATTTTCGTATTTCTAACTCTAGTTATATATTTTCATTAGATTTTGATGTTTAGAATGTTGCAAAACAAGCTTATGCATTATTATTTGATGGAGATTGTTGGCTAGGTTTGTTGCCAAGACTAAGGTGATCCTTTGTATGAACCCATACTTCAATTTTATTGTTTTTGATTGATTCTTATTTTTGTAAGTGCATATATTGTTGTTCATCGTGCTTTTGAGGGTTTGGCCATCCTTGATGATAATTAGTTATAATTGAGATCGAGATAGTTAATTATAATACAATATAGTAATTTATGCCGTGGATTTCAGACTGAGATCGAGAGATGAAGTCAAATACACGTGTGATAGCTATAGATATCTAGTAATCGAAGGCTAGAAGTTTTCATAGATCGATATACAATATTAATTGATCAATAAGGATACAAGAGTGGCTTATTGAAATGTTAGTATTAGATTTGTTATAGCCGGACCAAGATATAACAAGTACATTAGAAAAACTCGTAACCTTAGAACGTTTGAATTCAATTCTTAACTAATATGCGAATTATGGAGGATACATAGGTGAACCGAAAGTCTTGAGAATTGTCTCTATTGATTCTAATCTTATACGTTCTTGTT
The DNA here is from genome assembly GCA_907163345.1 of Haberlea rhodopensis. Lineage (NCBI taxonomy): Eukaryota > Viridiplantae > Streptophyta > Magnoliopsida > Lamiales > Gesneriaceae > Haberlea > Haberlea rhodopensis. The sequence continues at coordinate 2,320,326 of CAJQUN010000088.1, read as the reverse complement.
TGTTGGGTTGATTATTGAGTTAAGTAGTGAATTTAGTTAATTAATTACAATCAGTTATTGTAGACTAAATATAGTTAATTAATTGAGTTTAGTACTTATTTTCTAGTCCACGTGGGTTCGACACTCATACTTATAATATCATTATACTAAAACTTGACACCATGCACTTGCGGTACATAATTGGTACACTGAAAAATAAAGTTTAAATTAATAACGAATAGTGATGTACGGGACGATAAACATATTATGAAATAATTACATATTCATATATTCATGTATTGTTAAATGTCATGATGGAACGTAAGAAATGGACATGTGTGTTGAGTATGACATATGTGGTATGGTGGATGCGTAATTGTACGTGATCCGAATATATGAGTAAAGAAAAGAATATGTATATATAAATATATGTGGTATGAGGGATACGTAGTTGTACGTGATCCGAGCATACGAGTTGAGTATTGATGCCTTGGGCATGATCAATATGAGAAAGTGTTGAGAATGAGATAGATTGATAGACGGAATTGCATTGATATGAAATTATTTATGATTGAGCGTAAATAATAGATCTTTGTTGTATTGAATTTAGATGAGTATCATATTTTCAGTAACGATACTAAACTTGATGTTATGAAAGCGTGTGAGTTTGAACAGGAACAGTGAGTGGAAGCTATACAGATTCAGAACTGTACTGGGAGTACATTTTTATAAATTTTCAATAATCTTAAATTGTGATATTATGATCTTATCATGATCTTTATGCATTGTCATGATATGTGTATTGTGATGTTGGTATGCTCACCCTGTGTGAGGGCTATTTCTGTTGAAAATAGATACTACAGCTACAAAGTTATTTTGGCGTAGCAAGCTTGAGCTTGGTTGGATAATATTGCTTCCGGAAGCGTAGTATGAGATTAGGTAAATGGTATACGTTATTTATACAATTAGATGGGTATTCATTAATCGTGGCTCGCCTGTGAGCACCCAGATGCATGCATATTTCGAAGTTTCTCCTTATATTTGGTGTTAGATGTCTTTTAGTTCAGAGAGATATGGTGCATTAGGAATTGAGTAGATGAATGATGCATTACTTTGGTGATTGGTTGGGAAATTAATTATGTTGATATTGTGATAATGGAGGAATTGTTTATTGTCTCCTTGTTTATATTTGGGAAGTCGAGTTTACGGGGAGACTCTGCCCAAATTTTTATAAAATCCCACACAGTAAATATGAAGCATGTAGATTAGTTTTGAAAACTGGTAATGTTATTGATATATGTGAAGTCATAATTGCATTATTGACGTGTTGAGACGACGGGGTCTTACAAAAACCAAAGTTGAAGAAATAGCAATATGAAATTTGCACAAATTTTTTCTTTAACTCAAGATACATTTTAAAAACACATAATGTGCACCAAAATTGAAATAAAAATTCAATGTTAACTGAAGCACAACAATCCCATAAAAAAAAGCAAAAAAAGAAATCCAATGGAGAAGAAGGAAAATAAGAACGACGAAAAAACTATTCCTCCCAACATTTGTAAGCAATAATCTGCCTTCTTTCACAATCAAAAAGTAAACATCGGCAACCATGCGCAGTTCCACCATTAAAATCTTCTCAATCTTCTTCTTCTTCTTCTTCTTCTTCATCCCTCAATCTCTTTCTGTTTCATTATCATTCAACTTCCCCAGGTTCGGATCTTAAGAAACTAATCGCTTCATGAACACCACTGGAGATGCTTACATCACACTGCAAGGGATTAGTAAAACAAGTGTAATTTAGTCATGAAATGGACTACTTAGATTAGGATTCCAGAAAATGGACTTATTTCAAATAAGTTTTCTACAATATATATTTAGTTGGAAAGAAGATTTTTTTGGTGATTTAGTTGAAAAATGTTTTTCGAGGTGATACATTCTTGCAATTTTCTTTATCTTTTTTGCTAATGGGCTTCTTAGGCAATTAGGGGTTCAGAAGCCCAATGGGCCAAAAGATGTTGACTTATTATTGTTAAAAAGGTGTGGATTTAGATTGGGCGAGCAACAACAACAAATCCACCTGTTTTTTAACTCAAGAAATTAATTTTTTTTAATATACTATATTTTTAAATTGTTAATTTAAATAAAAAAAATTCTGGATATATCAGTGATTGCGATTAGTTAAATATATGATCAACAAATACTTTAGACATGACATTTTATCTTTTTATTTATTGTTTTTTTAGTACAATTGCGGATAGAAATCATTTTAACGTGTATTTGAATCTACATATATTCTTTATGTTATTATAAAACCATATGATATGAGCTTTACGTAGCTTCTATATTTTATATTTTAAATCTAAATAAAAAACAATTTGGTATTTTTTTTATAATTTCCACCACTCTCACTTAGACCCGACCACGGTTCAGAACCGCTAGTTAGACGGTTCAAAAAACATCGATACTTAACCTTAACCTTCCTTGACGATTTCGGTTACGGTTCATGAACCGTCGGTTAAGGTTACGGTTATGGTTCCGGTTCACCAACGGTTACGATTACGGTTACGGTGACCCTTATTTTTTCAAAAAATTTTACAAATAATATTACAATTTGAAATAAAGTGTAAAAAGTGTTTGATTGCATTTTCATCAATGGATTAACTATAAAATCACGTGGAATAAATTCAAGCTCATATAATCAAGATGTGTAAGATATATTTCTTTGGTTAATATATATAAATTATAACAATATATTTAGATCAACAGTGCTCTTTTAGCTTAGTGGTTGAAATTAATTACTCAAATTGGAGGTTATGAGTTCAAATCTACACCATAACATATATTTTAAATTTAAAAATATAAAAAAATTAAATAAACCCTTGAACCGTCTGTTAACCGACGATTCACGGGTTAGCAAAATTATGACCTTAACCGGCCCTTCAATAGACAGGCCGGTTACGGGTCCGACCCTTAGACCCGTTGACCCGGCTAACCGGCCCGTTGACCACAGACAGATTCCGAGCCGGTTCAGGGTCGATGATGACCCTTGGTCGGGTCTACTCTTACTCTTCTCAATCTCTCATATTCTTCTCTTTCTAAAAAATATCATACACTTCCTTTTTCTTGAACGAATCCTTCATTATTTTATTTTTGGTTATTAGTTATTATAATAAATAATTCACATGTATATAATTCATAATATTTATGTATTGTTACAAACACGCAACATGTATGCTCAACCGAAAAATACTTATATGGATCTGGTATTTGTAAAGACTAAGATACATAAAAATGTATGTATATATATATATATATATATTTGTATGTGTTGATGTTTGTAAGACAAGGTTTACAAAAGTGGGACCGATGCTCAACCACTAGTTCTTATTAATGAAGTGTTAAATAAACCACTCCGACCTTTCGACCAATTAATCGCAGTAGAAAATTATGACAATATGCCAGGATTTGTTTGATCCGACACATGTGCTCGATTATTGACCGGTCCCACTTCTATATGCCCGATCGTACAAACAGTAACACATATTCAAACATATACATACATATACGTAGATATTTATGTATCTTGGTCTTTACAAACATCCGATCTATATAAGTATTTTCCATTATTAACCATTGATGCTACCAAGCTTTGATGATTTTGTTCAAAACTGAATGCATGGCTCTTGATCAAAGAAAATAAGATGAATTAAGTTATTAAATTCCAAAAAAAAAAAATTTTGTGAAGGCAAAATTATGGTTTTACTAATATATAGTGCATCAAAAGTAAATTTATAAATTTAAAAAAAAAAAATCATCATCAGTCAAGATAAAAACACAAAATAAACAAAGTTAGTCTTGTTAAAATTAAAAACACAAAAAACAATTTAGATTAAAAACTAGAAAAAAATGATTAAAATATAGTTATTTACTATATTGCGATTTCATAAATACATGTATCTTGTGCTCCAGAAACTATTAGGATAAATTATGGCTTATGGGCTTTCAAATTGCAATCGGGATAATAAATTATGCGAATCATAATGTTTAACAACGTGTCTACCGACTTTTATTGATCCATGTAAGATAATAATAAATATAAGTACATTGTATAGTCATTTGGACATAACATAACAGTAAAATATTTCGAGGGCATTACAAGTTCAAATATCCATGGGGATAGAGAGTTAGCTCCAAATATACATAGGTTATGATCTTATCCGAATCAGGGGATACCGTCCTTCCCCTAAGATTAGTTGGGAGAAAAGTCCAAATGCATAGATGACCAAAAAAAATTCATTGTACAATTTCACATTTACAATTATTACATAATAAAATCCAAATACCAACCTTGATGCTTGTAAGAAGGTTGACTTTAATCTCAATATTATTCTATAAAATTGTAACGATTTCAAAATAATGTTGTAATTGTCATTTCATTACATCCTAAACAAAAATCCAATATTCATTACTTGTCAGCTAGAAATACAAGTCATATATCTGCGTAAATAAAAATGGAACAATAAAAATATAAAGTGAATAAAATTTAATTCAAACAATTGATCATCATACCAAATGCACCTAATAGAAGTTTTCATTAACATGATATATATATATATATAAATATATTAATTAATTGAAATGTCAAATACATAACAGATGACAAGGCCAAGCTATCATTACTCCGATCGGCGGAGTGTTGCTACTCTTAAGAGAGGAGGTTATTCTGGAATGAATCGGGTCTTGTAAATATCAAGACATGTTTATATATAAATATATATATGTGTGTGTTGGTGCATGGTATGATCATGCACATGAAAGAATTTTCCTCTGATAATATATCAATTATTAAATGAGAATATTCATATATAATTGTTTGAAAGTGCAAAAGAGAAGGTTTTGTTGAAAACAATACGTCGGTGCCAAGAATCATAACCAAGAAGAGAAGAAACATAAGGCCCATAAAAAATTATTTTACGAAAAAACAAGATAATAATAATGTAATGAAAAATATGTACCCGGGAAGATAAACGAGGTGGAACAGTACATATTTCAGGGGCGAGTTTATAAGTACAGTTGGGGGCAATTGCCCCCGCTCAATTTTTTTTTTAATCTTAAAATATTTTTTTAAAAATTGCAATTTCCCTCAAGTTACAATCTCCACCCTAAAATTATATTTGAATCCTTTTATATTATTATTTTTTACCCCCTAGAACTACATTTCTAAATTCGCTCTTGTACATATTAGTAATATCTAGTAAAATGTTAGTAATGTTTAGTGTCATATCAGCACAATAACGAAAATCATATTAAATATAAAACAAAAAATGTCTAATTTCTTACAATAGCACTACGAAAAAAATCCTATATAAATAGCTTTCCAGATTTTCTCTACTGATATTATTATTGTTGGAGGCTTGGAGCTACTTTATTTACTTTAAAAAATAATTAAAATTTGGACAGTTATATTGGTAAAACAATTTGTTTTTACCCCACAAATGGTTGATAGGACTATGCATAAGTTTTTGCCAACCTGCTTGTCTTTGTACTTTAATTTGTAACTTCAATTGAGCGGTGGGCTCCATGAATTCAATAACCATGTCCTCCTTTTTTGTTAGGTACTTTATCGGAGTTAAAATTTCATTCTCAATTACTGAAGTTCTACGCATTTGGAACTACTACCTCCTTGTCTTGCTCAATGATTTTTAGCTTTTCAAACATCTCACATGAGATGTTGATACTAAATATTGTTACAACTAGTCAATCACTTAAAATAGTATGACTTAGCTAACTTTTTTTCAAAAAAGAGATATTGTTGAATATCAGATTATGATATATATCTACTGAGCAGGCTCACATAAACTACAAATGGAATGAAGTCCACCGACCGCGATGAGTTAAATAGAACACTACCGTAGTCTATCGATGATGTAGTCTATCGATGATGTAGTCTACCGACCACTAAAAGCTCTACCGATGCTGACATCTACCAACTGTAGAGAATATATGTTTTGTGGGACAAAACATTACAGGTGAACAAACATCATTAGAGTTATTCAAATATCCAAATGTTGATAGTACAATTAGATGTTACTTGCTATATAAAGAAAGCAGTACAATTCTGTAGAAGTTCAATAAATGCAACCAGAGCTTTTTAGGAAACTAACGATAATGCATTTAATGATCATCAGTTAAAGTCAGCAGAGTACTGTAACAGCAGTACGGATATTCAGACAACAATATTACCGTTGGATTTCTTGAGCTATTTAATGAAGACTTCTTAGAGAGAAAAATTTATTGGCAAACACAAGATAATTATCATTCATTCATTATTACTCAACCACGTCTACAAGAGTTATGCGTTTATTCAAGAAGCATTTTCAGGCACCGTATCAGAGATATATCAGATCTTCAAAGAGATCATTAGTGACATCTGGTTGTTGCAATTGATTGCACAATCACTTAAAATCTTTTATTGTCTTGCATTATTGTAAAGATCGAAATCTCTGTAAAACCATTGTACCAGTTGTGAGTTTGGTCAAACTGATTTGTCTAGATCCAAACTGTCAGTTACCTCGGCTGTTGGATTACTAGGAGTTTAGGTTATCTGTGCGGTATTAGCCTAAGTAAGTTGTATACTGAAAAGTGTAAACCAAATTCTTCTAGTGTATCATTCCTGCAAATGAAGTAGGGAAGACGTAAAAAAGTTTGTGCTTCGGACTTCCAGAAACAAACATTGTGTCGTTTCTACTCTGCATTCATTTACTGTTCATATTTACTATTGATATCTACTCATCAAACTTTATTGATATGTTACTTACCTGTAGAACCAAATCATTCTTTATTCAGTAGACTTTATATACTGTGATCATCTTCGTAGTCCACTATGTTCTTCATTCGACCAGTAGACTATTGCCATCAGCTCAACTTATTCGTTGCATCAGTCGAGTTGTTTCCACGCTTATCTTTAGTTACTCGACTGTTCAGTCTTTAAATAAGGAAATAGCTTTTGGTTGCTAACACAACCTAAGCAGATTTTGAAATAGCTAAGTAGAGTATGTGCAGATATTCAACCCCCCTTCTATCTGCATACCCGGTCCTATCAAATGTTATTGTGCTTTATCATACTTATCTTTCTCCCTCTCTGATACACAAGCTGCACGAACCATAATCATCTTGCATCTTCACCACCAGTATAATTGGTTTCAAGCTAAGGCATTCAATTCTCGTCTTCTGCGCTTATCATCCTACTTCAGCTAACAAAGGTTGTGAATTGGGAAAGTAATTAGGGCAATCGACGATTCTCCGATGCTAATCGGTAGGATATGGATTAGAATTAGGGAGAAATTAGAGCATTTGTGGAGGATAGTTTAAATTGGAGAATGAAACAGTAGCTCTAATAAAGTACCATATAAAGGAGTGCCATGACTTAACATTGGGGACGAGACCAGGCAAAATTTTTACAACTCTAGGGACTAAATCGACACGTGGACAAAGTGAGAGACTGACCCGAGAATGAACCAAGACTATAGGGGTGTTTATTATATTATCCTGATATGATTTTGAAGTCACGTGATTTTACGTGCCTCTTCTGTTAACTGTGACAACTAACTTAACGTCAGGAACATGACCGGATAAGTTCAATCTTTAAGGACTAAATCGGTATGTGGACAAAGGGAGAGAGTGAACCAGTAATGGACTCAATCTATATGAATGCTTTAATAATTATCCGTCTATTTTAAATAAGATTCTAAAAACTTTGATAATTAATTTAAAAACTGTAAATTCAGCGTCTATAAAAATGAACGTTTATTTATCAAAAAAATGAATGTCTACTTTATTATTATGATTATTATTATTAACAAATCTGTAAATTTCACATCCAACAAAAATAATTACCATTTTATTCGTATATTAATTATTTTATATTCTAGTACGCTATATTGCTCGTTACACAGCTTTAAAAAAAAAAATAGGTAGCAACGAAAACACATGTAATCGATTATAGAACCAAACTTTTAAAACCGTACAAATCAGTTTTAATTTTAGTTGAGGATATATGATATTATTATATTATTTCATTCGTGGTATTTGGAAAAAAAATAATTTAATAGTCTCATTTTATTATATTTATAGTGAACGTTACATATTTATTCATATATATTTATAATTATTGATTATAAATAAATTTTATAATGAAAATATTGTTTTCCATATACAATGAAGGTTTTAGAATGATTTGACAATAGTGAAGGTGCGATTCTCCATCACTCAATTTCATTATTCAACTATTCATGTTGTTTATTTTGTTATATTTATTATTTACAATTTACAAGTATGATTTGCTAAATACACGATATATTAACATGTGAACTTTGTTCCATATATCCAGCTGTAACAGTTTACTATTTCTAAGATAGCGAAATTTCTTGTCTGGTAAATTATAACTACTTTGGACGTGAAATTGCTAGTAAATTTTCCCATGATATTAAGATAAGGACAACATGTATCTGAACATAGATATAGGCTACATGCACCTGAATGAGTGTAATCATTTGTACACTCTCTTGAAGACAGGTTTGATAAAAGAAAAAAACATGTATATTAAGATGCATACTACATACACCTGAACAAAAGATCATATAAAGCTTATCGTTGTTGCTTGGGATTGGGATTCGGATTGGGATTGGGTTTGGGCATGTCCTATGTTTCAACAAAACTCGATAAACCTCAATCGCCACTAATTAAACCAATCTTAGGCATATTATTTAAACAGAATAGAATAAATTTTTTAATTAATAAATTTTTTCATTAAGCAAATCATTACAAAGTCTTTGTATGATTTGTTTTTCATTTCTTAAATGATGAGATCATTCCTAGCATAGCAGTTTAGGCAAGGGTCTTTGTGCCGATCTCACTTTTATATACCCGATTTTACAAACACCAACACACACACTCTCTTACACACACACACACACATATATATATATATATATATATATATCAGTGTTTTCAAAACGTGACCGGATATGAAACTGGTTACAGGTTCGATCGATAGGTCAGCATTATGTAATATCTATTTTAAGTTTTGTAAAATATATATATAATATATTTGCTATAGTTTCAAGTTGGTCACACTAAAAAAATCATTACACCAACATAGCATATCAAACTTCAAAAAACAGATAAAATCATATGTCTAACATAAAATAATAATAATAAAACATCTAAAACAACAACAAATAATGACTAAAAAGAATAATATCCCAAAATTATAATAAAATATTTAAAATATTTTGAAATTATTCACATATATTATAATTTACGAGAAACTAAGCATGTTTATATATAATATACGAGACACAATAATTGAATTATATGAAATTTTTGATAAAAACACACATAAAGTATTATTTTGTTATCATTTCAATAACAATAAATTATATATAATATATTTTGTTCGACAAATTTGATTTATAATTTTAAAAAATAAAAAATAAAATTTTAAAAAGGAAAGAAAAATGAAGGAACATACTGGTTCAACCAGTCAACCGGTTCACCAGTTGAACCGAATTTTTACCGGTTTAATGCGGTTCCCACTGGTTTTTATCAGGGTGGTTTTGAATGGTCAACCGAACAGGACAAACACTGGTTACATGTTAAACCGGTTGAATCGGCCGATTCGAGCCGGTTTTCAAAACATTGATATATATCTTGGTCTTTAAAAATACATGATCCATATAACTATTTTTCGTCTAAAACAAATGATTAGATTCCGGATTCAGGAATCTTCAACGTTCAGGGCATCCAAAGATTATCAGGTTGTACTAACAAATTTTTTTTTTTAACAGTTGTACAATTGTTTTTTTTTTTAATCACAAGTTGTACTCACATTTGCTTACAAAAGAGCAGTAAAACTTATTAGATTTTATTTCTTATTTAAAAAAAAAAAACAGAATCAGAATCTCTTCATGAGACGTAGGTAATCAAACTCGTTTAATAAAAATTATCTTTCATACCAAAGTGTAAAAATATTATCAAATACGCAACAATGATTTCAATTTAGATACTTCTTTAGCCTAGATTTTGAACTTATTATTTTAAGATAATATTCATTCATATTTTTTAGAACGGACATCTAGTCGCTCGTATATTTTAGAACGGACATCTAGCTCAAAACGTTCATGCTACGCATCAGCATACATGTCACATGTTTCCACATAAATAACGCCCACATGAGTGAGCATACCAATAATATAATCACAATTTTAATGAATATACAATTAATAGTTTACAAATTATAATATTGTAAAATAACGAGATATTCCATGGGTATATCAAACATTATGAGATCTCTCGAGCTTTCCATGTCCTCACAATTCCATAATTTATCAATTTCATATAATCACAATATTTAAATCAGTATATGATCCACGTTTCATATTAACACATCGTAGGCTCCCGTTGACCCATATCACATTACCACGTCACTCGTTCTAGCGGCGACCCAATAACAAAACAATACATCGCTCATTCTCACGGTGATCCAAACACCATAATTACACATCACATGTCTCAATGTCGACTCAAATATGATAATCATGTAAGTTATTTCTTAATGATCTAACCATTTTGTTAGATCAAATGCGGAATAAAATGGATAAATATTATGCCTCCAGCCATTGCTTTTTGCTCACAAGATATTCTAATTTTTCTGGTTTAGGCTCTTCTAAACCTTCACAATCTCCCTTAGATGGTGTATATGGTACTAAAAAATAGATTGTTGATTTAGGGACTCAATCATATGTATTTATAGGCTCAACCATCATAGAACTTTTCTTTCATCGGTTATGAAGCATGGGGAGATGAATTGAATGTGAATACTTAATGTAAAAGTGTTATGGACCATAAATGAAGGTTTTAATGAAGTGTTAATGAAGTTGTTACCAACATTCTCCAACTTGGTCCATATATTTCATCATTCACAACAGTAAGAAACAAAAATACATGAATCATGGCGATAGTTTCTCTTCAAAAGAGTATTATAATCCATGTATCACAATGCATCATGTTTCTCAAATCCTAGTCCATATTACTTAATGAATAAACCATATGTTTATTCAAGGTCCAAACATCAATGATGTTTCTCAAAATAAATGTGTACAAAAGTCAAAATATGAGAAAAAACCCAACTAGAGTTTCATAAACATTCGTTCTTATAACGAAAATCACATAGAGGAACCAAGTCCCATTCTTTCTACATGATCCTTAAATTTTACTGGTGGCATGCCTTTTGTCAAAGGATCAGCAATCATTAATTCGGTACTAACGTGTTCAATAATCACTGTTTTATCTTTTGTAAGGACCCTAGTTCCTTAAATGCGGATTAAAGGCATAATTAGAGCTAGCATACATAATCAAAGTAAATATGATCGAGTTGAGACTATGAGCCTTAAAATTTACATGCCAAATCAAGGACTTTCAAGTGGATTAATTACATCCCCAAATCAGATGAATGTTTTCACTATAGTTTTACACTACTCCTAGAGTAGACACTATATAAAATAATCCTGTCCTTCATCTATCAAAAGTGTTCTTCACAAGCTCACCGCCTCGACCCGCCTTAGCCCCCCTTATCATGCCAAAATGTACCTACAAAGACAACCCCCAAAACATGAGCATAAAATTATTCATATCCAACACAATATGAATATAAGGCGTAAATGCATAAATCATAATAAGACACTTCCTGTTTTTCCCATGCATTTAAACGCTTCCTTTTGGGTTGTCCCTGTACCATAACTCATGAGTATAATCAAATAGATTATTTAATGGTTCAGACATGACATAACACCGTTCCATATTCATCAATTACCAATCCCTAGTCTGTTCATCACAATGTATTTTAATGCCCCTCGCTTCACATATAGGCGGCATAGAATAACCTCGCATTAATGGACATGCGGCGCTCCCACCCCTCGCTTCACATTTTAGCGGCAAATATTCTTTCCTCGCCTCATATGACAACCACGCTTCAATGTGACATGCGGCGCTCCCACCCCTCGCTTCACATTGAGCGGCACCAAACAAATAGCGGCAAGCATTAAAATCGTCAAAGGATGACCATGACTCATGGGATATGCACCAACAATCATCATATGCATATATAGTCATCATGCATAAATTCAACATGTATTTGCATCCACAATGCACATTTCTACATATACTCGCATCCACAATGCATAATCAATGAGTATAATAGATACATGTACCGTTGGGTGTCCGTACGTCCTCTACGTACCTTTCCAAAAAGTGGGATTTGATATGGCTTCACTTCCTTGGTTGCGTCGCCACCTGTGATGGTTCTACACAATCACACAACCCATATTAGAAGCCAAATAATAGTCAAATACCAAAAATTCGTCAAAAATATCCATTTCGCATTTTTCTACTGCTGGCTGATAAGTGTGATTTTTACACTTAATTTGATATATGATTAAGGGTGTTTTTGTAGTGATTCCAAGAAAATATTACACGTTTTGGTATATATTTGTATATGTCAGGAATCTAGGTCCAAATGCATAAAACTGGATGAAATGGGCTTAAAAATGCTGAAAAAGGACCAAACTGAGCAAATCTAGAAAAGGAGGGACCAAATCGCAAGATTGGAGATTTGAGGTCCAAGATCGATCGGCAATGACGAAGATCGATCGCCGGATTTCCGCGATCGATCGGCAAATGACGAAGATCGATCGCGGATTTTTTTAATTTGGGTATCACGTCCAGTAGAGATTGAAGATCGATCGCGAGGTGACGAAGATCGATCGCCAAACCCTGAAAAATCGAGATTTTGTTTCCTACTTGGTGATTTTGTGTCCAAACTTTGCAAAACTCCTCCACACTATTTATAGAAGATTTTCAGAAGTTTTGTGGGACTTTTGCCAACTTTTACACAGACCTAGCAGCCTCTCCTCCATCCAAAGTAATACCACAATTCATTGAAGAGCAAGAGCAACGCAAGGAACGGAAGAACGGAGCGACGCACGGAGCGACATCCTCGTTATCTTAGTATTTCTGAACTTAATTAATTGTTATATCAGATTTTGATGTTAAATTTGTTTAAAGACATGTTTTTACATTATAATTTGATTATGGTTGTTGGCTAGAATATTTGTCAAGACATAGGGGATCCCATGTTTGAACCCTTGAGTTAATTAGCGGTTTTGATTTGAATTCTATGATCTTTGCGCATAATTTATGTTTTTAATGCTTGTAAAAGATTAGCTACCTTTTGCATGATATTGGTAATCGTAATTGAATTGACCATAGGAGATTACGATACGACGTAGTAAATTAGGCCGTGGGTTTTAGGTTGAGACGGACCAAGTAAAATCTAGCACACGTGTGATAGCAATAGATTTACCAAAATCGAAGGCTAGTAGTTTTCACAAAGCGTCTTTCGGTATTGATCATTCAATAAAGACACGGGAGTGATTTATTGTAGATTAATGCTAGACTTGTTATAACCGGACCAAGGTATAACGAATGAAATAGGAAAACTCGTCACCCTAGAACATAGAACATTAAATCTTAATTAATAGACAACTTTTGGGGGATTACATGGGTGAACCGACGTCTTGATAATTCGTTTATAAATTCTCTTCAATTATCCATCACTGCTGGTTAGGTTAACTGTTGTGCTTAAGTAAATTTAGTTTGATAATCATTCCATAATCGTAGGTTAAATATAGAAATTCTAATCGAACGTGGTAATTACTACTAGTCCCTGTGGGTACGAACACTCCTTACTCTTAAACCATTATATTAAAACTTGACACCGTGCACTTGCGGTAGAGAATCGCTAAATTGAAATAACTGTTTAAAATAAAAGCGATCAAGTTTTTGGTGCCGTTGCCGGGGACTAGTTTAAGTAATATCATAGGAGATTAGTTGACTATAATTTAGCCATATTTTTTTATTTTTACTTTTATTACGGTTTATACGATTTCACCACTGTTGTTCCTTCGTTGTGTTGAATTTTGCAGGGAGTTGTCTTTTTAGTGCATGCTACGAAGTGACAGACCTATATTAGAGCCACTTGACTTAGAGATTGAGCGAACTTGCAGAAGACTTCGGAAAGAAACTAGAGAGATGGCTGAGAATAATCGAGGGAATGGTGAACAACACAATGATGAAGTGCCAATTACAAGGTCCATGATGGACTATGCACAACCATCTTTTCAAGGCACCATGTCTAGCATCACTAGACCAAGGATTCAGGCTAATAACTTCGAGATCAAGCCTGCCATAATTCAGATGATTCAACATTCTGTGCAATTCGGAGGATCGCATACTGATGATCCTAATGCTCATATCTCCAACTTTTTGGAGATATGCGACACATTCAAGCACAATGGCGTCACTGACGACGCCATCAGGTTACGACTCTTTCCCTTTTCTTTAAACGATAAAGCTAAGAGCTGGTTGAATTCATTGCCTGCAGGGTCGATCACTACTTGGGAGGGGATGGCTCAATCATTCCTATCAAAATACTTTCCCCCTTCCAAGACAGCTAAGATGCGCAATGATATCACCACATTCGTGCAACATGATTCGGAGACTCTATGTGAAGCTTGGGAGCGCTTCAAGGATCTACTTCGAAGATGCCCACATCATGGCCTTCCGATTTGGCTTCAGGTACAAACATTTTACAATGGTTTATATTCTGCTAATAGATCCATGATTGATGCAGCAGCAGGAGGTACCATTATGAGAAAGTCACCTGAGGAAGCTTTCATACTCTTGGAGGAGATGTCATCCAACAGTTACCAGTGGCAGTCCGAAAGGAATGTGCCCAAAAGACCGATTGGGGTGCACCAAGTTGATGAGGTAACAGCAATAAAAGCACAATTGGAGGCGTTGAATAAGAAAATGGATGGCTTGACCATGACAGCGATGCAAGCTCAAGTGGTCATATGTGACTTGTGTGGAGGAAACCATCAGAGCACGGAATGCCAGGCAGGTAATCCTTTTGTGCAAAATACTGAAAAATGCTAACTTTGTAGGAAACAAGCCACAACAGGGTAATTCTTACTCCAACAACTATAACCAACCATGGAGGAATCATCCAAACTTCTCTTGGTCCGACCAAAAGAATGTTTTGAACCCTCAAGCACAACCGGGTTACCAACCAAAGCCGAGCATGGAGGAATTACTTGTCAAGTTTATATCATCTACTGAGACAAGGATGAGTAACCAAGACGCATCTATCAAGAATTTGGAAACTCAAGTCGGACAATTGGCAACCATCTTGGCCGGAAGAGCACAAGGAACCCTACCGAGTGACACCGAGAAAAATCCAAGGGAGCAAGCCAATGCCGTGACCTTGAGGAGTGGAAAAGAACTTGGTGATGAGAATGAGACTGAAAAGATTGCAATTAAACAAGATGAGAAGGAGCAGCCACGCAACAAGGGTAAGTCCACTAGAGACACTACACCTATCACACCACAAGAAAAGGTACACATTCCTCTCCCATTCCCTGCAGCAGTTAATAGGGCAAAGGTTGATTCAAACTTTGCCAAATTTTTAGACATGCTTAAGAATTTGCATATAGATATACCATTTATTGATGCCTTACGAGAAATGCCAAATTATGCTAAATTCTTAAAGAAGATGTTGTCTAAGAAGCAGAAATTGGGAGAGCACGAGACTGTCTTTTTGACTGAGGAATGTAGTGCTATTGTGCAAAAGAAATCGGCCACCAAGTTAAAAGATCCAGGGAGTTTCTCTATTCCTTGCACTGTTGGGCCTATTTCTTCTATTAAATCATTATGTGATTTGGGTGCTAGTGTGAATTTGATGCCTTTGTCTGTTTTTCAGAGACTTGGATTAGGAGAGCCGAAGCCCACGAGGGTAGTGTTGCAAATGGCAGACAAGTCTATCACCTACCCACTAGGAATCATTGAAGATGTGCCAGTAAAGATAGATCAATTCACCTTCCCAGTGGATTTCCTAGTGCTGGATATGGAGGAGGATGTGAGAATGCCATTGATCCTGGGACGCCCATTCTTGGCTACTGGAAGAGCCATCATTGATGTTGAAGAAGGGAAGTTGATCCTCCGTGTAGGAGAGGATCGTGTTACATTCAATATGTTCAAATCTTCAACACACGCACACAACGAGCATGATTATCTAAAAGTTAACATGATTGACACTTTGCTTGTTGATGTGGTGCAAGGTACTAATGAGGTGAACGTGGAGTCTGAGCTAGAGCCTAAGGAAGGCAAGAGCCATGACATGGTCAAGTCAAAAAAGGCTAAGAAGCTCAAGGAGAAAAGGACATTCATGAAGGGAGAGACAGTGCAGTTGCATAAAGCGCCACCACCTCGCATTTTCCAAAGCAAGCGAAAGGCGTCATGGGTTGGACCATTCATGGTAACCACCGTCTATGCTCATGGAGCAATTAAGGTAAGTGATCCTATTCTAGGCACTTACGTGGTAAATGATCAGCGGTTAAGGCACTGCAACATGGATGACACTAATCCACATACTCCGAACCGTTAGAGCGATGTTGGTAATAAGTCCAGCTTGGGACTATAAATCAAGAACTTTTTCCTATCCCTTTGCTTTGTTTTTAGTTTATTTTGGTTTGTTTTGTTTTTATTTTTTTTTTATTTTGGTGAGACTCCATGCGTGCTGTGACGTGTTCCAACACTATGCCCCATGAGCTGATGAGGAATTGGACAACGATCACTGACGATCGTTGTCAACGGTAAATGTTTTGTCCTATTTTCCGTGCTTAGTACATTGAGGACAATGCATGAATTAAGTTTGGGGGAGTGCATTACTGTGTCATGCTTCTTATTTGGAAATTGATCGTTTCTGGAGCACCAACAAAATTTTTCTCGAAAATGAGTTCAACTAGTAAGATAAGAATAAATCATAGTAGTGGTCTCTATTCAATGATGATATTAGTCTCACTATGCATGTCAACTTGAGTTTTGATGATTGTAAGACTTGTTTGTGAATATCTTGTTTTGAGTAGCATGTCAAAGATGATGAATATTTTGAGCACATTTGAGTCACAATCTTGTGAATTGCATTTGGAGTAGTGAAAATTTTTGTGAACTTAATGAATTGTTTTTGAGCATCTTAGAGTACCTTAGAACTTATTTGATGATGACACTTTGGGGCGAAATTTTATAGTTATGAACTTGACTTGGAAATGATTTAGGCGATTTTTGGATCGTTTGAGCCTTTCAAGCTTATCATGATATATATCAATCTCTAGTGTCCCATTTTGAGCCTAATTGAAAAAGAATGGTGTGTGTTTAACATACTATTAGCCCCCATTCAACATTTTTTGGCAAACTCATTATACCCACCTTTATGAGCTTAAATTGAAAGAATTCATCCTTACCTAAAGGGAGTATAATGAATCTCATTAGATGCACATATATCAATCTCTAGTGTCCCATTTTGAGTCTAATTGAAAAAGAATGGTGTGTGTTTAACATACTATTAGCCCCCATTCAACAATTTTTGGCAAACTCATTATACCCACCTTTATGAGCTTAAATTGAAAGAATTCATCCTTACCTAAAGGGAGTATAATGAATCTCATTAGATGCACATAAATTGCTATATTTTGATGAGCTTATTGTAAAAAAAAAAATGATGAATGAGAAAAGAAAAAGATAGATAAAGCCTTGAAAAAAAAAATTCTAATTAAGACCCAAAGTGGCCAAGGCTAAAAGAGAAAAAGAAGAGAAGCTCAATTTTGTGCTAAAAATATGAACATTTCATGCTTATACTCTCTTCTTTGTGTTATCCTATCTTTTCCTTGAAGCCAACAACTAGGCCTAACATTACAATCTTAAAAAGACATATTGATCCAAGTCTAGGGAATGACTACATTAGTGGAGAAGTTGTTTGAAAATAGGAGTTTGGGGTGCTCAATGATAATCTTACTTTTCATTGACTAGCATGATTTTATCTATGAAAATTGCATGAAACTTGAAAGTGACAATAGCACACACCCACGTTCTGATTTGGCGACGTGTTGCTTGATCTAGGAGAAAACACAACTTGTTAAACTTTCTGATTTATTCTGGTTCATCTGTAAGTGAGATGTCTGAGCTACATGATTGACTACAAATTGGTTTAGTTGAATCTTCAAATATTGAACTCTACTTTTTGATTTTATTTCTTGCTCGAGACGATCAAACTTAAGTTTGGGGGAGTTGATAAGTGTGATTTTTACACTTAATTTGATATATGATTAAGGGTGTTTTTGTAGTGATTCCTAGAAAATATTACACGTTTTGGTATATATTTGTGTATGTCAGGAATCTAGGTCCAAATGCATAAAACTGGATGAAATGGGCTTAAAAATGCTGAAAAAGGACCAAACTGAGCAAATCTGGAAAAGGAGGGACCAAATCGCAAGATTGGAGATTTGAGGTCCAAGATCGATCCGCAATGACGAAGATCGCCAGATTTCCGCGATCGATCGGCAAATGACGAAGATCGATCGCGGATTTGTTTAATTTGGGTATCACGTCCAGTAGAGATTGAAGATCGATCGCGAGGTGACGAAGATCGATCGCCAAACCCTGAAAAATCGAGATTTTGTTTCCTACTTGGTGATTTTGTGTCCAAACTTTGCAAACTCCTCCACACTATTTATAGAAGATTTTCAGACGTTTTGTGGGACTTTTGCCAACTTTTACACAGACCTAACATCCTCTCCTCCATCCAAAGTAATACCACAATTCATTGAAGAGCAAGAGCAACGCAAGGAACGGAAGAACGGAGCGACGCACGGAGCGACATCCTCGTTATCTTAGTATTTCTGAACTTAATTAATTGTTATATCAGATTTTGATGTTAAATTTGTTTAAAGACATGTTTTTACATTATAATTTGATTATGGTTGTTGGCTAGAATATTTGTCAAGACATAGGGGATCCCATGTTTGAACCCTTGAGTTAATTAGCGGTTTTGATTTGAATTCTATGATCTTTGAGCATAATTTATGTTTTTAATGCTTGTAAAAGATTAGCCACCTTTTGCATGATATTGATAATCGTAATTGAATTGACCATAGGAGATTACGATATGACGTAGTAAATTAGGCCGTGGGTTTTAGGTTGAGACGGACCAAGTAAAATCTAGCACACGTGTGATAGCAATAGATTTACCAAAATCGAAGGCTAGTAGTTTTCACAAAGCGTCTTTCGGTATTGATCATTCAATAAAGACACGGGAGTGATTTATTGTAGATTAATGCTAGACTTGTTATAACCGGACCAAGGTATAACGAATGAAATATGAAAACTCGTCACCCTAGAGCATAGAACATTAAATCTTAATTAATAGACAACTTTTGGGGGATTACATGGGTGAACCGACGTCTTGATAATTCGTTTATAAATTCTCTTCAATTATCCATCACTGCTGGTTAGGTTAACTGTTGTGCTTAAGTAAATTTAGTTTGATAATCATTCCATAATCGTAGGTTAAATATAGAAATTCTAATCGAACGTGGTAAATACTACTAGTCCCTGTTGGGTACGACACTCCTTACTCTTAAACCATTATATTAAAACTTGACACCGTGCACTTGCGGTAGAGAATCGCTACATTGAAATAACTGTTTAAAATAAAAGCGATCACTGGCGATCACTCGCTACAACGAGGAGATCGATCGCGAGCCTTACCGATCGATCGCTTTGAAGTAGCGATCGATCGCCTGATCTTTCTGCCTTGAGGCGATCGATCGCGCCATACACGGCGATCGATCGCCTGCCCTGCGTTTTTGACACTGCCCTTCGGCGATCGATCGCGCCATTTCAGGGGATCGATCGCCACAGTCTGTACACGCGATTCCTCCATTTTTAAGCCATAAATTCTTCACCAATCTTACCAACACTTACACCAACAAACCCAAAACATGAAAACACTAAAAACCTTCAATAAACACCATCAAACAACCAAAAATTCCACATCCAACCAAAAACCATACCAATCCCAACAAACCCATTTTAAAACTCCAACATATCAATCCAAAAACCAAGTAAATTCATACAAAAACATCAAGGAATGATATATGCCCTTCCTAGGCCTCAAATCTTACCAAGAATCACACCAATGGAGTTTTTGCAAAGATTTCTCTTCTACCTTGGAGCAAAAATCGAAAATGGGGAAAGGTTAGGGTTGGGAGAGGGTTTGGGGATTTTAAAGAGTGAATTGTAAAGTGGGGTGATAAAGTTGGGTAATAGTTTATATAAGTCAAATAAAATTGTACCCCAACAATTAACATGATGTACAAAATACCACAACATGGTATTTCAAAAGCATTTTACCAACATGTACCCAAGACCTCAATTAAATCCATGCTTTCCAATTAATTGCCAACCATAACAAATAAATCATGCTAATACTCAATTCTCCCAACATGCACAATATACATCCCGAAATGCATCACCGGTCACGCCTACCATGTGACTAAGCATTTCAATATGATAATTAAATCCAGCACATAATTCAATTATCACCACAATTAATCATATAAACATAATTATTTGTAATTAATTATTTCGGGGATATCACAATACTCCCCTACTTATAAGATTTCGTCCTCGAAATTGCATGCACTTACCCCGAAATGAAACTAAATATAAATAACATACCAGAAAATAGTTCCGGGTAGTGCTGCACCATATGCCGCTCTGTCTCCCACGTAGCCTCCTCGACACCCCTGCGATCCCACTGAACCTTGATCATAGGTATCACTTTTTCCGAAGTTTGCGGTCTGCTCGATCCAGAATTCTAACAGGCCGTTCCACATAAGATACATCGGATTTTAACTGAACCTCAGAAGGCTGCAACACATGAGATGGATCCGGCTCATACTTCCGCAACATAGACACATGGAACACATCATGAATACCAGACAAAGAAGGTGGCAAGGCAGTCGATAAGCCAAAGTGACAATGCGCTGCAAGATCTCATACTGCCCAACATACCTCGGAGATAGTTTTCCGCGCACCCCAAATCGCACAACACCTCTAAAAGGCGAGATCTTCAAGAAGACCTTATCTCCCAACTGAAACTCCAACGGTCTCCACCGTTTATTCGCATAAGCTGCATGTCTATCCTGAGCTGCTTTCATTTTCTGCCTTATCATCTTTATCTTCTCTTCCATTTCTCGAAAGTTCCGGTCCTCCGACCGATTTACGATCCAAGTCATCCCAACACAAGGGTGATCTACACCGTCTGCCATAAAGAGCCTCAAAAGGAGCCATCTGAATGCTTGCCTGGTAGCTATTATTATAAGAAAACTCTACCAAGGCTACTGAATCCTGCCAAGAAACATCGAACTCCAATACACAAGCCCTCAACATGTCCTCGAGCGTTTGGATAGTACGCTCGGTCTGGCCATCCGTCTGAGGATGATAAGCAGTGCTCAGCCTAACTTCAGTCCCCAAAGCTGACTGAAGACCCTCCCAAAAATGAGATGTGAATCGTGGGTCTCGATCCGACACTATGGAAATGGGGATCCCGTGCAATCTTACCACATCTCGAATATACAACTGAGACATTCTCAAAAAGGTGAAGGTCATGCTATAAGGAATGAAGTGAGCCACTTTGGTCAATCTATCCACAATCACCCAAATAGCATCAAAACCCGAGGCACTCCTCGGCAAGTGAGTCACGAAGTCCATGGAAATGTGTTCCCACTTCCACTTTGGTATCTCCAAGCTTTTCAACTCACCGCCAGGTCTCTGCCTCTCTGCCTTAACCTGCTGGCAGATCAAGCACCTCTTAACAAAGGCGATGACATCACACTTCATTCTTTTCAACCAAAACTGATCACGTAGATCCTTATACATCTTCTTTCCGCCTGGGTGGATACTAAGTCTACTACTATGAGCTCGCTCCAAGACCCCCCTACGCAACTCCGGCGTACTCGGAACCACCCAACGACTACCCAATCTCAAGGATCCGTCCTCGGCCACTCTGAAATTCGATGGCTGACCAAGATGCAATAAAGATATCCATCTCTGAATCTCATCATCTGACTTCTGATCTCTCCTGATATTCTCATAGATATCTGGCTCAGCTAATAAGGTCGATACATACACAAGTGATGCATCTATGTCGAAATCATAGCCCAGTTGGCAATAGGAGGTCATCATGGCTGACAAATGGATGACGTCCTCAGCAGTACTCCTCACTTTCCGGCTCAAAGCGTCTGCCGTCAAGTTAGCTCTTCCTGGGTGGTACTCAATCTCACAATCATAGTCCTTGAGTAAGTCCATCCATCTTCTCTGCCTCATGTTCAGCTCTACCTGAGTGAATAAGAACTTCAGGCTCTTATGGTCCGTGTAAATGATAAACGACGTACCATACAAATAATGCCTCCAAATCTTCAGGGCGAAGATGATAGCCGCCAATCCAAGTCATGGACTGGGTATCTAGTCTCATGCAGCTTCAATTGCCTCGACGCATAAGCCACCACATGCTTATCTTGCATCAATACACACCCAAGGCCCTGGAGTGATGCGTCAGTATAGAGGACAAACCTAGTGTTCTCCGAAGGAATTACCAACACAGGCGCCGTCGTCAACCGGTGCTTCAATTCCTGGAAGCTCTCCTCACAAGCTTCTGACCAAAAGAACGGTACTCCCTTCTCGGTCAACTATGTCAATGGCTTGGCGATCTTTGAAAATCCCTCGACGAAACGTCGATAATAACCGGCCAAACCAAGGAAGCTCCGTATCTCGGGCACAGAAGTGGGTGCAGCCCACTCCATCACAGCCTCAATCTTCCTGGGATTCACCGATATCCCACTGCTAGATATGACATGCCCTAGAAATACTACACTGCTCAACCAAAACTCACACTTGCTGAGCTTGGCATACAACTGGTGATCTCTGAGAATCTGGAGTACTGTCCTCAAGTGTTTCGCATGCTCTTCCTCACTCCGAGAGTAGATAAGTATGTCGTCAATAAATACAATGACGAACTGATCAAGATATGGCTGAAACACTCTGTTAATCAAACTCATAAAGACCGCTGGGGCATTCGTCACACCGAACGGCATCACTAGGAACTCATAGTGCCCATATCGAGTTCGAAACGCTGTCTTCTGCACATCTTCCTCTCTGACCCGAATCTGGTGGTACCCGGATCTCAAATCAATCTTGCTATATAGTTTGGTACCTTGCAACTGATCAAACAAATCATCAATCCTTGGGAGAGGATACTTGTTTTTCACTGTGGCCTTATTTAGTTGCCGGTAATCGATGCACAACTGCATCGAACCATCCTTCTTCTTCACAAAGAGAACTGGTGCGCCCCATGGCGATACGCTAGGGCGTATATATCCTTTGTCAAGGAGTTTTTGTAACTACTCCTTCAATTCCCTTAACTCCGCCGGTGCCATCCTGTAAGGTGCACGAGAGATAGCGGATGTCCCCGGTAATAACTCAATCCCAAACTCGACTTCTCTAGCCGGTGGGAATCCGGGAATCTCCTCCGGGAATACATCAGCAAACTCTGCTACCACTGGTACATCCTCAACTCTCAACTCTTTATTCTTTCCCGACGTGTCCACGGCATAGATGAGATAGCCCGTGTGACCACGTTCCAACAACTGAGACATTTTGACTGCCGAAATCAACGGAATCTTCGCACGAGAACCGTTGCCATAAAAAGTCCACTGTATCCCCAAATCAGATCTGAACCTCACTGTTCTCTGTCGACAATTTACCACTGCCTGGTATCTGTTCAGAATGTCAATACCCACGATGCAGTCGAAGTCTGACATGCCCAATACAATCAAATCTGCCTTCAACTCGTTGCCCTCAAAATAAATGAGGCAATCCGCAAGAAACTGATCGGCAATAACATTTCTTCCAGTGGGTGTCGAGACCATGAGAGGCGTGGGTAACGAAGACGTGCGCATATGGTGTCTCTCCACAAAACCAACAGATACAAAAGAGTTGGAGGCACCTGTATCTATCAAAATAAAAGCAGGGTACATAAATAAAGGGCACGTACCGACAATCACCTCCTCTGGGGCTGCCTGTGCCTGCTCTCTGGTCAGTGCATACACCTGTCCCTGGGACGGTCCCACTGTCTGACCTCCCGATGGTCGAGGCATAGTCTGCTGCCTCTGATGCACCGTCCTGTCCTCAAATCTAGGCCTGTTCCCTTGAAAACCTGACTAACCTCCCCGTGTGGGCAATACCGAGAGACGTGGCCCATCTTGCCACAACTATAACAAGCAGGGCAATTACTCGAATAGTGTGGCCCACCACAATTGTCGCACCTTATCTCCCCCGATCTATTTCCTTGCATAGGCCCTCGGTTGGTCGACCATTGCTCTTCCTATTTTCTTGTTTCCGACCAAAAGATTTCTTTCCACTAAACCGTGAGGATGAAGAAGCACCACGAGGCTTAAATGATTCTCCTCGGGGCCTCAAGCCATCAGTAGCTTGCCTCTGTTGTGGCACCTGTGGGGGTACAGCACTAGGATAGGCCCCAACTCCGATCTCCGCAAGTTATGCTCTCGTGAGAGCATCATCGAAGGAAGTGGGGTTGTTGGTGATAACCCGGTCAAAAGGCTCCGGCCGTAACCCCTTCAGAAAGTGTCTCATCTTTGCATGTCCGCTTGTGGCAATATGCGGAACATAACACAGTAATGAAGAATAGTGCATAGCATATTCTGACACTGACATACCTCTTTGCTTTAAGTTTGTGAACTCATCTTCCTTTATCTGCCTCGCAGCCGCAGAGAAATACCGGTTCAGAAACCGGGTTCTAAAAAGAGTCCAATCAATCAATACAACCCTGAGCCCTTAGTTCCATCACTGTAGTCTTCCACCACATGGAAGGTTTCTTCGCTAGCTGGAACTCCGCCAATCTCAGTCATGCCGTCCTTGCACAAGGAGCGGACACAAAAATCTGTTCCAGTCTTTCAAGCCATTCCTCAGCCTCTTCCCCTGACTCTGTCCCCTCAAACATAGGCTGGTGGAAGGTCAGAAACTGAGTCAAACTGATCTCACCAGGTAGTAACAACTGAGCAACTGGTTCCATGCCGACAGCTGGTGGAGGTAGAGGGTTCGTCTGACCAATACTAGCATTAACACTGCCAACGTCACCCACCTCTTCATTGAGGTTTCCCAAGTTCATAGCCGCCATGCTGTAACACAAGGGTTAACAACAATTCCAAACAAATATATATATGTTATGCCGTTAGATAACAGGGATGATAATAAGCATGTTAGTACAATATAGTATACATCAATATGCAACACATGCATAAACATGCTCCAAGTATAAGCACCTAGCCAATCATGCTAAGGCTACCCTTCACTCGTTCCCGGGTTCTCTAACCACTGCTCTGATACCACTAATGTAAGGACCCTAGTTCCTTAAACCGGATTAAAGGCATAATTAGAGCTAACATACATAATCAGAGTAAATATGATCGAGTTGAGACTATGAGCCTTAAAATTTACATGCCAAATCAAGGACTTTCAAGTGGATTAATTACATCCCCAAATCAGATGAATGTTTTCACTATAGTTTTACACTACTCCTAGAGTAGACACTATACAAAATAATCCTGTCCTTCATCTATCAAAAGTGTTCTTCACAAGCTCACCGCCTCGACCCGCCTTAGCCCCCCTTATCATGCCAAAATGTACCTACAAAGACAACCCCCAAAACATGAGCATAAAATTATTCATATCCAACACAATATGAATATAAGGCGTAAATGCATAAATCATAATAAGACACTTCCTGTTTTTCCCATGCATTTAAACGCTTCCTTTTGGGTTGTCCCTGTACCATAACTCATGAGTATAATCAAATAGATTATTTAATGGTTCACACATGTCATGACATAACACCGTTCCATATTCATCAATTACCAATCCCTAGTCTGTTCATCACAAGTATTTTAATGCCCCTCGCTTCACATATAGGCGGCATAGAATAACCTCGCTTTAATGGACATGCGGAGCTCCCACCCCTCGCTTCACATTTTAGCGGCAAATATTCTTTCCTCGCCTCATATGACAACCACGCTTCAATGTGACATGCGGCGCTCCCACCCCTCGCTTCACATTGAGCGGCACCAAACAAATAGCGGCAAGCATTAAAATCATCAAAGGATGACCATGACTCATGGGATATGCACCAACAATCATCATATGCATATATTGTCATCATGCATAAATTCAACATGTATTTGCATCCACAATGCACATTTCCACATATACTCGCATCCAGAATGCATAATCAATGAGTATAATAGATACATGTACCGTTGGGTGCCCGTACGTTCTCTACGTACCTTTCCAAAAAGTGGGATTTGATATGGCTTCACTTCCTTGGTTGCGTCGCCACCTGGGATGGTTCTACACAATCACACAACCCCATATTATAAGCCAAATAATAGTCAAATACCAAAAATTCGTCAAAAAAATCCATTTCCCATTTTTCTGCTGCTGGCGATCGATCGCTACAACGAGGCGATCGATCACGAGCCTTACCGATCGATCGCTTCGAAGTAGCGATCGATCGCCTGATCTTTCTGCCTTGAGGCGATCGATCGCGCCATACATGGCGATCGATCGCCTGCCCTGCGTTTTTGACACTGCCCTTCGGCGATCGATCGCGCCATTTCAGGGGATCGATCGCCACAGTCTGTACACGCCATTCCTCCATTTTTAAGCCATTCATTCTTCCCCAATCTTACCAACACTTACACCAACAAACCCAAAACATAAAAACACTAAAAACCTTCAATAAACACCATCAAACAACCAAAAATTCCACATCCAACCAAAAACCATACCAATCCCAACAAACCCATTTTAAAACTCCAACATATCAATCCAAAAACCAAGTAAATTCATACAAAAACATCAAGGAATGATATATGCCCTTCCTAGGCCTCAAATCTTACCAAGAATCACACCAATGGAGTTTTTGCAAAGATTTCTCTTCTACCTTGGAGCAAAAATCTAAAATGGGGAAAGGTTAGGGTTGGGAGAGGGTTTGGGGATTTTAAAGAGTGAATGGTAAAGTGGGGTGATAAAGTGGGGTAATAGTTTATATAAGTCAATAAAATTGTATCCCAACAATTAACATGATGTACAAAATACCCCAACATGGTATTTCAAAAGCATTTTACCAACATGTACCCAAAACCTCAATTAAATCCATGCTTTCCAATTAATTGCCAACCATAACAAATAAATCATGCTAATACTCAATTCTCCCAACATGCACAATATACATCCCGAAATGCATCCCCGGTCATGCCTACCATGTGACTAAGCATTTCAATATGATAATTAAATACAGCACATAATTCAATTATCACCACAATTAATTATATAAACATAATTAATACCCAATTTGCAATTAATTATTTCGGGGATATCACATCTTTAACACGTTCTCTTATGGCCATATATTTAATGTCGATATGCTTGCTTCGACTACCACTTTTATTATTCTTAGCCATTAAAACTGCTGCCGAATTATCACAATACATATTCAAAGGCCTAGAGATCGAATCAACGACTCTAAGTCCAGAAATGAAACTCTTCATCCATACACCATGTGATGTAGCCTCAAAACAAGATACGAACTCAGCCTCCATAGTGGAAGTAGCAGTCAAGGTCTGCTTTGCGCTTCTCCAAGATACAGCTCCACTAGCAAACATAAAAATGTATCCTGATGTTGATTTTCGTGAATCAACATAGCCAGCGAAGTCCGAATCAGAGTAGCCAATCACTTCCAGATTATCGGTCCGTCTATACATAAGCATGTAATCTTTTGTCCCCTTAAGGTACCTCATTACTTTCTTTGCAGCTCTCCAGTGGTCCATACCTGGATTACTCTGATATCTTCCTAACATCCCAACAATAAATGCAATGTCAGGTCTTGTGCACACCTGAGCATACATTAGGCTTCCAATGGTAGAAGCATAAGGAATGTTCTTCATTTGTTCCCTCTCAAAATTATTTTTCGGGCACTGGTTCAAGTTGAAACTGTCACCCTTCACAATGGGAGCTATACTTGGTGAACAATCTTTCATCCGAAATCTCTTTAAAACCTTGTTGATATAGGTCTCTTGAGATAAACCTAGAATTCCTTGAATTCTGTCTCTATGTATTTTGATGCCAATGACATAAGATGCATCACCCATATCCTTCATATCAAAGTTGTTAGAGAGAAATTGTTTCACATGTAGCAAACCCTTATCATTTGTTGCAAGTAAAATGTCATCCACGTACAGAATAAGGAAACAAATCTTACTCCCACTGACCTTTTGGTATATACATTGATCCATAATGTTCTCTACAAATTCAAATGAAGAGATTACATCATGAAATTTCAAATACCAC
Source organism: Haberlea rhodopensis (assembly GCA_907163345.1). NCBI lineage: Eukaryota > Viridiplantae > Streptophyta > Magnoliopsida > Lamiales > Gesneriaceae > Haberlea > Haberlea rhodopensis. Next base: position 2,291,907 of record CAJQUN010000088.1, on the reverse strand, counting down.
TGACGGGAAGCTTGTTTCAATCCATATATAGATTTATTGAGCTTGCACACCAATTGCTCAGTAACACTAGTGGAAAATCCTTCTGGTTGTTTCATGTAAACCTCTTCCTCTAGATCTCCATTTAGAAAAGCTGTTTTCACATCCATTTGTTGCAACTCCAAATCAAAATGTGCAACTTAATGCCATGATAATACGAAGCGAATCTTTGTTTGATACAGGAGAGACAGTCTCCTTGTAGTCAATTCCTTCCTTTTGAGTAAATCCTTTAGCAACGAGTCTTGCTTTATATCTTTCAATGTTACCTAATGAATCTTTCTTTGCTTTATAGACCCATTTACATCTAATAGCTTTTACAACCATCAGGCAAATCAATAAGATCCCAGACTCCATTAGATGACATAGAATTCAACTCATCTTTCATGTCATCGTACCTAAACTTGATTCTTTACAACTCATGGTTTGTGAAAACATTTCAGGATCATTTTCGGCTCCAACACTATAGTTCGCTTCTTGTAAATACATAACATAATCACTAATTATAGCTGATTTCCTTACTCTAGCAGATCTCATTAATGGTGTATCAACATTTTCCTCAGGACCATGTTGTTCAACTGGATGTTCAATAATTTCTGGCAATTCTTGAACATCTTGATCTATTGGAAAATTATCAGCAGCTTGTGGACTTCAATGATTGATTGTTCAACACCCGTTTGAACTTGAGGAGTATTGCGAATGATAATCAATCTATCACTTGGAGTGGAAGTTTGAGCATCAATATGATTTCTTTCAGAAACAATGTCCTGAAATCGATCGCTCCCACTGATCAAGTCATTCTCAAGAAATTTTGCATTTCTTGATTCCACAATCCTAGTGCTATGAGATGGACAATAGAATCTATAACCCTTACACCTTTCAGCATATCCAATGAAATACCCACTAATGGTCCTTGGGTCTAGTTTCTTTTCTTGTGGGTTATAAACTCTTACATCAGGCGGGCATCCCCAAACACGTATATGTCGCAAACTCAGTTTCCAACCTTTGAATAATTCAAATGGTGTCTTTGGGACAGCCTTAGTTGGAACTCGGTTTAATATATACACTGCCATTTTAAGAGCATCAGTCCACAAGGATTCAGGAAGCTTGGAGTTACTTCGCATACTCCTCACCATGTCCATTAAAGTTCGGTTTCTTCTTTCTGCTACACCATTTTGATCCGGATATCCAGACATTGTGTATTGGGCAACTATCCCATGTTCTTGAAGAAACTTTGCAAATGGACCAGGTGCTTGTCCATCCTCGGTGTATCTACCATAATATTCTCCACCTCCATCTATTCTCACATTCTTAATTGTTTTTCGCATTGTTTCTCTACTTCGGCCTTAAATACTTTAAAGGTTTCTAGTGCTTTGTTCTTGTTATGAAGCAAGTAGATATAAATATATCGTGAGTAATCATCAATAAAGAGATGAAGTATCTTGGACCATGCGAATCCGTTACTGGACTACAAATATCTGAATGTAAGATCTCTAATGTGTCTATGCTCCACTTAGCACCTTTCTTGGACTTGTTGGTCTGCTTTCCTTTAATACAGTCCACACAAGTATTGAAATCAGTAAAATCCAAAGTACTAAGTACTCCATCATTTATTAATCTCTTAATCCTATCTATGGAGATATGTCCCAATCTCCGGTGCCACAAAATAGAGGAATCCTCATTCATAACACATCGTTTCATACCAGTGTAAACATGAATAGTATCATAAGTAGCATTATTTTGTAAATCAATAGAGAAAATCCCATCAGACAATGTACCATTCCCAACAAGATCAGATTTATAATATAAACTGAAAGATGTTTCTGAAAACTTAAAGGAATAACCAAACGGTATAAGTCTTGAAACTGAAATTAAATTCCTAGAAAAACTAGGAATATAAAATGTCTTTTCTAAAATCAAAATAAAACCACTGTTTAAAACTAGACTGCGTGTTTCAACAGCTCCACATGTGAGCGCATTTTGTTTCCTGACTAAATGCTTTGCTCACTTTCCACTGGTTTCCTTCGCATACCCTGCAAGGTATTCGAAATATGGATTGTAGAATCAGAATCAATCCACCATGTGTTATAAATAACATCAATCATATTAGATTCATAACAGACAAATGAGATTGGTTTGCCTTTCGTCTCAAGCCATTTCTTGAATTTGGTGCAATCTTTCTTCATGTGTCCCTTCTTTTTACAGAAGAAACACTTAGATTCCTTTATGATTCCACCTTGGGGTGTATTTTACCTTTCCCTTTCCATTTGGCTTGGTTTATGTCCTTTTCTTTCCGTTGTCATAAACACAATTTCACTCTTTTCCATTGTCAATCTTCCCTCCTCTTGAACACACATGATCATGTTCATTAATTGACCACTTATCCTTATGTGTGTTGTAGGATATCTTAGAGGGTCCATATTGACTTGGAAGAGTGTTCAAAATATAATGCACAAGGAAAGACTCAGACATATCAACCTCAAGAGTCTTTAATTGAGCCGCAATGTCCCTCATTTGCATGATATGCTCACGCACACCTTTCACAGTAGTGATCCTCATGGATGAAAATTTCATAATTAGGGTGTTGGCTAGTGCTTTATCTGAAGTCTCAAACTACTCATCAATAGCCTTCAACAATGCCTTGACATTTTTATGTTCTTCGACGGAGCCTCGAATACCAGCAGAGATTTTAGTCTTTTGAGCATTACGCAGAGACGATTAGATCGCTCCCATTTTTCATAATATTAACCTCATCAAGAATGTTGATTTCATTAATCGGAGGTGGTTCGTCTTTACTTATGGCATAATCAATGTCCATCCACCCTAAATGAAGAAGAATTCTCTCCTTCCAAACTTTGTAGTTATCACCCTTTAGTTCGGGAATATCACACTTAACATCAGAGAAATTCATAGATTGCATAACTGCAAAAAAAAATCATCGCTACATGGTTAGAATCCAAAATTTGAGACTAATTAACATAATTCATATTTTACCAATGTAAAATCATGCTTAAAAATATATGAATCTAGTGACGTAAAACTTGCCTGTGGGCTAATGTCTTACTCAATTAGATTCATAATAACTATATGATAAAACTATCAAATTATGTTCATTTTTCTAATTCCTGTGAGTAAATAGAAAATATAATTTGATATTCTATCCTAATTAATCATACAAATATAATAAAAATTCCTGTGGGAAAATCTATTATATTAAATATGACAAATTATAAGTAATGTTATAATGTGATCCCAAAACACTTAATATATAATTTTGCATAATTAAAGATGCTGTGACTACTCCTTAATTGATTAAAATTATATGGATCACGCAACATTTAATTCACAAAATATGTGCATATAAATTGCACAAACTTTAAGCAATATGAACACCAATTTTATTTTTTTTAATGTACCAAATTATTTAACCTGATATTACATGTATAATTAAACAATAAAATTATACATACAAAAACAACAAATAAATAGTTTTGCACATAAAAAGTAAATCATAAAATCATATGCACATGTATACATATTTAAATACCCTAAATTGAAACTTAATTATAACATTAAATAATGTTATAAGAAATAATTGTCGGCCATTTAATAATTTATTTATTATTATTATTATTATTATTATATAATTAAAGTCTTTATAGGAAATTGTTTGTGATCAACCTGTAGCCGATGAAACCCGAGAATTTCAGGATTTTCGAACATGATTTTTTTGATTAAATTTCCAGAAATATCAGAAATCCCAATTCCTAACCTTATTTCTTATAAGAACACAAGAAGCAGGGATTTGAAAATTTCAGGAAAAATCATCATTACTTCACGATAGAGGCATAAAATATTGTAAGGCATAGGCACAATTAAGGCTCTGATACCAACTGTAAGTTTTTTCTTAATGATCTAACCATTTGTTAGATCAAATAAGGAATAAAATGGATAAATATTATACATCCAGCCATTATTTTTTGCTCACAAGATATTCTAGTTTTTCTGGTTTAGGCTCTTCTAAACCTTCACAATCTCCCTTAGATGGTGTATATGGTACTAAAAATAGATTATTAGATTTAGGGACCCAACCATATATATTTATAGGCTCAACCATCATAGAACTTTTCTTTCATCGGTTATGAAGCATGGAGAGATGAATTGAATGTGAATACTTAATGTAAAAGTGTTATGGACCATAAATGAAGGTTTTAATGAAGTGTTAATGAAGTTGTTACCAACAATCATACATTGCTTGTGTCAACGGCGACCCAATTAACATAATCACAAGTCGCTTGTCTCAATGACGATCCAAACACAAGAACAACACATTGTTAAACAAGTGCAACATATAATATACTTATTTAAGCTCGTATGTCACTATACCTTATCGTCACTAATCACAGTCAAGCTATCATCCTCTTTATTCGGAGACTCGACAAAGCTCTACATTAATTCAACAACTTAATATCAATAATCAATAATTCAATCAAGTGATTTATTAATCAACCCCAAACAATAGATACCATTTTCTCATACTATCCAAATTATAGTTATAATGTTCCACACATACTCGAAATTATCATCACGTACACATCGTAAACAACTACGCCAATCGAACTAGCATTCATACTGTAGCAATAACTCATCAATCCATAAGCTATAGCATATAAACAAATTGTTGCACGTTGAAATACGCACACGCACATGTATATACATCATATACACACACTATTACATGCTGAAATACACACATATATATACAACATATACACATACTATTACATGCTGGAATTCACACACACACGTGTATATACATCATATAAACACACTATTACATGCTGCAAATACATGTATATACAACATATGCACACCATTACACACTGAAATACACAAAAGTCACAAGGCCAACGCACACACACTCATGTACCTCAAAACATACTCACGCACACACTGCAAAACACACACACGCACACATTGCAGAACATATCTGGCACACACACTCACTTAGCAACAAATCATCATCTTAATAATCAACAACATGAAGAACAACTTCCTGGACAGAAATGAAAATGTTGCAGCATCTCTTTTCCCCCAAAATCGAACCAAAACACATTAGAAATCAATAAAACTCGAAATGCAAGAAGGAATAAATGACGAAGGCATCGTATAGCATCTTACCCATAAAAACATGCACGAGAAATCGAGCTCAAAACCAAGGTGAAATCTTCCCTTCAGCGTGAGGAGAGTGACGGCGTGAAAGTGTGGAGGAAACTCGATTTTTAGCGTCTGTAGCGGAGAAGTGTGTGTATATTAAGTCCAACCTTACATTTAAATCTAGACCTTTCAATTATCATCTCATCCTTAATAAAATAATTATTTTAATTTATATCTCTTTATATCTCACCAATTTATTATTGCAAGAACCCTTTTGAATTTAATTTACACTACAAGTTCAACTCAGAATTATTTATTCCAACTTCGGACCAAAATTCAATTCCCAAGAGTTTAATTCTTTAAATTATTTTGTAACTTACTTCAACTAAAATCAAATGACTAAATGTATGTAATTTCGGGCATCATAGATTGAAGAGCAGTTTCTTGGATTGAAAAGAGAGAGCACTGAGAGTTAATTCAAGATAGAGCAATCAGATTGTGAAAGCATACACATACTCAGAAATGTCTTGTGATATTCTCTTGAAGATAGTGTAGTACAAAATTTTATGGGTGTGTATCTTAGGAAAGTAGCAAGCAAAAACAACAAACGGCTTTATATTAGAAATGTCGATGCGAGATTTGGAATCTCTGTCATTAAGACAATATTGCCCCGCTACGGTGCTAACAGTTTACTTTGACAATTTGTCACCCAAGATACAACGACTATGATTTGTGATAGGAGCACTCCAAATCACAAATCTTTTAAATCACAAAGGTCTAAAAAACGCTCAACCATAACAATGATGAAGACTCACAAAATTACTCAAATTTTGATCTTCAAATATGATGTGAATTTCCAAAATTCCATGTCTAATTCATTCAAGTGTTATTTCTTATATAGTATACCAAGTGGTGTCATCAAGAGACACAATTTGGAAGCATCCACTCATGAAAAATTGCACCCCAACATGAATGGACACACAATTCAATCATATGGAAAAACGCACCCCAACATAAATGAGCACATCATTTAATTTGATTCAAATTTCCAACATATAGGAAGAGAAAACTAGAGACATGAGTGTGTTGTGATCTGTAAAAACATTCTTGGATTGGTGCTCAATGGAGTTCCCACCTTTCCCGTGGGTGTAGGTAGAGTTGAATGCCGAACCACGTAATTCTTATGTTAATTTCCTTTTTGCCATCATTTTATAATCTTGTGATGCATGCTCTGTGTGCGTAGCTTCAAGAACCAAAGAGTTGCGATTTTTCTTACTGCTTGAATTGATAATGATATGCATTGCATTTTCCTGTTATTGAATTGATATAATGCATTGTGAATTCCACCATTTAAGGGCATGAGTTGTTTGACGCATTTTGAGATTCATTTGCATATTGTCAATTGATTTATGGAATTGCATCAATTTCACGATAATTGAGTTTAATCAAGAATATAGGATCGTAGTGCTTGGTCTTGTGAAGATATTGTTCCATTGGATTCCTAATGCCGCAAGAAATCGTTTCTGCCCGTGATGGTAAAGTTCAAATAGATATAATCCTAGTAGTTGTAAGTTCTTTCATTTCTAACCAGTGATCGCTCTAGATTTAACAAATAAAGTAGTGATGTACGATTAACCGCAAGTGTACGGTATCAAGTTTTAGTATAATGAATATGTAGTCAGAGTATCAAACACACATGGACTATCAGTAATTAACAAATAAGATTAATTTAACTATATTTAGCTAACGAAAATTGAGTGAAAATTATTATAAAGTAATAAAAAACTTCCAAACCAAACAAGTGATGAATAGCTAAGAAATTAGTAGAGATAATTATCAAGACCTCGGTTCACCTATGTAATCCCCACAATTCTCCTAGTAGTTATGATTGAATGTCCTTTAGTTTTAAGGTGGCGGGTTCTCCAATTTTATATAATATACTATGTTGATCATGATTAAACCTAACATTAAATGCAGTAAGTCAATGTTGTGCACTTATCTGACAATTAATAATGCATTAAGTTCTATGAAAACTACTAGCTTTTGGTATTAGTCAATATATTACTATCATACATGTGTTTGATCTCATCTTTTGATCTCAATCCGAAATCCACGTATGAGTTATTGTTTCGTTTTATATTATCTTTTGTCGATCTCAATTATAATAACTAATATCAGTTCAGAGATAGCTAGGCTTTAAAAGCATTAAGAACATAAAACATACTCAAAGAAATTATAGAAAATCAATCAAAAACCAATACTTGAATTACTTATTTAAACTTAGGATCCCCTCGTCTTGATAAGCAAACTTAGCCTAGAATCATGTGTCCTTTATAGTGGAGGAGGAAGAAAAAGCTTCCTTGTTGAACTCAAATTCTTCAATAGGAAACAAAAATCCCAAAAATCTAATATGGCCGATCTACCGCACCTTGCCTCCCGGTCGATCTTAGACGATATTTGTTGTTTAATTTTTCTAGGTCGTGCTACGGTGACTGATCGATTGAACTCTGCTGATTTTTTCTTCGAATTAAGTTGTCTCTTCCTATCGATCGCGCCTTGATGACCAATTAATGAGCTCTAGATTTTGACAAGTAGAGATTTCCGTCCTTCCTTTGACGTGTTAGCTCAGTTGAGTCATTTTCATCTTTATTTAGTATATTTTCTTCATTTCCTCGTACTTCGACCTAGATTCCTTAAAACATACAAAAATAATACCAAACGCATAATATTGTTTTAGAATCACTATCAAAACCACTAGAAAACAAGTAAGTGTAAAAATAACACTTATCAACTACTTGGTATCAAAAGGCAATATAATAGATACAAGCGTTTAGATATATCAATTTAGATTGGTGTGATCGAGTCATATTTCACAACACCATGATATAATTGTATTTCATTATCTTCCTTTAGTCACTCCATAGAAAAGGGAAAGTTGCACGTAACCTCATGTGGTTTTCCAAATAGACAGTTTACCACGTGGTTTGAAATAGACAACTTACCCCCATGTGGTTACTGAATAGGTACACATAATCACTCCTCCACATATGATTTGTGTGATAAACATCTTTTTATATGTATGAGCTTTGAAATTACATGTGGCAGCGTTTATTGCATACGCCCAAATTAACCATTCTCAAGTTAATAGCAATAAGTAATGTAGTAGCGTGAGTAGGGATCGATGCCACGACGAAGGACGAATTTTGTGTTAATTAGTTCAAACGAAATTAAAGGGGGTTTTGAGAATGAATTAACTATGATGCAAAAATTTAAGAAAATTATGAATTAACTAATATGCAAGAGTACGCTAAGAGTGATTAGATTATGAGAGAAAAGCGATTCTTGGCTTTTCGTCGACTCTACAATTGGGTTTATTATCTTAATCATCAATTCTCACAAAGGATCAATTTGCATATGAATATCCACCTTGGAAAATTAATTCCTATCTCACCTTAATCGTAGTTAGGTAGCCCACGCGTTCTATTCTAACCCTTATCAATCAATTAATTCTAATACACGCAATTAAGATTAAAAGATGATAGATTCATAAACTAGTGAGAAAAATTAATCTAGACAATATAATCCACGCGTCTATATTTAATCTAGCTGAATGTTTTCCCTAATGATATAACAATCTCTTACGCGCAAAATTATTAATCTTAGTTGCTTCATCTAACAAGCATTAGATTGCATGCACAATTACTAGGTGATCAATCCAATAGTTAGACACAACAATCCTATCAATCAAGTATAGAAAAACAATCAATACTCATTCAAAAATTGATTAAAAAGCACATGAATTTCATAAGAAAATTAAATCCCAGTATTGTCTTCCTTAACCAAGAATCACTAAAATAGTTTAGCCACTCATGCCTAATGCAAAATAATCAAAATTAAATAAAAACAACATAAAAGAAACAGGCAAAATATGTAGATCTTCACTTGTCGAGGTTGTCACGCCCGCCTTTGCTTCGATCTTCGTAGTGTACCTTTGAACTATGATGAACTAGATGTTAATTACCTGTGAAAGCATGTAAAAGTATGTAAAAAGAGGTCCCCCAAAGTCTGATGATTGTGGGGGTTTTTAAGGAGGAGGAATGGGCTAGAGTCCTTGTATGACGGAAAGAAATCAAGTGGTTGTATTTTACTCGAACTCCTCTGGCGATCGATCGCGGTTGTCTGGTACTTCGTTCCTGGAAGCACCTCCAATCAATAGCTCGAGCTCAAATTCAAAGCCATTGATGTACCTATTCACCTGCCCCAACAGAGACAACCCTCACACCGGGTGAGCATACCAATATCCCAGATCCAATAAGCACAATATTACAATTCATAATTTACACAATGTAAAGGCTATGAATATAAAAAGACACTCCCTGGATGGCATCATCCTCATCCGGGATCCCCTGTGCTGTTCCTATTCTCAAAATAACCTAAACCATCAAATTCTCAAATGTCAGTTAACCATTACATTGGTTAACTAATCTGTTTTCCCATATACTGATACCATAATCAATAATATCAAATCATTAAACAATGATCACATATATTCCATATATTTCACTTTCTATTCCGTCGCTCGCTCTACAATAGCGGCGTCATAATCGATGTTCGCTCGACAGCGACAACATCCAATTATTGTTCGCTCAAAAGCGGCACCATATAAATCCCAATGCCTATCAAATAATTGCAACAACCATATATTATTCATGCACAACAATTGCAATAATATATTTAAAGCTATGCTCGTACGTTATACGTACCTTTGAATTCCGTAGTCCAACTTAAACTTGCCTTGGCCCCGTGACCCGATGAATTACGTGCATCCACATAAGATAATTCACAATCAAAATATAAGCATGCAACCACGTGCCCAAGCATGTTCACAACCTCCAAACCTATCGTCAATCCATGACGATTAACCATTTTAAAAAACTCTGGGTTAAGCATGCATAATACCCAAAATATTCCATTTTATATGTTCAAAAGTTAGCCAATTACTAAATCTAGTCATTCCATATTCTCATTAAAATGTGGCTCCAACTACTCCATTTTAAAAGTATAGCATTCTCATTGGAATGTAGACATTGCCCCGAGAATCGGCTATTTAAACTCCAAATCCAAAATCCCATGTTTTAACAAAGTTTTGAAAAAAACTCCTTCTAGCAAGCCGCGGTCGTTCGCCATTCACACGCGATCGATCGCGCAACCTTACTGCCGGGCAGAACTCCTTCGCGATCGATCGCCAAGTCTTGGCGATCGATCGCCAGACTCCTCACGATCGCGATCGATCGCTGAGACTTAGCGATCGATCGCCGCACTGTGCATCTTCCCCATAAAAACAGCTGCTCGTCGCGATCTATCGGTGCCAAACCGCGATCGATCGCGACCTGCGATTTTCCGAAAAACTCAAGCTTCAATGGTGTTTTTCACACCCAAACTCAAAACCAACACCCCTAACTCCTTCAACACCTCCAATACTCCATTTAAAAGCAATAAAAACACCAAAAATATAACTTTGGTTTTTTACCAAAAATCCCCAATTTCCAAACCCAACATAATTCTCAACCAAAATCCATCATACTACAATCAAATCGAAGATAAGGACGAGGGGAAGATTAATACCTGATTATCTTCGAGAAATCCAGCTATGAGATCGAGCCTTGCTCGATTCTTCCATGGGAGGAGAAAAGGAGGGTTTGGGGAAATGGTGGAAGAGAGAGAGAGAGAGAGAGAGAGAGAGAGAGAGAGAGAGAGAGAGAGAGAGAGAGAGAGAGAGGGGGAAAATGACTACACACCGAGCCCTCTTGGCATATATATAGTACCAAGTCTAAAAAATTTCAAGTCCTCCACAAATACATCATGACTCATTAAAAATAATTTGTGTTCAATAATTACCTCTCAATCTCTCTTTCCATTACCAGCCCCAGCACAAAGTACTCCGGTCCCCAGATCCCACCAAAAACCCAATTCCAAGGTTTTTCACCACGATGAGAATACAATCTCAATCTTTGGATCCAACGATCCCAAAATACCCGATTTAACATTCTCGGGTGTCCCAACACCGTAATTAATTCATAATTGCCACAATAAAAATTCCTTGAAGATCATTACCACACAGGGATTAACGCCGTTAATTCTCGGGCATCACATTGTTGTTTTTATTTTTCAGAATTTCTTCACTCGTGATCGTTCAGGAAAATGTGGTGATCGATCGCCAATTGTTTCTGCCTCAAACCTTGTCTCGCGGCGATCGATCGCGAAAAAGTGCCGATCAATTGTTGAGACTTAACTTTTGTTGCTCGGATTTTCTTGATTGGCGATCGATCGGAGCTCTTTTGGCTATAAATCACGGCTTCTTATTCACTTTTATGCATTTTTCTTGGTCTATTTTGATCCATTGACAACTCCAATGAATTTCTTTATCTTTATTCATCGTTAGTAGCTCAATCTCTTCAATTTCACCTACATTTACAAATGTACGATTAGGTAGCATATGTATCATTTTATCTATCAAAACATACCAAATCGTAGATAATTAAAAGCAATATATGTGTCTATTTCTAGTCACATCAAACTCCCTCTAATCATACTCGACCTCGAGTAAATCAGACAAAACTAAATTCTTTTTGTTGGCTCATAGGTTCATAACAAACTAACTAGTCCTCACTTTAATGCTTCAACAATCTTAAACATGCATAGTAATGAAAGGCGGTGAAGAGTTAACAGTGGAACAAGTTCAATCCCTAAACATGTCATAATCAACAAAGCACTGAACATGCGTGTGTGGTCATAAACAAGTGTCATGCGCAAATTATAGATCCAATAGATGTAAACCCACAATAGTTCAAGATGTACATAAACACAAGTATAAGCTCAATTGCACGCTCTTCTCCACGGCTTCCTTGGATTTTGGTCGACTTTACAATTGGGTTTATTATCTTAATCATCAATTCTCACAGAGGATCAATTTGCATATGAATATCCGCCTTGGAAAATTAATTCCTATCTCACCTTAATCGTAGTTAGGTAGCCCACGCATTCTATTCTAACCATTATCAATCAATGAATCCAAATACACGTGATAAAGATTAAAAGATGATAGATTCATAAACTAGTGAGAAAAACGAGGCTAGACAATATAATCCATGCGTCTATATTTAATCTAGGTGAATGTTTTCCCTAAGGATCACACGCGCAAAATCATTAATGGTAGTTGCTTCATCTAACAAGCATTAGATTGCATGTACAATTACTAGATGATCAATCTAATCATTAGACACAACAATCCTATCAATCAAATATAGAAAAACAATCAATACTCATTCAAAAGTTGATTAAAAAGCACATGAATTTCATAAGAAACTTAAATCTCAATTGATTGTCTTCCTTAACCAAGAATCACTAAAATAGTTTAGCCACTCATGACTAATGCAAAACAATCAAAATTAAATAAAAACAACATAAATGAAACACAAACTAGGCAACTATGTAGATCTTCATTTGTCGAGGTTGTCACGCCCGCCTTGCTTCGATCTTCGTAGCGTTCCTTTGAACTATGATGAACTAGATGCTAATTATCTATGATGGCATGTAAAAATATGTAAAAATGGGTAAAAAGAGGTCCCCCCAAGGTCTGATTGTCGTGGGGTATTTATAGAAGAAGGGGGAAGGGGCTAGAGTCCTTGTATGATGGAAAAAACAACTGGTTGTATTTTACTCGAACTCCTCTGGCGATCGATCGCGACTGTCTGGGGATCGATCGCCAGACCTTACTGTTTTTATTTTTCAAAATTTATTCACTCGCGATCGATCGGGAAAATGTAGCGATTGATCGCCAATTGTTTCTGCCTCAAACCTTGTCCCGCGGCGATCGATCGAGGAAAAGTATCGATCGATCGCCGAGACTTGACTTTTGTTGCTCGGATTTTCTCGTTTGGCGATTGATAGGAGCTCTTTTGGCGGTCAATCGTGGCTTCTTATTCACTTTTATGCATTTTTCTTGGTCTATTTTGTTCCCTTGTCAACTCCAATGCATTTCTTGATCTTTATTCTATTAGCTCGATTTCTTCGATTCCACCTACCTTTACACAAATGTATGATTAGATAGCATATGTATTATTTTATCTATCAAAAATACCAAATCATAGACAAATATGTGCAATAGATGTGTCTATATCTAGTCACATCAACATGTTAACATATCAGTTCTACCATTGAGAGAGTAAAATGTACATAAAGAATAACATATGGGTAAAATGCACATTGGGGGTAAAATACACCTAAATAATAACTTAAAGTGGTAATTTGCACCTAAAATTAGAAAAGCAATTGAAAGAGTGTTACCATGTGACAATTTGCACTCTTGTTGTTTTGGTCAGATTAATTTACCCACATGTGGTTCCAATCAAGTGTAATTTACCTCCATGTGGTTTGAAAATAGTCGTCACTCCGTGTGATTTGTTTGTAGGTGTAAAACATCCCCTAGACGATGGTATTTTCGTCATGACAATCCAAGTTTTTTTAATTGTGAAGAGAGGCTATGAGCTATATTTTGTAAATTATAGGGGTAAAATGTATATTTACAAACAACATTGGGGTAAAATATCTATTAGCGATACTATAGTGGTTGAATTTTCACTAGATCAAGAATTAAATGTCTATTTTCTTTTTAGTTAAGCTGCTTCTTCCAATCAATCGTGGCCTGATGACGGATCGAGCGGGAGCTCCAGATTTTCACAAGTTGAGATTTTCATCCTTCTTTTGACTTATTAGCTCGGTTGAGTCCTTTTCATTGTTATTTAGCTAACTTTCTTCATTTCCTCGCAATTCGACCTGGATTCCTGAAACACACAAAAATAATATTAAAAACATAATATTGTTAAAGAATCACTATCAAAACCACTAGAAAACATAGAAAAATTAGTGTAAAAATAACACTTATCAACCCCCTCCCTCCAATTTAAACTTGATCGTCCTTGAGCAAGCAATAAAATCAAAACATTTGAGTTCAATATTGATACTTCAAATGAATTAGTTTGCAACTAATACGTATCTTAGACATCTCGCTTGCAAACAAACAAGAATCAATCAAAAAGTTGCACAAGATGCGTTTTCTCCTAAGTCGAGCAACACATCACAAAATTGTGTTTTCTCCTAAGTCGAGCAACACATCGCAAAATCGGAACATGTGTGTGTGCTATTAACAATCTCATGCATCATGCATATTTAATAGATCAAACCATGCTAGTCAATGACAATCAAGATTATCGTTGAGCACCACATAGACCTATTTTTCAAATACTTCTCCACTAATGTAGTTATGCCCTAAACTTAGATCAAAAGGTCTTTTAAGCTTGTAATGTTAGGTCTAGGTGTCGGTTTCAAAGAAAAGACATGGATATTACAATTAAGAGAGTATAGAATATAAAATATCATGTGTTAGAAGATATTGAGATTCTCTTCTTCTTTATTTCAAGGTTATACAACTCTTTTTTTTTCTTTTTCTTTTTTATGCATTGCCCCTTTGCTTTTCAGTAGAATCTCACTCGTGATAGATATCTAGTACATGAAAAGTCAATTGGGTAGTTCACGAGTTATTCCTTTTTCTTTTTTCACTCATCACATATTTTTTTAATAAGTCCATAACATATCATGTACTTCGAATGAAATTCATTATACTTCCTTTGGATAATGATAAAAAATTTAATTTAGGCTCATAAGGTGGGTATAATGAGTTCACACAACAATGTTGAATGTGGGTTTAATTGTTTCAATGGATACTCTCTCTTTTCAATTAGGCTCAACATGGACACTAGAGAATGCTATAGAAAATGTAAGCTTAAAAGGCTCAAAGGTTCCAAAGATTGTCTAGATCATCTCTAAGTCAAGTTTGTAACTATAATTTTTTTCACAAAGTGTCGTGCCCTCAAATAGGTTCTAGGGTAACTCTAAGTTGCTCAAAACAATTCATTGAGGTCACATAAATTTCACTACTCCACATGCAATCCACAAGATTATGACTCAATGTGCTCAAAATATTCCTCATTTTTGACATCTTAACTCAAAACATGATATTTACGTACAAGTTTAACAATCATCAAGATTCAAGTTGACATGCAGAGTGATACCAATATCATCATGGAATATAGTCACTACCGTAATTCATTAAATTTCTCAATTATGGAACTAATAAAACAAATTTTGTTGCTCAAGAATGACACATGTTCTATTGTATTCAGCACCCAATGCGAGGAAAACACAGAAGTAAGCATGTTAGCAGTGAAACGACTCCCCCAACTTAAACAATGAATCCTAAATGTACGAAAGTATGAAAAACAAGACAAGCACATACATGTGACAATGATAGTCAGTGATCGTCGTCTTCCTCCTCATGATCAGCAGGGAATAGGGAGCAAATGCGGGTGGTGGTAGGAATTGGATCATAGGGAAGCCTTGAGAAAAAAACAGTGTTCCAGTCAAACTGATACTATATGAATTCCTGATGTTCAAGATGCATCTATGTCATCTCATGCTGCAGTGACTGAAGGATGCTCAGAAGTGGACCTAGGAGCATTGGATGATGCAGAAGACTTAGGTGTGACATGACTGCTCGAAGGTCTGGCTGATGTTCTTTGTTGGACTGGCTGGGGTGTGGCAACCACCATAGAAGCCATGGGCGGCAATAGCTCATCGGCGTCCAGACGCCCCACTGCTTGCAGAGATTAGTGATCACTGAGGGACATGGTAGATCAACAGATGGGTTGTCATACACAACACTTTCGATTGAGGTCTACACAAGTTGTAAGGCCCCATTGCTAATTAATTATGATTAATCCGTTTGAAAAATGATTAAGCAAATATGGATGATTAAAAGTTGAGATTTCGATTTAATGTGTTCCCGGATCAAGTACATTTATTTACAATAGGTGTAAATATATGTAGATAGATAGAAATTTATATTTATAAACAAATATAGGTAAGGGTGCAATACACCACACACATACAACAAAAATAACCACCCATTGCATAGAAAGCATCGATTTCGTCTTCATTTCAGATTTCATTCTTCCTTACTTTCCTCTAAAATCCTCAATAAAATCCTTCTACAATCATCAAAACTTACATGCACTTAAGGATTTTTAAAGAGCAATACAATGAAAACAGCATTCAGCAAGCTTTTGAGGAAAGATTAGAAGAGGTGCAGCAGAAACACCAAGGTAGGAAAAAATTCATGAGCTCCAGATGATTTCGGTTGATGTTCTGGCTGAAAATCCTCATAACTTGAAGTTATATAGGTATAATTTAAGTTTATGAACTGAAATGGTCAAATTAGGGCATCTTCATTCGAATTTAAGTTGGAAAAGTTGCTGTGAAATTGTAGTCTGCTAAGACCAGTGCATGAACAGTATGGTATTTCGAGTTTTACGCATGGTTAAACTTCGAATTTCAAGATGACTCACCTAATCAAAGTTGTAGTATTTTGTGTTAGCTTTAATTGGCCACCAAAAGCAGCTAATTTGGATTTAAGATGAAAACGTTGTGGTTGTTTTACCTGTGTACAATCTGGAATTTCAGTGCATGCGAGTTTTATGCATCAGGTTCTTCGATTTTCTAGGAATATGGTTACGAATTTGAAGTTTTAGGCTCTAATAAGAGTGTAGTATTCGATGTTAGCTTGTATTTGGAATTAGACTCACTCAATTTGGAGTTCATATGAAAATGATAAGCTAATTTTACCAGCAACTATGTAATCTGAAAATAGGGTAGTTACTAGTTTTTTAGGCTGTAATGTTTTTCAAATAATGTACCTCAAGATGAACTAATTTGCTTAAGTCTCATAAGAGATGTATTGTAAAATTTGGAGTTAGCTTGCATTAGAAACTGGTCTCACATGATTTGGAGTCCATGTGAGTGAGTTATGCCGTTTTCCCTATCACTGCTCAATCTGCACTAAAAGGCATATTAGAATTCGATGAAATATGCTATGAATCGACCTCTAGATCTATGAATTAGCTAAAACCCATAAAATATGAAATGTACCTTGTTGAGTTTTAGAACGTTTCCCACTAGTTTGAAGTCATTTGAAGATCTTATCTATTTATCGTGAATTTTATACTGAAACTGGTCGAACTAGTTTTTGTAAATATAACAAGTGAAATTGTCCCAGATTGGGCTACTACTTAGACCCATTAAATGAACAATTTTGGGAAAGTGTTGAAAATATGAAATGTCCCCATTTGAGTTATCTTTCAAGTAAAAATGGGCTTAAGTCATTTGGTTTAGTGTTGAAAAACTTATGGATTTATTACTACAGTGTGTCTGCTGAAATGCTAAACTAATGAATTAAGACAACCTTGTTTAATGTATTGATAGATTTGGATGATTTGAATGATATTTGACCAGGTTGTGATATCCCGAGGTCAAACTTGAGGAAATTCAGAGCTTACGAGTTTTTTTGATAGCCTGATGGAGGTACGTAGAAATGAGTTTTATCATGACGTCTGACGAAGACGTGTAATGATGCTATTGTATGATTTTACATGTCATTAATTGATTTATATGATTTAATTGTCACTATGTAATTCTTATGTGACTATATGACATGTTGAGATACATTGGACTACATGATGTGAATTACATGATATGTATTGACTTTCACATGAGATTGCATGACATATTGAGTTGCATATGTCATATGATGCATAGATTATTAATGGGCATATTATATTGATCTATCCACTTCTTTGATATCCTTGATGATGACTAAGTTGATTTACTTTGAGTGTCGGGTACGACGGGCACGGCGATGACAACGTTGCTACCGGACCTAGACACGAGGGATGACGAGCACAGCACTGATGATTCTCCTAGCGCAAAGTATGTGTGTTGCCACCCTCTGCTCAAGCTTGATATTGATTGATGATACCTTTCTTTGGACTCCGATGTTTGGTATTTTGAGATTCGATTCTTTGTACCCATTCATACATCGCATTCATACATGGTATACATTGCATGATACTTTGTCATTCTTGACGTGATTCTATTTTTTTCTCGTACTGGGTTCTGACCCCCATAGTGGGGCTGTCATGTCTTTGTTGTTCGGGCATGACAAGTGTTATAGGTAGACATATGTTGGATGCTCGTAAGGAAGCATCTTAGAATATCAGAGCTCAGCAATATCGAGATCAGGTTTGGTATGTTGAGTCCGAGTCCCAGTAATTGACAGGGTACTTTTTAACTATATTTTAAATTAGTATGCCCCGAGTATCTGTATTTTCATTCTTATATTACTGGTTGGTTATATACTTGATGTTTATGTGATGAGAAAAATGTTGAATTGGGAAACTGGAATTACATATTTTCAGTATCATTATATATGTATCACCTAAAAGCGAAAAAAATTTAGGGCTATTTTTGACAGGACATTGAAATAAATCTTCCACTGTTTATGCAAATTTTTCATTATGTGTTAATTAAATACCACATTAGGATCAGGCCCTCACATTATAGTATCAGAGCCAGGTTCTGGGATATGCTCGAACTAGAGTTGGGACATTGAGTCTAGTCACAACTAAAATTGTTTGTGCATGTAAATGACTACGTGTTTTATATGCTCTTGCCTTCTATGATTTCATGTTAGATAATGAAATTTTAGACATGTAATGGATTACTAAGCAGGGACAACTAGATGTCATATCTCTAAGTTTTATCATATAATGAGTTGCACATAATTTTGAGAATTTGAGAATTTTATCTGTTAGCATTGAAAGTTGCTGATCGGATGATGATGTAGAGTAAGTGATGAGAACATCTATGACTTGAGCTTTATATATGATATTTTGATTTTATGTTGGACAGTTAGTGTTTGGGCAGGTAGCAGTGATATGAACTTTAATAGCTATCTATCGTACCTATAGGCACTGTAAACTGTAAATTGAATTATAACTTAGTGATAATTATTGAGTATTTTATTTATCACTTTGGGACTTAATCCTTGTGATTAGTGGGATGACACTAAAACTATTAACCCTATGTTTTGTTGATTAACATCGGGATTTTGAGTCCGAAAGACCAGGTAATACGTATGAGTTTACGTCAAAACCTGTGCACGTCGAGATGATAATTGAGAACATGAGAATATTGAAATTAGTGATATTTCAATTGAAGAATATAGTATAGTTGTTGTGAGAAACAACGAGTATTGGTTTGCATTAGGATTTGGATATGGGGACTGTCGTAATTCAGTTCCAGTTTATGTGTCCGAACTAGGAATAAAAACTATAATGAACTCTTCTAGATGAGAGTATCTAGAATAATGTTAGTTATGGAAGACGAGTTTCCTTCTTGTTGATGAGGGAAAAGATATTTACAGAAGGCCATGTTGATTACATTGAAATTGCTAATCGATTATCGTGGACTTGAGATGGAAGTATGTACTTAATCTCGATAGCTATTCACCAGCGAAGAGATTTGAATTAGAAGTGTATCGGCTGAAGGATAAGGCACCGAAGAGCTAGAACTGGATTAAATGTTAATGAAGTGACTATCATTGGAATAATCCCAAATAGTCCCAGGACAGTTTCATAACTATCACTCAAGTTCATCCAGCTCTAGTAATTCCAGAGGTGCTAAGAGATTGTAGGATACCAGATCCTTTCAAGGTCTTTGTGGATGTAAATATCTAATGATCCATGCGAAACAATAAGAGGAACTGACATCAAGTTTGGCCAGTCAGAGCATGTTCGTTAAGTGTTCAGGAACAGATGCAGCTGGTAGCGCTTATCGTGTACGCCCAAATTAACCCCACTCAATCCTCAAGATTGATAACAATAATGTAGTAGCGTGAGTAGGGATCGATCCTATGAGGAGGTGTGAATTCTTGTGTTAATGAAAATCAAAACAAAAGAATAATAAAGGATGGGGTTGTGAGGTTGAATTATACTAATTAAAATTAAAAACAAAGACTAACTAATGAAAGCGATTCTTGGTATCGGTCGACTCTACCTTGGATATTATCATCTATTTCATCGATTCACAAAAGACTCAATTTTACTTGAATATTCATCAATTGGTAATCTAATTTCTCCCTCACCTTATTCATACTCAACTAGTCCAAGCATCCTAATTTAACCCGTATCAAACAATCAATCAAAATACAAGCGATTAAGATTTAAATTGATGATACATTAGAACTAGTGAGATCGATGAAGCTAAACTACATAATCCAAGCGTCTATGTTTAATCTAGTCAAGTGCTTTCCCTAAGAATTTAATAACACCAACAGCAGGCAATTATCAATCTTTGTTGCTTCGTAAATTCAATTAATCAAACAATTATCAAATTTAGCATTAGATTACATGCAAGTTATTAGGTTGTCAATCTAATAAACTGTCAGGATCGATTTCGGGGGTGGGTTGCCATTCCACACCCGAGTTCAACCAACTTGAGCTTCAATAGCTCGTGTTCTTGAAATAATTGCACCGAGAGATTATATCGAGTTCGGTTACAAAACCGAGCGGAAGACACTCGACATAACCCGCTCTATAACCGATTAAACATTTGAAAGGCAATTTTAAAGATATGCAATTAAAGTAAATAAACAAGCATTTGTTTATGGAAGTTCGAAGGCGGTGTAATCCTTCTACGTCTCCCCTTCTTCCACCTCATGGAAGGATTCCACTAGAAGACTTTGATTTATACAATCCCGTTGTACAAACCCGATCCAGGTGGGAATTCCCCTTCCAACTAGAACTCCTAGCAACTCAACTATGTATGTTCTTTAATGTCTCACATACAAAGACCTCTCATCGGTTGTGATAAATCATCAACCGTTACAATGATATTCACTCATCTATTAAGCTCTCATATACAATGAATATAGTGAATATAAAGGCACAAATGATTCCATAATGAATCTGATATAGCAAGGTAAGTGGTGCCAAAGGTTTGGGGAGTGCTATTCATTTAGCAACTTTTGTCTTTGAAGTTCCCCAATTGAATCCCAAGTGGGTTTGCTTTGGAAGGCTTGGATTGATCTTCAATCAGCTGTTATCGAGATTCCAAATCATGTATATATAGCCCCAAGTAATTATATATACGTTAGACACAAGAATATGCCAATTGGAAAAGGTTCTGCACCATTCTCGAGCTTGCAACGGTCATATTCTGGTTTCTGGGCTCTTTGTATTTCGGACCAGACTGGTCGGATCAGCTTGGATGGATCAGTCTGGCCGGATCAGCTTGGTAGATCAGTCTGGCAGATCAGCATGGGCATATCAGTCTGGTCCGGATCAGCACGGGCAGATCAGTCTGGTCCGGATCAGTCTGGACAATCAGCTTGATACAAAAACAGATTGATAAACTTTCTCTTGGATCTGTTGCTTGTAACTCTCGATTCTTTGATTTAAGGGCAAAGTGATCTACATTAAAGTTGTATCCCTTTCTCTTAGCTTTCCACGAAATCAAGAATCGCTCGATTTCGAGTTTGTATGAGAGAGTTATGCTTGAAATACGAGTCGATGCTCCTGCTGTCTGTTTGCTGGATGCAGCAGCACATGTCGTTACTTGCAGAAGCCTTTTGGCCATCTTAACGTCCGATTCAGTCTTTTATTTCCAAAGATGACTTGTAGATCTTTGTCTTAGCTTTCCAACCCATACTGAATCGTTCCGTTCCAATAAGCGAGCTGAGAGTTATGGCCACCAGACTGACAGTTGCTTTCTGAAACAGCTTGCTGTTTCTTCGCGGTTCAGCTCGATCTTGCAGGCGTCTTTTCTCCTTGATAACATTTGAACTAGCCGATATATTGTGAAATATGACTTTTAGTATTTTAAGTTGGCTGTTCAATCTCTTTGGAAGCACGCCATTTCGATATCCGAGCTATGAGATATGATCGAAACAATCCGCTCTGCCAGGATTTCAGTCTTGGTCCAGCTTGATATTTCCAAGCTACTTCTTTGTAATTCATCAAGCTCTTAATTATGATCTATGAACTGCACACTTGATGAAATATATTAGCAACAAAATAACAAGTTTTGTTAACATCAAAACCAAGATTATTCGGGTTTCCAAAACCCAACAATCTCCCCCTTTTTGATGATAACAAAACTTGAATAAAAACTTGTTATTGTATTGCTAACATATTTCATCAAGTGTGCAGTTCATAGATCATAATTAAGAGCTTGATGAATTACAAAGAAGTAGCTTGGAAATATCAAGCTGGACCAAGACTGAAATCCTGGCAGAGCGGATTGTTTCGATCATATCTCATAGCTCGGATATCGAAATGGCGTGCTTCCAAAGATATTGAACAGCCAACTTAAAATACTAAAAGTCATATTTCACAACAGATCGGCTAGTTCAAATGTTATCAAGGAGAAAAGACGCCTGCAAGATCGAGCTGAACCGCGAAGAAACAGCAAGCTGTTTCAGCAAGCAACTGTCAGTCTGGTGGCCATAACTCTCAGATCGCTTATCGGAACGGAACGATTCAGTATGGGTTGGAAAGCTAAGACAAAGATCTACAAGTCATCTTTGGAAGTGAAAGACTAAATCGGACGTTATGATGGCCAAAAAGCTTCTGCAAGTAACGCCATGTGCTGCTGCATCCAGCAAACAGACAGCAAGAGCATCGCCTTGTATTTCGAGTATAACTCTCTCATACGAACTCGAAATCAAGCGATTCTTGATTTCGTGGAAATCTAAGAGAAAGGGCTACAACTTTCATGTAGATCACTTTGCCCAGAAATCAAAGAATCAAGAGTTACAAGCAACAGATCGAAGAGCAAGTTTATCAATCTGTTTTTGTATCAAGCTGATTGTCCAGACTGATCCTGACCAGACTGATCTGCCCGTGCTGATCCGGACCAGACTGATATGCCCGTGCTGATCTGCCAGACTGATCTACCAAGCTGATCCGGCCAGACTGATCCATCCAAGTGATCCGACCAGTCCGGTCCGAAATACAAAGAGCCCAGAAACCAGAATATGATCGTTGCAAGCTCGGGAATGGTGCAGAACCTTTTCCAACGGGCATATTCTTGTGTCTAACGTATATATCATTACTTGGGGCTATATATACATGATTTGGAAGCTCAATAACAGCTGATTGAAGATCAATCCAAGCCTTCCAAAGCAAACCCACTTGGGATTCAATTGGGGAACTTCAAAGACAAAAGTTGCTAAATGAATAGCACTCCCCAAACCTTTGGCACCACTTACCTTGCTATATCAGATTCATTATGGAATCATTTGTGCCTTTATATTCACTATATTCATTGTATATGAGAGCTTAATAGATGAGTGAATATCATTGTAACGGTTGATGATTTATCACAACCGATAAGAGGTCTTTGTATGTGAGACATTAAAGAACATACATAGTTGAGTTGCTAGGAGTTCTAGTTGGATGGGGAATTCCCAACTGGATCGGGTTTGTACAACTGGATTGTATAAATCAAAGTCTTCTAGTGGAATCCTTCCATGAGGTGGAAGAAGGGGAGACGTAGAAGGATTACACCACCTTCGAACTTCCATAACAAATGCTTGTTTATTTACTTTAATTGCATATCTTTAAAATTGCCTTTCAAATGTTTAATCGGTTATAGAGCGGGTTATGTCGAGTGTCTTCCGCTCGGTTTTGTAACCGAACTCGATATAATCTCTCGGTGCAATTATTTCAAGAACACGAGCTATTGAAGCTCAAGTTGGTTGAACTCGGGTGTGGAATGGCAACCTAGCCCCGAAATCGATCCTGACAAGTGGTATCAGAGCAGGTTGTTCTTGGATAGCATTTTAACTGATTTTTTTAGCGGATATCTTTTAAAATCATTTTCAAAATTTTTCTCATGAGCATGAAATATTTTCATAGCATATTTTTTCTAAACTTGGTGTATGAAATTTTTTAGCATAAAAATCAATTTCATTGCATTCATTTTGCACGAAAAAAATTTTAAAATCTATTTTAAAGGTTTAATTTTCTTTCAATCATTTCTTAACTCATTTTACGTTTAAAATTTTTATTTTGAGATTTTATCTAACAATTTTCGAAGCATTTTTAGTTTTCTGGCAGCTTGCAGCGACTTTGGGAAAATTGGCATAACTTCTTGCTCGAATGTCCAAATGACAAACCGTTTTTTGTGTTGCAAACTAGACTCGCAGAGGATCGCAACGGTATAGGTCTTGAAGCCTAATTCTTCACGAGGAACATCAGTTTATTCTGCAAAGTTGACTCATGTGCTGCCACCGCAGAAAGATGAAATGGACATGGTTGAGTTTTGTCAAGAAATTCAAATTTGTTGCCAAGTATGCTATATGAATCATCAAAAGAGGTTATTTTTGTTCAAAAATTAATGTGCATTGCATTTTTTTTTAATTTATTTTAGCCTACCCCATTTGCCCCTCACTTGCTCAAATTTTCAAACGTTTTAAAATTAAGGGGGAGAGTTTAATCTCAATCCTTGAGGGGGAGTAAATTTTATTTGTCTTCCTTTTTGATTCACACAAAAAGGGGGAGAAATATGTTGTTTAAAAAATATGATTTTTAGTATTTTAAGTTGGCTGTTCAATCTCTTTGGAAGCACGCCATTTCGATATCCGAGCTATGAGATATGATCGAAACAATCCGCTCTGCCAGGATTTCAGTCTTGGTCCAGCTTGATATTTCCAAGCTACTTCTTTGTAATTCATCAAGCTCTTAATTATGATCTATGAACTGCACACTTGATGAAATATGTTAGCAACACAATAACAAGTTTTGTTAACATCAAAACCAAGATTATTCGGGTTTCTAAAACCCAACATAAACAAACACAAATCATATCAATAAAATCAGGAAAACAATGATATTCAATAAAATCGATAAACAAAAGCGTAGGAATCTCCCCAAGATAAATAAATCCAAGGTATTAGTCTTCCTCAACCAAGAATTAAAACTAGCTACACATAATTAAATCAAAACTATAAATAAAAACAAGGGAAAGAAAACTAATCCAATCTCCGCTCGTCGAGGTGTCAATCTTCGATCTTTGTAGCCGTCTCCAACAAAATTGAAAAGAAAAAAATAAAACTAGTCTAAAACTATTCTACCCTAACTATCTAGATGATTTTATGTCTGATATTTCGAGTATATTATATAGGGAGGCTAGGAGGTGGGATAAAATCCAAGTTGGAAGGAAAGAAATCATGTTTCCATATTTTTCAAAACTCCGGGCGATCGATCGAGATAAAGGGACCGATTTTTCGAGCTTGACAGTAGAAATTCCGTGACTTTTCAGCCTTGCTCGATCAATCGAGCATTTCTGCTCGATCGATCGAGCAAACAAGAATGTTTTCTGCTAACTTTTCAGCTTCTGGCGAGTTTCATATTTTTGCTGTAACTTTCTCATACAAACTCCGAATTCAATGAATTAGTTGTCCATGCGAAGATAGCAGAAATTTCTACAACTTATATATGGAACACATTTCCAAAACTTGGCTCGAACATATAGGAATTTTAGGAGAAATGAGCAACATGTGTCTTGGATTCCGGTTTTTTCCTCTTTTCTTCAACTTTATTCCTTCTTTCATCATTTTAGCTTGATTTCTCCACCTTTTCCTACATTTACACAAATATACGATTAAGTAGCATATGTATCAATTTATCCATCAAAATATACCAAATCGTAGACAATTAAGCATACTAGAGGTGTCTATTTCTAGTCACATCAAATACCCCCTACTTAAACTTTACTCGACCTCGAGTAAATCAGACAAAACTAAATCTTTTTGTTTGGCTCATAGCATCATAACAAAATAACTTGTTCTCACTTAATGCCTCAACAATTTTAAACATGCATAGTAATGAAAGGCGGTGAAAAGTTAACAGTGGAACAAGTTCAATCCCTAAACATCTCATACTTAACAAAGTAGTGAACGTACGTGTGTGGTAATAAACAAGTGGCATGTATAAGTTATAGATCCAATTAATGTAAACTCACAATAGTTCAAGTCATACACCAACACAAGTATAAGCTCACTTGCACACTCTTCTCCACTAGCTTAGCCACTTTTCAAACACAAATCAAGTAGGTCTTTATAAGCTCGTAGCTTGGCCTAGGTATTGGCTTATGAAAGAAAGGGTAAGATACATCAAACAAGAGAGTATAATGTTATGCACAATAAAAGCTTCTCTTCTTGCATGAATTTTTCAACTTTGTTCTTTTTCACACCTTGTATATTTTTGCAAGGTTTATTTCAACATTTTTCTTCTTTTGTGCCTTGGCTCCCCTTGGAGTCATATTTTTATCAAATTTCTCAAGGCATCCATTTTCTTTCATGCATTTCATTCTTTTCACAATGAAGCTCACAAACATTTGAATCATTGAATACATAAGTGCATGTAAATGAAATACATCATACTCCTTTCAAAGGTGTGGATTGAAATCACATTTAGGCTTATTAGGTAATGATGATAAGCTAGTCAAAGAATGTTGAATGGGGGTTGTTTGTATGCTTATCATACAACCATTCTTTTGCATTAAGGCTCAAAAAGGGTGCTACTGATTGATTTTCTTTACATGGTAGGCTTGAAAGGCTCAAACTCATCAAAGATCGCCTATAACACTTTCATGTCTGCCAGTAGTCTACACATACGCCTCAAAGAGCATGTAGTTAAGTTCTAGCATGTATTAGAGACTTCTTAAGACTATCATAAAGTTCACACAATCTTCACTAAGCTATGCACACTTCACAAGTCATGACGGATTAGTGCTCAAAATATTCAATTACTATGTTAAAGCACACTTTACATTAGAGTTCAAAGTGTTCCAAGGTTAACAATTCACCTATGTTCAAAAGTATGCATGATATCAATTAGGTTTCATCATGGGCTAGTGATTCTAAGCATGTGTTCACTACTAACTATGAGCTCAAAAATTTTCAAATTTTTTGCTTTTTTTATATTTTTATAATAAGAAAAACAATCACATTACTAATCCCTCCCCCATACTTAAATCTTTCATTGTCCCCAATGTAAGGCAAAAATACAAGAAAAGAGAAAAGTCTAACTAATAAGCAATAAAAAATAAAAAGAAAGGGAAACTAGCTCCCCTTGGGTTACCTCCCAAGCAGCGCCTCTGTTTAACGTCGGTGGCCCAATGTCAGTCCTCTCGCTTAAGGCGATGCCTATTCGCCTTGCACCTCTTGGAGGGTTTTTGTCTTTTCACTATGTCGCCTTCCTCCAAAGAAGTCTGTTGAGGTCGATCAAGATCTACCTCATGGCATCCTTTAACTTGCTGTCCCCTATGCTCGCCTTTGGGAATCTCATTCTGGTGAGATTCCTTGTTATCCACCTCGACCTCTGTTTGTTCTTCAAGTATTGATGGCCTCAGTACCATCGTTTCTGGAGTTTCTACCTCTTTGCTACTGTTCAAGGTGATGTTGTCTTTGAAAAAATAGTCCCAAGGATTCAGTTCATCACAATACTCTTTCGCCGACTCCTCTGCCACAACACATGATTCATCTAAGTATTCAACATAGCTCTCAGTGGGAAACATACCTTGCGGAGTTGTAGGATGTACAAACTCCTTTTCTTCTATTGGCACATGTGTCTCCTCTTATAGCTCGGGTGGCATCATACCACCTTCTCCATAGTCTCCTCTTCTTCATCACTCCATGATTCGAATGCAATCATGGTCTCCTTTTGTGCTGCTATCCGATCGGTCGATCTTATTAGTTGCTCCATTTGGTTACCCAAATTCTGAGTGCTAGCCCTGAATTCCTATTGAAATTGCAAAGTACTATCATTAAATGTTGAAACAAGATCCTCTAAAGACTCACTAGGGGTATGGTATTGATGTTGTTGTGGCCATGGCGGGTATTGCGGTATATATGGCGGAAGGGTGGACTTCATGAAAGGTGGAGGTGGGCTCATCCATTGATTGTCATAGTTAAGATTGGGATGATCACTCCAACTTGAACTGTATGTTCTTTGTCCACTACCTACGCCAAGTTGGTGCACAAGATACTCCAATTCGTTTAGTTTCCTATAGTCCTCCATTATAAGATCCAATTTTTTTAAGAGATCAACCTGTAAGCACGAACAAACAAGAGTAGCGGTGGGGGGAAGAAAGAGAAAGAAGAAAAACAAAAATATTAACACAAAAATTTACAACGCCTCCCCAACTGCGCCAAAATTTGGTAGCGCGTATCGTGTACGCCCAAACTAACCCCACTCAATCCTCAAGATTGATAACAATAATGTAGTAGCGTGAGTAGGGATCGATCCCACGAGGAGGTGTGAATTCTTATGTTAATGAAAATCAAAACAAAAGAATAATAAAGGATGGGGTTGTGAGGTTGAATTATACTAATTAAAATTAAAAACAAAGACTAACTAATGAAAGTGATTCTTGGTATCGGTCGACTCTACCTTGGATATTATCATCTATTTCATCGATTCACAAAAGACTCAATTTTACTTGAATATTCATCAATTGGAAATCTAATTCCTCCCTCACCTTATTCATAGTCAATTAGTCCGAGCGTCCTAAATTTAACCCTTATCAAACAATCAATCAAAATACAAGCGATTAAGATTTAAATCGATGATAGCATATGAACTAGTGAGATCGATGAAGCTAAACAACATAATCCAAGCGTCTATGTTTAATCTAGTCAAGTGCTTTCCCTAAGAATTTAATAACACCAACAGCAGGCAATTATCAATCTCAGTTGCTTCGTAAATTCTATTAATCAAACAATTATCAAATTTAGCATTAGATTACATGCAAGTTATTAGGTTGTCAATCCAATAAACAAACACAAATCATATCAATAAAATCAGGAAAACAATGATATTCAATAAAATCGATAAACAAAAGCGTAGGAATCTCCCCAAGATAAATAAATCCAAGGTATTAGTCTTCCTCAACCAAGAATTAAAACTAGCTACACATAATTAAATCAAAACTATAAATAAAAACAAGGGAAAGAAAACTAATCCAACTCCGCTCGTCGAGGTGTCAATCCCGCCTTCGCTTCGATCTTTGTAGCCGTCTCCAACATAATTGAAAAGAAAAATATAAAACTAGTCTAAAACTATTCTACCCTATTTCGAGTATATTATATATGGAGGCTAGGAGGTGGGATAAAATCAAAGTTGGAAGGAAAGAAATCATGTTTCCATATTTTCAAAACTCCGGGCGATCGATCGAGATAAAGGGACCAATTGATCGAGCTTGACAGTAGAAATTCCATGACTTTTTCAGCCTTGCTCGATCGATCGAGCATTTCTGCTCGATCGATCAAGCAAACAAGAATGTTTTCTGCTAACTTTTCAGCTTCTGATGAGTTTCGTATTTTGGCCGTAACTTTCTTATACAAACTCCGAATTTGATGAATCAGTTGCCCACGCGAAGATAACAAAACGTTATACAACTTTTATACGGACCAAATTTCCAAAACTTGGCTCGAACATATAGTAATTTGAGGAGAAAGGAGCAACATGTGTCTTGGATTCCGGTTTTTTCCTCTTTCTTCAACTTTATTCATTCTTTCATCATTTTAGCTTGATTTCTTCACCTTTCCTACATTTACACAACTATACAATTAGGTAGCATATGTATCAATTTATCCATCAAAATATACCAAATTTTAGACAATTAAGCATACTATATGTGTCTATTTCTAGTCACATCAGCAGCCATAACAACAAATACCCTGAGCTAGGGGTAGATATATGTGATGCCCGGGGATTAATGGTGTTAGTCCCGGTGTGGTAATGATCCTTTAAGGATTTTAATTGTGGCAATTATGAATTAATTGCGGTATTGGGAGGTAATTATTGTATTCTCATTGTGGTGATAACCTTGGAATTTGGTCTTTGGTGGGATTTGGGGTCCGGAGTATTTTATACTGTGGCTGATAATGGAAATTGAGATTGGGAGGTAATTATTGAAAATAGATGCTTTTTAATGAGTCATGATGTATTTGTGGGAGGATTGATATTTTTGAGTTTTGGTACTATATATACCAAGTGGACTCGGTATTCCGTCATTTGGCACGGAACCCTTCCCTCTCTCATCTCTCTCTACACTCAAAGCCCTTCCCCATTTCCCCTCTTTTTCCCTTGGTGGAAGAATCGTTGGTAGCTTGGCTCGGGAGCCGGATTTCGCGAAGATAATCAGGTATTCATCTTCCCCTCACCATTGTCTTCGTTTTGGTAGTAGTATTGTGGAGTTTGGTTGGGTTTTGAATTGGTTATGGAATTTGGGGATTTTTTGGTTAAAATCCAATGTTGAGTTTTTGGAGTTTTTATTGGTTTTAAATGGAGTATTTGAGGTGTTGATGGTGTATGGGGTGTTGGTTTTGAGTTTGGGTGTGAAAAACACCATGGAAGCTCGAATTTTTCAGAAAATCGCAGGTCGCGATCGATCGCCGAGGAGGGCCGATCGATCGCGACGAGCAGTTCAATTTTTGGTGACGATGAACAGTGCGGGCGATCGATCGCGTGGTATCGGCGATCGATCGCGAGCGAGTTGGCGATCGATCGCGAGGACTGGCGATCGATTGCGAAGGCTATGTTTGGCACTGGATGGAGGCGATCGATCGCGATGAAATCGGCGATCGATCGCCGCCCACAGATTGTTGTTTTTTTCAAAATATTGGAAAAATATCGGGATTTTGGAATTGAGGTTTAAGTGGCCCATTTCTGGGCCAATGTCTACATTCCAATGGGAATGCTATACTTTTAAAAGGGATTGGTTGGAGCCAAAGTTTAATAAAACGGAATTATCGGTTGAGTTTTTGGTTATTGTTTAAACTTTTAAAATGGTATATTTTGGGTATTATGCATGCTTAACCCGCGGTCTTTTGAAATGGTAAATCGTCGTGGATTGACGATAGGTTTGGGGGTTTTGAACGTGCTTGGGCACGTGGTCGCATGCTTGTGTTTAATTGTGAGTTATTTATGTGTTATGTGATGTCCGGGGATTTATGGTGTTAATCCCGGTGTTGTATTAATCCTTGATGGATTTTAATTGTGGCAATTAGGAATTAATTGCGGTTTGGCATCTCCCGAGGTTGTTAAATCGGGCATTTGGGATCGTTGGATCCAAATGATGAGATTGTATTCTCATTTTGGTGAAAAACCTATGAGTTGGTTTTTTTAGTGGGACTTGGTGTCCGGAGTGCCTTATGTTGGGGCCAGTCTGGGGATTTGATGTTGGAGAGAGAGTTTTTGAAAACAGATGATTTTTAATGAATCATGATGTATTTGTGGAAGTATTGGTATTCTGGGGCATTTTTGCTATATATACCAGTTGGACTCGGGATTCAGTCATTGGGAATCCATTTCTCTCTTCTCCTCCCCCTCTCTCACGCCACCTTCACCCCAAACCCTTCCCTTCCCTTTGGTTGAAGAAAAATCGATAGAACTCGATTTAGGAGCCGTTTTTTCTCGAAGATAATCAGGTATTAATCTTCCCCTCGTCATTGTCTTCGATTTGGTAGTAGTTTTGTTGATTTTGGTTGAGATTTGAGTTTGGTTTGGGTTGGGTGATTTTGATGAAAATCTTGAAATCTTTTGGGTTTGTTTTAATTCAAGTCTATCACCCTTCTTGGAGGTCCCTGGATGTTGTTTTGTTGTGGTTTTGAGTTGGGAGGAGTTGGGGTATTGGGAAGGTTTCAAGCTTTTAAAAATGGTGGTTTTCGAGTTGCAGGGAATGTGATCGATCGCCCGTAGCAGGCGACCGATCGCATGCAGGCAGTAGGCTTTTCAACTTTGTGGCGATCGATCGCCACTTTTGGAGCGATCGATCGCCTCGCGCCAGTAAGGTCTGGCGATCGATCGCTATATCGAGCGATCGATCGCCAAGGGGCTAGCGATCGATCGCCCAGTATAGCGATCGATCGCCAGCATGTGAATTGTGGTTTTCTTGGCTTTTTCGTGGGATTTTGGAATTTCGACTTAAATGGTCGGCTTCCAGGGCAATGTTCACATTCCAATGGGAATGCTAAACTTTTAAAATGGTTGGTTGGAGCCAAGTAAATAAAACGGAATTCTCGGATGAATTCTTGGCTATCTTTTTAAACATATATAATGAGATATTTGGGTATTATGCATGCTTAGCCGGGGGGCTTTTATTTTGGTAATCGTCATGGATTGACGATATGATTGGGAGTCTTGAACGTGCTTGGACACGTGGTTGCATGCTTATATTTGATTGTGAGTTGTTTATGTGTTTTAGCACATATCTCTCGAGGTAAGGAACTCAAGCAAAGTTTGGACTCAAGCTACGGAATTATAAGGTACGTATGACGTACGAGCATAGCCCTTTAATATAATTGCAATTGTTGAGTGCTTGTTACACTGTATTGCAATGAATGTGTGTGGAAATGCATGACACATGATATTAGCAATAGACGGAGATTGAAATGCATGGTTTATCGTACTTGCTTTAAATGTCTATATATGGATTGAGAATTGCATGGTGCCGCTTTTGAGCGAGCAATGATTGGGATGTTGTCGCCTGTGAGCGAACATCGATTATGACGCCGCTGCCATCGAGCATGCGTGGAATTGGAATGCCGCTATTGTAGAGCGAGCAATGAAATGGAGATATGAAACCATAAGTGAGGAACATGGATTGTTTATAATCATTGTTTAATGATTTGATGTTATTGATTATGACATTGGTATATGGCTCGTAGAATTGTTAATCAATATAATGATTAACTGGCATTTGGGAATTTGATGGTTTCAGTGTTTTGAGAACAGGGACAGTACAGGAAACCCCGGATGAGGATGATGCCATCCAGGGAGTATATTTTGTATTTCATAGTATTTACATTGTTGTAAATTATGAATTGTATTTTTGAGGTTATTGGATTGGGATATTGGTATGCTCACCCCGTGTGGGGCTGTCTCTGTTGGGGCAGGTGGTACAGGTGTAGCAGCAGCTTTGGAGTTGAGCTCGGGCTGTTGATTGAGGTACTTCCAGGATCGAGGTACCAGAGCTGGATGGATAGGCGTTCAGATCCAGAGTCGAGATCGAGTTGCGCTTGAGAGGTGCTTCCAGGATCGAAGCACCAGTAACGGTATCCAGCAAAGTGTTTTATACATTAGATACACGCTTATTCATTGGGGTGCTCTTATGTGAGTACATATTACGTGTATATGGAATGTATAAATGGGCTACGGCTCTTCTCTGTTCATTACGGTTTATACGCAATTAGATATAGAATTGCTAAATGAACTAAGAGTATGTTAGTGTATTATGAGGGTGCATGCTATATGGATAATCATGGTTGGGGAATTTGAATATATGTGGTTTAAATGCAAGAAATTTTCTGGATAGCATATGGTGTTGCACTTGCATATGGTTTTTCCCCTGATAGTATGATTATATGCACTAATGATATGGCTTAATACACTAATAACGGATTAAGGGCACGGGGGCCCTTACATGTTAGCACATAATTCATCGGGTCGTGGGACTCAGGCGAGGTCGGACTTGAACTACGGAATTATAAGGTACGTATAACGTACGAGCATAGCCTGTTATCATATTGCAACTGTAAAATGTATGGTATGTGGTAATTGCAATAAATGGATGTTAAAATGCATGGCATGTGGTACTTGTAATAAGTGGACTGTGAAATGTATAGTATATGGTAATCGCGACAAATGGAAATATGTTGGGAATTATATAGTGCAGCTTTGAGCGAGCAATGATTGGGATGTTGTCGCCGTTGAGCGACCATCGGTTATGCCGCCGCTGTTGTTGAGCGTGCGTGGGGTTAAAATGCCTCTACTGTGGAGCGAGCTATGAAATATAACTATTTTGGATAGATATATGTGATATCCGTAGTACCCTATTTGATGATTTAATCATGTTTGATTGTGGAACTGGTATAGCAGGGATGGTTTTAGTTGATCATTGAGATAATCAACTGGCTTTTGAGAATCTAATGGTTTGGTTATTTTGAGAACAGGGACAATACAGGGGATCCCGGATGAGGATGATACCATCCAGGGAGTATCATTTAAATTCATGGCATTTACATTCTGTAAATTATGAACTGTAATATTATGTTTATTGGATTGGTGGTATTGGTATGCTCAAACCGTGTGGGGGCTGTCTCTTTTGGGGCAGGTGATATAGGTGCAGCAGTAGTTTTGGAGTTGAGCTTGGACTGTTGATTTGAGGTACTTCCAGGATTGAGGTACCAGAGCTGGTTGAATAAGTACGTAGATCCAGAGTTGAGATCGAGCTGTGCATGGGAGGTACTTCCAGGATTGAAGTACCAGTAACGGTATTTGGTAGAGTATCTTATACATTATATATACGCTTATGCATTGGGTGCTCTCATGTGAGTACGTTTTTACGTGTATATGGAATGTATAAATGGGCAATGGCTTTTCTCTCTTCATTTATTGTTTGCATGCAATTAACTACGGAATTGCTAAATGAACTGAGAGCATGTTGGTGTATTATGAGGGTGCATGCTATGTAAGTGATCTTGGTTGGGGAATTTGAATATTATGTAGATCAAATGCGAGAAATTTTCTGGATAGTATATTATGTTATACTTGCTTATGGCTTGTTTCCCCATGACAATATGATTGTATGCACCGAGATTATGGATTAATACACTAATAATGGGTTAATGGCACGGGGGTCCTTACAATATCAGAGTGGTTATTCTTCTTGAACACCCAGTTCTAGCAGCAGTTAGTTACCTGCAGACCTGAGGTAATACATTGCATCAAATGTGCATTGATAAAAGCATTGTGTGCATACATTGCATCAAATGTGCATTGATAATGTTGATTTGAAAAATACACCAGCCGAGATGATTATACGATCCATACATGTAATAGTGAACTGTATCTTACTGTTTGATAATAGTATTGTGGATTTGAATTTAATGGTGTTGCCGAGATAGGATTTTGATACTCTGATAAATTTTGAGATATTGTAAGTTGATTTCAGGGTAAAATGAATTTTTGACGTATCAAGATTTTCCTAAGGAAATAATAGAATCTCCACTAGAGAAGGAATTCGATTTTAACTGTTTGTTGATGCCAAGGAACAGATTCGATATCAAAAGCACTGTACGGAATGACATCATTTGACACATTTAGAAGAGTAGTTACAGAATATCCTCGATAAGGAAAACATCAGTGTTGTTCGTGAAGAAGAAAGATGGTATTATGCATATATGTATCGCCTAAGGGCAACTGAACTAGGCTACTGTCAAGACTAAATACCCACTGCCTAAGATCAAAAAGTATATGATCAGTTGTAAGAAGAATGATTTTAAATCTAGTTACCATCAGTTTGAGTCAGAAGGGAAAATGTTATCTAGGCAATTGGTCAAAACAGATATAGGCATTTTGAATTTTTGGTAATGTCGTGTGGTCTTACAACTATACCAGTAGAGTTTATGAATTTGATGAATAGAGTATTCCATAACTTTTTGGCAGAATTTTAATAATATTCATCAGTGATATACTAGTGTATTTGAGATCCAGAAGGAACCACACAGAACATCTACGATTGGTTCTTCAAATGCTTCGTGAATCTCAAATTGTATACCAAGTTATCGAAATGTAAAGCTTGGTTGAATCGGGTGTTGTTTTGGGATAGATGATACCAGCTCATCGGATACCAAGTTATCGAAATGTATTGACTTTCATATGAGATTGCATGACATATTGAGTTGCATATGTCATATGATGCATAGATGATTCATGGGCATATTATATTGATCTATCCACTTCTTTGATATCCTTGATGATGACTGAGTTGATTTACTATGCGTGTCGGGGACGATGGGCATGGCGATGACAGGCAGTTTAGGTAGTAACTATAGTTACATGCGTTGCCACCGGATCCAGACGCGAGGGATGACGAGCACAACACATGATGATTCTCCTAGCACAAAGTGTGTGTGCTGTCACCCTATGCTCGAGCTGGATATTGATTGATGATACCTTTCTTTGGACTCCGATATTTGGTATCTTGAGATTCGTTCTTTGTACCCATTCATACATCACATTCATACATGGTATGCATTGCATGATACTTTGTCATTCTTGGCGTGATTCTATTTATTTCTCATACTGGGTTCTGACCCCCGTAGTGGGGGCTGTCATGTTGTAAGGACCCTAGTTCCTTAAGTGCGAATTAAAGGCATAATTAGAGCTAGCATACATCATCAGAGTATAAATGTTCGTGTTGAGACTATGAGCCTTAAGAATTACATGCCAAGTCAAGGACTATCAATGGATTAATTACATTCCAAATCAAAATGAATGTTATCAGCTATAGCTTTACACTACTCCTAGAGTAGATACTATACAAAAGCAATCATGTCCTTCTTTTCTCAAAAGTATTCTTCACAAGCTCACCGCCTCAACCCGCCTTAGCCCCTTTTCTATCATGCCAAAATGTACCTACAAGGACAACCCCCAAACATGAGCAATAATATTATTCATATCCAACACAATATGAATATAAGGCGTAAATGCATAAATCATAATAAAACACTTCCTGTTTTTCCCATGCATTTTAAACGCTTCCTGTTTGGTTGTCCCTGTACCATAACTCATGAGTAAAATCAAATAGATTATTTAATGGTCCACACATGTCATGACACAATACCATTTCATCATCACCAATTACCAATCACCAATCCCTAGTCTGTTCATCACAATGTATTTTAATGCCCCTCGCTTTTCACATATCGGCGGCATAGAATAACCTCGCTTCAATGGACATGCGACGCTCCCACCCCTCGCTTCACATTGAGTGGCAAATATTCTTTCCTCGCCTCATATGATAACCACGCATAAATGTGACATGCGGCGCTCCCACCCCTCGCTTCACATTTAGCGGCAACAAATCAAATAGCGACAAGCATTAAAATCATCAAGGGATGACCACGACTCATGGGATGTGCACCAATAACCATCATATGCATATACAATCATCATGCATAATTCAACATGTATTTGCATCCACAATGCATAATTCCATATATATACTCGCATCCACAATGCATAATCAATGAGTATATTAGATACATGTACCGTTGGGTGCCCGTACGTCTTCTACGTACCTTTCCAAAAGTGGAATTTGATATGGCTTCACTTCCTTGGTTGCGTCGCCACCTGGGATGGTTCTACACAATCACACAACCCCATATTAGAAGCCAAATAATAATCAAATACCAAAAATTCGTCAAAAAAATCCATTTTCCAAAATTCCACTGCTGGCGATCGATCGCTTCGCTGAGGCGATCGATCGCCTCAATTTTTGCTTCGCGGCGATCGATCGTGCCATACATGGCGATCGATCGCCTACCTTATATTTTGGACACTGCCCCTCGGCGATTGATCGCGCCATTTCAGGCAATCGATCGCCTACCCTGCGATTTTGGTACTGCCTGTTGGCGATCGGTCGCCTCATTTCAGGCGGTCGATCGCCTCACATAGACTCGCGATTTTCCACCATTAATGCACACCAAAACCATCCCAACTCATACCAATACTCCTCCCACCAACCCAACAACATAAAAACGCAATAAATCAACAAAATACACCTCAAGCAACACAAAATTCCAACACCCAACCAAAAATGATACCAACCCCAAATAACCCATTTCCAAAACCCTTCAAAACTATTTCAAACTCAAACCAAACACAATAAGAACAATATGGAGGTATCCATACCTCTAGGGGACTTCAAATCTCACACCAAATCCCACAAATCAAGTTTTTGGAAGGATTTCTCTTCACCCCTTTGCCCAAAATCGAAAATGAAGAGAAGGAAGGGTTTGGAGGAGAAATTGGGGAAAGTATGAGTGATGGGTGTAGTGGGGATTGGTGTATAAGTGGGTTGTTTTTAAAAAATAAAATGCAGTCCACAATCCATGGTGTATAAAACACCCCAACATGATATTTTAAAGCATTCTCCCAAAATGCATCAAAACCCCAAATTAATCATGTTCAACCAAATAATTATCGATTACCATAAACAACCATGATAACCCTTAATTTCCCAACATGCATAACATGCACCCCGAAATGCATCCCCGGTCACACCTATCATGTGACTAAGCATTTCAATATGATAATTAAATCCAGCACATAATTAATTATCACCATAATCCATCATATAAACATAATTAATGCCCAAATTTCGGGGATATCACACATGTCTTTTGTTGTTCGGGCATGACAGGTGTTATAGGTAGACAGATGTTGGATGCTCGTGAGGAAGCATCTTAGAATTTCAGAGCTCATCAAGATCGAGCTCAGGTTTGGTATGTTGAGTCCGAGTCCCAATAATTGACAGGGTACTTTTTAACTACATTTTAAATTACCAGGGTATGCCCCAAGTATCTGTATTTTCAGTATTCTATTACTGGTTGCTTATATACTTGATGCTTATGTGATGAGCAACATGTTGAATTGAGAAACTGGAATTACATATTTTCAGTATCATTATATATGTATCACCTAAAAGCGAAAAATTTTTATGGCCATTTGACAGGACATTGGAAATAAATTTTCCGCTATTTACGCAAATTAATCATTATGTGTTAACTAAACAATACATTAGGATCCGGCCCTCACACAAGTTCTCCCAAGTTGACTGATTTGCCAGTGACAATGGCAAATACCAGTGTTGCTCGCTCCTTTGTGACCTTAAAAGTGTGTTTTGTCGGCATGAATCGTGCAGCTATAAAGGAAAGCCAAGCATTTGCTTCATCTTTCAGCTCAACTTTTAGGACTAGCAGTTATTCGCCAAACAATGCCCTCGTGACAGATGGTGGCGATGATCTCATTATAGTCGAGATGCTCAGTGATATATGTTGAGTAGTCATCATCCTTGATGTCGGGCATGTGATATCAGGTGTATGGAGTGGCAATAAAAACTGATGAGTTTACAGGGTTTCGACGCTGAGATGCCCACATCATGCCCTCAAATTGGCATAGAATTCTTGAACCACTGGAACCACCGCACCCCCAAGCTGCAACTAAATTCAACCAACCTCGGGTGCTTGCTTCTCAAAGCACTGCACAATTTGGATCAGACGTGTCCATGACTCGCTCCCATGATTTGCTCTTTTTCAGATATTTCCTATAAAACTCAGCAGCTTCCTTATTGACAAATTTATTGATATCAGAGGTTTGTGACGAAGAGGCCGCCTATCCTTGTTTCTTCTTCGTTGTCATATCTGAAAAACTTCAACAACTACCCCCAAATCCAAGCAACATAATATATTCAACAAATTCAACTCAACACTCTCTCACCACAATATATCACCACAATGTATCACTATCCAAGAAATTATTAATAATCTATACCAACAAACAATTTTTTGTCTCACGATCAATCGCCCTTAAGGCTGCGGATCTATCATGCAAAGCGGGGTCCTGGCTCTCAAATATCATCATATGCAATCAATCGCGAGGCAAGTTTAAATCGATCATGGAGCACAGTTTTTTTCAAAGATTTTTTTCAAAGCGCGATCTATCGTTAGTGACAGGAAAATAATTTTGTTTTAACTCCACTCCGCCAATGCATCGTCTGTTCCAGCCACATTGCACATCATTGCCTTGAAAGAAAATGGCTTAATTAGAGTCCACAACACAAGTTAAAATTAAAATCTAACTATGATTATAAAACAAATATAAAATGGAAGGAAGAAGTTCTTGATTTATAGTCCCAAGCTGGACATTTTACCAGTTCCGCCTCAGTTTTAGTTCCGCCACAGTTTTCAAAATAGATATACGTTGCATGAATCGAATTCGTCCATATTGTAGTGCCTCAATCGTTGAATATTTACAGTGAATGTGTCCTCGGTGGGATTACTTACCTTAATAGCATCTAAGGGGTGTACCTTTGAGACAATGAATGGTCCAGACCAACGAAACTTCTGCTTGCCTGGAAAAAATCGTGATATTGTTTTGTGCAATAAGACCTTGTTTCCCTCACATATTTTTCTACTTTATATATGGGTTGTTGATTGAGTGATCACCCTTTTTGCTATTGTTCTCGTTCATTGGGTCCACGAGACAGACTTCCAAGTCATCCTTGCTTTTTCCCTGCACATCAACAGACAATGCATCAATTGAATGAACATTAAAGGTGTTTTTCTAGAACATATCAAAGATGAATTGATTCTCTCCTACATAGAGGATCAACTTCCTTCCCCTCTTGGACATCTAATCATCTTGTACATTGGATGGAACAATCAAGGAAAGTTGAAAAAAGGCCACCATTCAGTCGGTCGGACAAGTCCCGATCTATTGTCAAAGTACGTACTCGAGGCAACAATTTTGAAGAGCTGCCAATCGATCAGTGATAAGTGTCATTTTTACACTTATATTTGCATATATTTCTTGCGATTTTTATAGTGATTCTTGGAAGATTTTATACTTTTGGTTGTGTTTTGTTGTATTTCCAGGAATCCAGTAGAAGTGCAAGAAATACTGGAAAAACCCCGTTTTATGGACTAGAAGGTGGAACTATGACAATACAAGGCAATCCGCGGGAAAAGATGTCCAAATGACTTAAAAATTGATAAAAGCTTCAGGCGATCGATCGCCTATTTCGAAGAGATCGATCGCCTGAGGCCAGAGAGCTCGTGGAATTTTCAAGCGATAGGCGATCGATCGCAACAAATCAGGCGATCGATCGCCTCGGGGCAGAACATATAGGCGATCGATTGCCTATCTTGAGAGACCGATCGCTGAGGAGAAAAGCTGAAAGCGATCGATCGCCTATTTTGAAGAAATCGATCGCGTACAGAGTCCCAGACTTAAAAACTTCCTTAATTAAGTTTTGGGCTATTTTTGGTACCTGATTCTTTGGGCTCGTGAGGAGACATATAAAAAGGAGTTTTTAGGTCATTAGGAGGGTTCTTTCACCTCTGGATAGGCAGCCACCCATTGGAAGAGAAGATTCATTCAAGAGGATTCAAAGGAACGCAGCTAGAGACGGGAACAACGGATCGACGCACGATTCAACATCGAGTGTTTATTAGTATTTCTGAACTTTTGTTTAGTTTTATTTTTGAATTCCAATGTTTATAATGTTGTTAGATATTATAAAACGTTGTTTTTCCTTTAATATGCTAGGCTAAGTTTGTTATCGAGACAAGGGGATCTTGTGTATGAACCCACAGTTTTAATTCTAGTTTTTGATTGAGTTTTTGTTATTTTTGAGTTTATGTTATGCTTTTAATGCTTTTAAAGGATTAGCTACTCTTTGAATGTTGTTAGTGTTAGTTCCGGATCTTATCGATGAGATTTTAAAGATGACAAAACATATCAGACCGGATCAAGAGAAATCACCAGAACGATCGCCCAAAACAGATCAAGCTGATAAGATGACAAAGCATATCAGACCGGATCGATGGATTTCAGACTGACTTTATCAAAGCTTCAGATCGATCTCAATCTTTATCAGATCAGAGCAGTCAAGGATACATAAAGAATGGCTCCTCAGTCCGAATCATTAACGGCTATTTATTGTAGCATTTAATGTCGTAATTAATGCTACAAAGGACCAAAGACTGAAGATTGCCATAAAAGGTAAGAAGACAAAGAAGAGCCTATCTGACAGTCGCCGAAAGTATGAACCAGAACGGCAAGTATCCTGAAGAAGAAGACTGTAGCTTACTCAGAGCTCAAGCAGAGTCAAAGTTGCACATTAAGGGAAATAATGTCGTTGGTACTTACAACTATAAAAGGATGCAACAAAAGGAATATACAGGACTCTCGTTGATCAATTGAAAAACGCACAAGAAAGCAAAACAGCACAAGCTTACAAGCTCAGAAGCTCTCGAGCTGAAATTATTCTTAAGCACGATTACTTTGTAACATTTGATCATTTAGGATCACTGTGCGCATCTCGTGTATTCTGTGTTGAAAAATAGACGTGAGAAACATATTGTAACTGTCAGACAGAGTGTGTCTGAGCAGATCGAGTGACTAGGAGTTTCAGACTGGTAGTGGGGTAAATCCAGCCTGAATCGGGTTTGTACAACAGGATTGTATAAATCAAAGTCTTCTAGTATAAACCTTCCTTAATTGGAAGAAGGGGAGACGTAGATGGATTACACCACCTTCGAACTTCCAGAAACATATCCTGTGTATTATCTTTCTGCACTTGTTCTTTCATACTAGCCATCGAGCCGTTCTTACATATACAAGAACAGACCGTTCCGCACTTATACTTTCAGTGGTCTGTTATGTACAAGAGTTGATTAAGAAACAGATTTCTTTCACTAATCCGAAAGAAATCACAAGGGATTAATTTTTACAAGGAGTGTTCATTCACCCCCCCCCCCCCCTCTAAACAATCCGGACTGATCCTAACAAGTGGTATCAGAGCAGGTCATCTTAATCAGCACAAAGACACTTGAGCTGATGGCATCATTCAACAAAATTCCTATGTTCTCAAAAGAAGACTATGATGACTGGAGAATCAGAATGCAAGCTCATCTGGCAGCTCAGGATGACGATATGTGGTTCGTCATCACTGATGGACCAATGAAGATTCTGAAAGTCAATACAGCAGTTGCCATTACTGATGGTGAACCACAAATGGTTGAAAAGGACAGATCCCTCTGGACGAATGAGGAAAGAAAGAAAGCAAATCTCGATAATGTTGCCAAAGACATCTTGTTCAAGACATTGGACAAGAACATGTTCAGCAAAATCAAAATGTGCTCTACTGCCAAAGAAATTTGGGAGAAGATAGCACAGCTATGTGAAGGCAACAACCAGACCAAAGAAAACAAGCTGACTGTTGCTCTTCAAAGATTTGAGATCATAAAGATGAAGAGTGGAGAAACTCTAAATGAGTTTGATGAAAGAGTCACTGGCATCATAAATGAACTGAATGGTCTGGGGAAGGAATATTCTAACA
The DNA here is from genome assembly GCA_907163345.1 of Haberlea rhodopensis. Lineage (NCBI taxonomy): Eukaryota > Viridiplantae > Streptophyta > Magnoliopsida > Lamiales > Gesneriaceae > Haberlea > Haberlea rhodopensis. Next base: position 2,248,788 of record CAJQUN010000088.1, on the reverse strand, counting down.
GAGAGATCGCTCTGAAAGTTATGAGAGCTCTGCCAAAGGAATGGGATGTTAAGACCATTGCCATGAGGGAATCAAAAGATCTTAACAAGGTTGAACTTCATGATCTGTTTGCAGATCTTAAGGCCTATGAGTTTGAACTGATAAGCAGAGGTGAAGCAGAGCCATTCATCTCTCAACCAAACAAGGCCTTGGCAACCATTCCAGACCAGATCGCATCAACATCAGACCGATCCGCTGAACAGATAAGTAATGATGCTATGTCATTATTTATCAAGAAATTCGGTAAATTCATGTCTAAGAATAAGAGGAACTTCAAACCCTCTCATCATTATAAATCAAGAAAAGATGATGCTGTTAACGATCAGGCTTGCTACAATTGTGGTAAGACCGGACATTTTATTGCAGATTGCACCAGACCGAAGAAAGAAGAACGGAAAGAGAAGCATCGTGATGATAGGAAGAAGAAGCACTACAAAGACCGCAAGAATCATGAAAAATCCCAAAAAGTCCTAGTAGCTGAAGAGGGAAACAGCAAATGGGCTCAGACAGACTCAGACTCGGAAAGCTCTGAATATTCTTCCAGCGAAAGCGAAGAAGATATTCAATGTCTTATGGTAGACGAAGAGATGAGTCAGACAGACGAGGTATATGATCTTGACTCAAATGAATTTACACGAGAAGAGCTCATGTCCGCACTGCAAGACATGGCTAATGATTATAGGATCTTAGCTGAATCATTTGAGAAAAATAAAGCTAAAGTCAGTAATCAAATAGATGAGCACAATAAACCAAGCTGCTCTGAGCAGGGTGAGTACAATAATCTAAAGATCGAGCTGAATAAGCTGAAAATCTCATATGATCAGCTCCATGAAGAAAATAAGAGAATTATCACACAAAATGCTAAGCTTTCTCATATATTCAAAACATGGACAAAATCCAGAACATCTTTGGAAGAATTACAAGAGGTTCAAAGAAACGTCGGTGACTTCACCGGCATAGGCTTTGACACCAAAGAATGCACCAAAGATGAATCTGAGCTGCTGCTGGTAAAGAACCAAGTCAAACAAATGACATTTGTTAAATCCAGCACAGTATATGAGACTGAAGCACCTAAAATTCAAACGGGAATCTCTTACGTGAATCAAAATCTGAGAAAAGGGATTGGTTATGTTGACCAAGCCAAAGAAAAGGCACCAGCAAGATTTGCGTCTATCAGACCAAATCCAAAGGTGCAAGATCTGAGGCAAGGAAGACAATACAATTACTATAATTCAAAACCGATTCAACGAAGATATAGACTACCTTATGAGAATCAAAGGCTTCCACAGCGCACACATTATCACACACAACATCGAAACAGACCAGCTCACAGCACACCACACACACACAAGCCATTAAAGCTGATACAGGTGTGGGTTCCCAAAGGGCTAATCCGTTCTGGACCCAAATAGGATTGGGTACCAACAATAATTATATTTGATGACAGGTACCGAAGAAACTCGCATCAGACTGGTATTTGGACAGTGGGTGTTCCCGTCACATGACTGGAAACATCGAGCTGCTGTCTGAAGTCACAGAATGTACTGGACCCAAGATTATCTTCGGAGATAACTCAAAGGGTAAGACCGTGGGCAAGGGTAAGATTGTCCATGGTAACATTATTATCAATGATGTGTTGTTAGTTGAAAATCTGTGCTATAATCTGATTAGTATAAGTCAACTCTGTGATAATGGTTATGCTGTAGAATTTCACAAACACACTTGCACTGTTAAATCATCAGACGGTATAACCATGCTTGTAGGAATCAGGAATGGAAATACATATAAGATTAACTAGAATCATGCTCAACCTGATAATCCTACTTGCTTCATCGCTAACAATGATAATAAACACTGGCTATGGCATAAACGCTTGAATCATATCAATTTTAAGACTATCTCTAGCTTGTGTAAACATGATTTAGTCATCGGTCTGCCCAAGATCGATTTTGCTAAGGATAAGATCTGCGAAGCTTGCCAAATGGGCAAACAGATCAGATCATCCTTCAAGAACAAGAATGCCAAATCCTCCTCCCGCTGTTTAGAATTATTGCATATGGACTTGTTTGGTCCTATACCAATAACAAGTTTGGGGGAATGCGGTATACTCTTGTTGTTATTGATGATTACTCACGCTTTACATGGACTATATTTTTGAGCAGTAAAGATCAGACCGGTCCGAAGTTGATCAAGCTGCTGAAACGCACTCAGAACGAGAAATCATCCAGCATAGACATGATTCGTAGTGACAAAGGCACTGAGTTTTCAAATCAGAATCTTGAATCCTTTCTAGAAGATCATGGAATCAAGCATGAGTTTTCAGCCGCTCGAACTCCTCAACAGAATGGAGTTGCAGAACGAAGAAACAGAACGCTCAAGGAAGCAGCAAGAACAATGCTTGCTGATTCTGGAATTTCACAAAAGTTCTGGGCAGAAGCTGTAAATACTGCATGCTACACTCAAAATCGGTCTATGATTAACAAGAAGCTGAATCTCACCCCATATGAAATATGGACTGGTAACAGACCGTCTATTTCTCACCTTCATGTATTTGGCTGTAAATGCTTCGTTCACAACAATGGTAAGAATCATCTTACAGCATTTGAAGCTAAGTCAGATAATGGAATATTCTGGGTGTTGGAATCGAAGAGGGGGGGTGAATGAGATTCCTTGGCTACTTTAGCGTTTTAAAATGAGTTTGTAAAATAAAAATATTTTGCGCTTGCGGAAGCCTTTAGTCAATCGATAAATGCGAAGAATAAAATAAATAAATGCGTAAAGGAAATAAAGCAGTAAATAACAAAAGGATTTGTTATAGAAGTTCGGCGATGAATCGCCTACGTCTCCTCTTCCCGGTTAGATAACCTCCAACCGAGGTTCCACTAGAACAATTGGTCTTGGCCTTGAGGGCTCCAAGTTAGCCACACAACAACTCTTCCCGAGTTACAACGCTCTTCCCGAGCACACTACTCTTCCCGAGTACACAAGCTCTTCCCGAGCACAATACTCTTCCCGAGTATACAAAGCTCTTCCCGAGCTACCAACACTCTTCACGAGTCTTCTTGGCCTTAAGGGCTCCAAGGATAGCCACACACTTGCACCAACTAGACTAGTTGATGACTTTACAATTTTCCAACTTGCTTTGGTGTTGGAGGACCTTTACAATGAATTAAACCAACAAACACCTTCACGGTGTACTCACACGAAGAAACACAAGCTCTAACAAAGAAGAGAATCACAAACTCCAATACAACAACAATGTATGGAGATTGTAATATAATTTGAAACACTAATTGATCAAGACTTTGTATGAGTTGTAGGCTTGTTCCTTAGCTTCAAAATGCTCCAAAGCATCCATATTTATAGTGTAGAAGGCCTCCAAGGCTCCTACTAGCCGTTGCTACTCATAAGGCTGAAATCACTCCTCGATCGCCTCGGACATCGCCTCAGGCGATCACCATCGCCACGCCCCAACGGTCACCAAAAATCACGCATCGCCTCAAGCGATACAATGCCAAAATCAAGGTCGTAGCCTCAGCTCCTTCAAATCTTGCATCGCCTCAAACGAACTCCAGATCGCCTCAGGCATTCGTGCCATCGCCTCGGGCGTTCAGCCCATCGCCTCGGACGATCTCCCTGCGCGCATGCCCACGCCATGCCTCGGCGTCGCTCCAGTCGATGTGCGGGGCGAAGTGCCAGAAGGTTGCCATCACCTCAGGCGTTGTTCACCATCGCCTCAGGCGATCCTCCTCGCATGCTCGCCTAGCCATCGCCTCTGTCGATGTGCGTGGCGATGCCTGGCCTGGCACCCATCGCCTGGGGCGATGATCACCCTCGCCTGGGGCGATTCAGGCCAGAATATGCACACTTGATTTTCTTCAATCCAAACCATTTTTCATCACTTAATCTGCACACTAAGTAGATGCATTAGTATAACAGACACAAGTTTTGTTGATCATCAAAACTCAAAGATTGACCGGGGATAATTTAACGCATTAAACGCAACCATGCGTTTAAGGCTCAACACTTGGGATATTCATCAACTAGTAAAGCTTATAGAATTTTCAATAATCGTACCTTAACTGTAGAAGAATCTGTTCATGTCGTTTTGATGAATCTTTATGTGTTGAGGGCAACAAAGAATCAATTCAAAATCAGATGGAAAATATCCATCTCGAAGCTAACAGTGATGATGAGATTGTAGCTAACAGGTCAAGAGACAATCCACCAGAACCAGAAGTACCAGACAGACCGGATCAAGGCATTGAAGCTTCTTCAGATCGAGCTGATCCGGATGTTCTTCACTCAAATGTTAAAGCAGATGCTGATCATGCTGCTACTACTCATCCGACCGGACCAGACAATCCAGAGTCAAGCTATCGATGGACTAAGAAGCATCCACCTAATCTAGTGATTGGTAGTCCCTCTGCACCGATCAGAACCAGAGGAGAGATGATGGATGAATTCACACATGCTGCTTTCATCTCAACTCTGGAACCTAAGAAGATCGATGAAGCTCTGACTGATTTCAACTGGATTAAGGCCATGCAAGAAGAGCTAAATCAATTCGAACAAAATCAAGTTTGGAGTCTAACCCCCAGACCAAGCGATCTGCCTGTTATTGGAACCAGATGGGTCTTCAGAAATAAGCTGGACGCAGATGGAACTGTGGTTAGAAACAAAGCCAGACTGGTGGCACAAGGATTCAGACAAGAAGAAGGAATCGACTTTGATGTATCATTTGCACCAGTCGCCAGACTTGAAGCTATCCGAATCTTTCTTGCATATGCTGCCTTTAAAGACTTCAAAGTATATCAGATGGACGTCAAGAGCGCTTTTCTTAATGGAAAGCTTCAGGAAGAAGTCTACATTGAGCAACCACCTGGATTTCAGAATCATCTGTACCCCAATCATGTGTATCTACTGAATAAAGCAGTATATGGTCTGAAACAAGCTCCAAGAGCCTGGTATGACACTCTATCTCAATTTCTGCTGAACCATGATTTTCAGATCGGCTCAGTAGATAAAACTCTCTTTAAATTTATTAAGGGGGAACATACCCTATTAGTTCAGATTTACGTTGATGACATAATCTTTGGGTCAACTAACCCCAAATTGTGCGAGAAATTTTCTAAGTTAATGCAGGGACAGTTTGAGATGAGCATGATGGGAGAACTCTCATTCTTTTTGGGTCTCCAAGTAAAACAGCTCAACAATGGTATTTTCATCAACCAGACCAAGTATACCAAAGAGCTCCTCAAGAGATTTGGAATGGAAACATGCTCAACTGTATCAACTCCAATGAGTCCAACAATCAAGTTAGACAAAGACGAAGGGGGAACGGCAGTTGAAGTAACCATGTATAGAGGACTAATCGGATCGCTATTGTATCTTACAGCGAGCCGGCCTGATATTATGTTCTCAGTCTGTATGTGCGCCAGATTTCAGTCATAACCAAAGCAATCACATTTTATTGCTGCCAAGCGTATTCTGAAATACTTAAAAGGATCTCAGAACGTTGGTCTTTGGTACTCCAAAGATTCAAACTTCAGCTTGATCGGATATTCAGACGCAGACTACGCTGGGTGTAAGATTGATCGTAAAAGCACCAGTGGAACATGTCAATTTCTAGGTGAAAGATTGATCTCTTGGTTCAGTAAAAAGCAGACATCAATTGCCACATCTACAGCTGAAGCAGAGTATCTAGCCGCTGGAAGCTGTTGCGCTCAAATGCTCTGGATTCAACACCAGCTCAAAGACTATGGCATCCAAGCTGTTGACTCTCCGATATTTTGCGACAACACAAGTGCAATCGTATAACGTATAATCCGGTTTTGCACTCTCGAACAAAGCATATTGATATACGACATCATTTTATTCGAGATCATGTTGGCAAAAAGGAAATTCGGATCGAGCACATCTCAACAGAGCAGCAAGCAGCAGACATCTTCACCAAACCGCTCCCAGAGGCTAAGTTTAATTATTTCCGTCAAATTCTTGGTTTAATTGACTTATCTTAATAGTTTAGATGTTTTCTTACTTTCGCTCTTAAAGATTTTGTTGCCACATATCGATAATACAATGTTCAGAAAGACACAGACCGGTCCGAACTTTCAGACCGATCCATGTCAATCTGATGTTATCCTATGATCTGTCTGGTCAATAAATTTCTTTTAACAAAATCAGCCCGGACTGATCGCATTTTAACCGCCTTATCTATCTGTTATCCTGACCGTTTATTTTGAATTTCTTTTTATCAGTCTTCGAGATAAAGACACGTGTCTTCTCTCTCCTATTTAGCGGGCTGAACATTTCATCTTCTTTCACTTTTTACAATTTACCGCTATCTATTTTCTTATTCTCTCACTTCATTCCAATGGCTACCATTACTCACAACTCTCTCTCCGTTGAGTTTGATGACATTTACAGGGCAGAAGATGCAGAGATGGTGTCCATCTTCCGAGCTTTGGAATCATCTGGCGTGAGGAACTTTCTGGAGTGCGGCACAGTTGTTTATGAATCTGAAATCCGTGAACTATTCGCCAATGCCGTCTCCCAGAAGACATCAATATCCACTACTGTCAAGGGAAAATCATTTGAGATCTCGCCGATGACGCTGGCCAAAACCTTTGGCCTCCCCAATTCTGGACTGACAGAATTTGGACAGATTCCTCAAGCGTCACTCTTAGCTCTTCAAGGGAAGATTTCTATTTTTGGCCACCGCCTGCAACCCTCGTTTAAGAAGAAGGAAATGCTTTTTCATTTCCAGGTGCTGTGCGAAATCGTTGGCAAGCCTCTTTTGGGCAAAGCAGGAAGTTTTGACGCTGTAACCGCAGAGAAGTTCAGGGCTATGGCGGCTATTGTATCCGGACAGAAGATGAACTGGTCCGTGATTCTTTTTGGAGTTCTGATGGAAACGGTGATTGCATCAAAACAGGCCGTATGCTTTGCTGTTCCTCTCAGCAAGCTACTGGAGTCCTTATACATCGAGCTGGGAAAGCAGTCCGCTCTCAGTCCCTTCAAGATTCTAAACTCCAAAGGGCTCGCACTGCTGAAGTCCAAGAGTGCTCCGCCTACTCCTGCTACTCTGGCTGCAGTCAAGATTGAGAAGGGCGAAGAACAAGCTGTTGCGCGCAAACCTCGGGTCAAGCAAAAGCTAACCATCCAGACTAATTCTGAAGAAACTCAGTCTGCTCCCTCGCCACCAACCAAGCCACTTCCCAAGAAGCCAAGAACCCAGATTACCAAACCAATCAAAACTCTACCCCTACCCATATTGCCACCAACAAAAGCCATCCCTGCACCCCAACCTACAACACAAATTTCAACCACCTCAACCCCTGCACCTCAACCTTCAACCCAAACTTCAACCCCTGCACCCCAAGTCTCTATCCGAGTCCCCTCTGCCATTCCCGTGGTAAAAGGGATTGTTATCACTGAGTTGGGCGACTATACCCAATCAGGGATCAAGTCCCCTTCCTCCACCGGCAAGGGAAAAGCCATTCTCTCCGAACCAATCTCTTCTAAACCCAAATCTGCGGCGCAGACAGCAATTGACATTGCCATGGAGGACGTTGAAGAGAAAGTGACGACACTCACTGTGGTCTTTGATGAGTATGTCGAGTACCAGACTATCAACCACATTGAGATGTTCTTCGGAAAGTTGAACAGACTGAAGAAGATTGAAGAAGAAGTTCTAAAAGGAACAGAGACCGATGATGTTCGGCTTGCCGTGCAGTGCAAAGAGCTATTTACGGCAAATCAAAAATTCAGCCTGGCCACTCTGCTCCTAGCTGCTAAGAAAGAGAACTTCGATCCGATTGCTCCAACTGCCAGAGATGATGGGGCTGTTATTGCTCAATTAGAGATGGATGTTCATGCTCTTCACTTAGCTGTCCGTTTTTAACGACAGAAGCTCAGTGTATCCACTCCAGCAACCAGCCCGGATCATCCTTCTGCAAGCAAGACTCTGGCAGAACCTTTCGTTGAGGTTATTCCTTCTGATGCAGCAGACTAGACAGCAGATCAAGCAGCAGCTCAGACTGCAGAGCTTGTACCAGATCAGCCAGCAGATCAGACAGCGGAGCAGCCATTGCCTAATGCTCCGTCTGCTACAGATGATGAACCATTGAATGTGTTGTTGGACTCTCCAACAACATCTATTCCTTTGGGGTCATCAGCCTCCCGTGCACAAATCAGTCCAACCGCAGCACTTGCAACAATTGACGCACCAAACTTCGTCGATCCGGATTTAGTGGTGTCTACAGTTGTTGCAGCTTTACAAATTGAGGAGCCTTCCAGGCCCAGCACTCCTCCAGTCCAATCCGATGAAGATATGGCCTTCATTCAAGCTTTTTCCTCGGATTTGGTCACCCTGATCCGATCCGAAAGTCATCACGCTGCCATATCTTCCATTGTACCTACTGCTGAAGACGATGAACAGGCCTTGTCCTCATCAGATCGCTCTCCCAGCCGACAATCTGATGCACCTCCATTTCTAGCAAGGACTCTTTAGCACCTCTCTGACAACTGCATGTCACTCTCTCAATGTATTCTAGAAGTTCATCAAGGTCAGAGGCTTATAGCTTTGGACTTTGATTCATTCAAAGAGAAGATGACAGCCAATATCAGCAGCCTTCAGCGAGGCATAAACGATCTGTTTTCTCAGCAAGCCACTTATAAGAACAGCCTGAGAAAAGAGCAGATCGAGCTAGCCACTGAAGTCAGAGCATCTGTTGCCAATTCCCTCCGCGCTCAAGACGTTCGTCTTGACGCTATCAGCGCGCAGCTAGCACAAGTTGTTGATTTTCTTCAAGAGATTGCTGCTGACAAAAAGGGGGAAAAGAAGAAAGACTTCAGGCCGCATCAGTCTCAGTCTTCTAGAATATAGAATTATCAGACTGTCTGTATTTAGGATTTTTGGTGATCAATAAAAATCCCCTTTCAATTAAGTCCTTGTTCATTTATTTTGAACTATAATAAAAGGCTTAATCGATCCAACTTAATTATGTTCATTTATTTTGAACAAGAAGAAGTAATTGATCCGAAAGTTTTCGCTTCAGAGTTCTTATCAGACTGGTTAAAAAGACTTAGAAGCTAGGTTTTGTCATCATCAAAAAGGGGGAATTTGTTAGTTCCGGATCTTATCGATGAGATTTTAAAGATGACAAAACATATCAGACCGGATCGAGAGAAATCAGACTGACCAGAACGATCGCCCAAAACAGATCAAGCTGATAAGATGACAAAGCATCTCAGACCAGATCGATGGATTTCAGACTGACTTTATCAAAGCTTCAGATCGATCTCAATCTTTATCAGATCAGAGCAGTCAAGGATACATAAAGAATGGCTCCTCAGTCCGAATCATTAACGGCTATTTATTGTAGCATTTAATGTCGTAATTAATGCTACAAAGGACCAAAGACTGAAGATTGCCATAAAAGGTAAGAAGACAAAGAAGAGCCTATCTGACAGTCGCCGAAAGTATGAACCAGAACGGCAAGTATCCTGAAGAAGAAGACTGTAGCTTACTCAGAGCTCAAGCAGAGTCAAAGTTGCACATTAAGGGAAATAATGTCGTTGGTACTTACAACTATAAAAGGATGCAACAAAAGGAATATACAGGACTCTCGCTGATCAATTGAAAAACGCACAAGAAAGCAAAACAGCACAAGCTTACAAGCTCAGAAGCTCTCGAGCTGAAATTATTCTTAAGCACGATTACTTTGTAACATTTGATCATTTAGGATCACTGTGTGCATCTTGTGTATTCTGTGTTGAAAAATAGAAGTGAGAAATATATTGTAACTGTCAGACAGAGTGTGTCTGAGCAGATCGAGTGACTAGGAGTTTCAGACTGGTAGTGGGGTAAATCCAGCGTGAATCGGGTTTGTACAACAGGATTGTATAAATCAAAGTCTTCTAGTATAAACCTTCCTTAATTGGAAGAAGGGGAGACGTAGAAGGATTACACCACCTTCGAACTTCCAGAAACATATCCTGTGTATTATCTTTCTGCACTTGTTCTTTCATACTAGCCATCGAGCCGTTCTTACATATACAAGAACAGACCGTTCCGCACTTATACTTTCAGTGGTCTGTTATGTACAAGAGTTGATTAAGAAACAGATTTCTTTCACTAATCCGAAAGAAATCACAAGGGATTAATTTTTACAAGGAGTGTTCATTCACCCCCCCCCCCCCTCTAAACACTCCGGACTGATCCTAACAGTTAGTTTACAATTGAGTCGAGAGATGATATTGTAAAACGGAACCAATAACATAAACCGTGGATTTCAGACCGAGATCGAGAGATGACGTCAAATACACGAGTGATAGCTATAGATATCTAGTAATCGAAGGCTAGGGGTTTTCATAGAACGTATGCAACATTGAATTGTTAAATAAGTGAACGAGAGTTACTTACTGCAATTCAGTGTTAGGTTTAATATAGCTCGAGAGAGTATATTGGATATAATCGGAAAACTTGTCACCTTAGATGCATTAATTTTAATTAGAACTAGTAGGTAAATTGTGGGGGATTACTCAAGTGAACCGAAGTCTCGATATTTATCTCTACTGTTTATTATCTTAATTCTTTGTGGTGCGGTTGAATATTGGAGTTGATTAAATTAGTTCATCTTTCAACCAATTTCGTAGGTTAAATATAGAACGCTAGTTAAATTTGGTAATTACTACTAGTCCTCGTGGGTTCGACAATCCTTACTTCTAGATCATTATACTAAAACTTGACACCGTGCACTTGCGGTAGAATCGCTCGAAATAACTGTTTAAAATAAAAGCGATCAATCAGTAGAAATGGATCGATCGATCGGTAAAGTGTGTGACTTGAAAAATAAAATTGAAGAGCTAACGATCGATCGGTAGACATGGACTGATTGATCGTTGACGGATCCGAGAAAAGTAAGGAAACTTGATTTATTTCCATTCTACAAGGACTCTAAAACCACTTCTCCACCTCCTATAAATATTCCACAAAAGTCAGACCTTTTTCCACCTTTTCATACACTAAATATCATAATTTAAACCTAGATTTCATATTCCATCATAGTTTTGAAGGCAGCAACGAAGATCAAAGCGAAGGCGGGAGTGACAATCTCGACGAGTGGCGATCCAAATAGTTTGTTTTGCTTCATGTTTTTTAGAATAGATTGATTGTTTTGCTTTGATTATGACATTTTTTATTCTTGGTTAAGAAAGATAATACATTGAAGTTTACGATTCTCGTGAGATTTATGTTCTTATATATCAATTTTTGTTGAGTATCAAGAGTTTTTTTATTACATTTCCATGATTCTTATGTTTGATTATTAGATTGATCATCTAATCATTTTTCATGCAATCTAATTCAAATCTGGAATTGTTCGATTCCTCTAATTTGCAAAGCAACTAAGATTAATAAATTTCGGCTTGTGAGTTTGTTAAATTCTTAGGAAAACGATTGACTAGATTAAATATAGACGCTTGGATTATGTTGTTTAGCTTCATGTGGTAGCGCTTATCACGTACGCCCAAATTAACCCTATAAAATTAATAACAATGATAAGAATGTAGTAACGTGAGTAGTTATCGATCCCACGAGGAATGATGTATTTTGCGTTAACATATGAGGGAGGTCTTGAAGTTGATGTACTTACTACTATGAATTTAAATTCTAAAAGCTATGAATTAAACTACTAAGTAAGCTGAATTAAATTATGAAAGAAATGCGATTCTTGGCATTCAGTCGACTTTACATTTGGGGTTTACTATCTTGATCACCAGTTTTCAAACAAGATTCAACTTTTATATGAATATTCACTTTTGGAAATTATATTCCTATCTCACCTTATTTTAGTTAAGTAGCACAAGCGTTCTTATTTAACCCTTATTAATCAATCAATCAAAATACAAGCGATTAAAATTTATACCGATGATAGCATTAAAAACTAGTGAGAATGACGAAGCTAAACAACATAATCCAAGCGTCTATATTTAATCTAGTCAAGCCTTTTTCCTAAGAATTTAACAAACTCACGAGTGGAAATTTATTAAACTTAGTTGCATCGCAAATTAGAGGAATCAAACAATTCCTGCTTTTTTTTCTAATTAGCATTAGATTGCATGAAAAACTATTAGGCTATCAACCTAATAATCAAACATAACACCCATGGAAAGGTAATCAAGAAAACTCTTGATACTCAACAAAATTCGATAAATAAGAACATAAATCTCACGAGTATCGTAAACTCCAATGTATTATCTTCCTTAACCAAGAATAAAAAATGCTTAGTTCCTCATAGTCAGAGCAAAATGACAAATGTGATTTTTGCACTTATTTTGCTATGAAATTAGGGGCGTGTTTGTATGGATTCTTGGACGATCGCTAGGTCCAAGTGCATAAAAGTGGAGGAAATAAGCTAAAAATGATGACAAAAGGGCCAAACCGAGCAAACACGTCGAAGAAAGGATGAATCTAAAAAAATGAAATTTGAAGACTGGCGATCGATCTCCAAGATGTCCGATTGATATCAGCAATCCAGAAACTTTTGGTGATCGCTATGTCACATCGATTGATAGCGGATGTGCATATTTTTAAAATAATTACAGTATACTTTGGCGTTCGATTGGCAGGATGTCGTGATCGATCGCCAGGCGAGGACAATTCGAGATTTTGTTTCGTATTTGAAGATTTTGTGTCCAAAAACATAAAAACTCTTCCCCCACTATTTAAAGGAGGGAGTTCGACGAATTTGGGGACCTTTAGCTCATAATTCACCCTACCATCATCTACCTTCATCCATACCATCACAACCATTGAAGAGAAAGCCTGATCAGAGAGACGTGATGATGCAGCAGTGCAAGGAGTAAACGCCTAACGTTATTTTCGTATTGCTAAACTTGTATTCTTCATTATTATCATATTTTAATGTTTAGATTGTTTCAAAACATTTTATGCATTATTATTTGATGACAATTGTTTAATGTTTAGATTGTTGCAAAACGTTTTCATGCACTATTATTTGATGACAATTGTGGGCTAAGTTTTGTTGTCAAGACTTAGGGTATCCCATGTTTTGAACCCATGATTTAAATTAAGTTTTGATTGATTCTTACAATTCTACGAGCATAATATAATGTTCTTCATGCTTTCAAATGATTGATCACCTTTAGTTGACTTGACCATACGATATTACAATCCGACATAATAAATTAGTCTGTGGGTTTAGATTGAGACTGATCAAGTAAAATCGAACACCTGTGTGATAGCAATAGATTTACCAAAATCGAAGGCTAAAAGTTTTCATAAATCATCATACAATATTGAGTGTTAAATAAGTTCATGACCATTGCCTTGTTGCATCTTAGTATTAGACTTGTTATAGCTTGACCAAAGTATAACAAGTGCATTATGAAAACTCGTCACCTTTATAATGTTTGAATATAAATCTTAACTAATAGGCGAATTGTGGGGAATTACATGGGTGAACTGAAGTCTTGATAATTGTCTCTACTGATTTTATTCTCATTCTTTACTACTTGTTGGGTTGGATATCGAGTCTTTAGTCACTTTAGTTTAATAATCATTACTAATTATTGTAGGTTAAATATAGTTAAACTAGTTGAGTTTGGTACTTATTTTCTAATCATGTGGGTTCGACAACCTTTTCTTAAAATCTACTATACTAAAACTTATACTCAAATTTTCTGTTTAAATAAATAGCGATCACAAAACACCAAAATATATTCTAAAAAACATGAATAAAAGCAAAACAAACTATTTGAAAGCATAGTTGTTTAGCTCGTTTCTATCGTTCGACTTCCCGATCGGCAGCTCTCCAATTTTATCAGCTTCTGATAATCGATGCAAAATTTCCATCCATTTTGAATGCGGGTGGTGACCAATTCATCATCTTTGTTCTTTATCGCTGAGATGATAGTCTTCTTTGTCACTCCACCGGCTAGAAGCTTGAGGATCTCCTCTTTCACTACCTCCATCATTATTGGCTTTAGCTTTCTTTGTGGCAGGCGTGTAGGGTTGCCTCCCTCTTCAAGTAAAATCATATGCATGCATGTAGAGGGGCTAATTCCTTTGATGTCAGCAATGGTCCATCCAATGGCTGTCTTGCGCTCCTTGAGTACATGCAAGTGGTCTCTTTATTGTTGCCATCTAGCTTGCTTGAAATAATCACGGGTAGTGTGTCCCCTTCTCCAAGGAACACATAATTGAGGTGGTTTGGAAATGGTTTTAGCTTGATGGGGGGCCTCCGAAACAAATGGAAGTGGCCTAGTGTTAGAAATATGCAATGAAATAAAAAGACCGTACCTAGCATCTTGGCCGTGGTGTCCAACGTGGTCATGGTGTGCTCCAACTGGTCTCCAAGTACCAATTCTTCATCACCTTTTTCGAGAGGGACAGTGAGGGCTACCAACTCATCTTTACCTATAAGCTCAAAAACACATTGTGAAGTAGTCAATAATATCGATAGAATAAATATTATCTTCTTCATCACATGGTTATTACATGGCATCGTGGATATTGAATGTTTGGATCGCTTTTGGGGGTGGGTTGTCAATCCACACTGTTGAGCCTTAAACACATTGTTGAGTTTAATGCTTAATTTATCTCCGGATTATTTATGAGTTTTGATGATCAATAAAACTTGCATTTATTGTACTAATATGTCTACTTAGTGTACAGGGTTAGATTGATAAATTGGTTGGGAAGACCAATGAAAGATGACCCAAGTTACACAATGTTATTTGCGAGTTCATAGGACACCGTGGATTTTATCAAGGAAGCTAACGAGAGAAAATACATCTATGAACGACGATAATTAGTGTTCAACATGTGTGGAATGATGTTAAACAATATTTTATGATGATATGAAGACCCACAAACCAATGGTCCGTTGGTGGGCAAATTCAGATAGAAGCCACTTGGAGCTCAGTGTAATATTTTGATTATATATCTTGGCTCGATGATCCGAATAATGTGAATCCAAAGAGGTTGGAAAGCCAACTCTTATGATAGATTTCATATTCAAACATCTCAGTCCAATTCGGATTGCATCATGGAGCAAAATGGCATGGAAGTCATAGCAAGTGCAGATTGTAGCAAGGTTTGAGCGGCTGTAGCATTTTGGGCATACCTTCTTCATACCTTAATGAAATGTAATGAATATTTGTCCACATCTAGCTAAGAGAAAGGGCTACAACTTCCATGTTTACCACTTTTCCCAGAAACGAACTTAAGATTATCGAAAAGTGTAAAGTTTGAGAATATTGAAATCTGGCAGATAGTTTCAGGCGATCCAGGCCATCACCTCAGGCGATCCGAGCCACGCATGCCAACGCCGCGCACCATCGACCCAGGCGATGGCACGCTGCATGAATGGCGATGGCATGGTCGCCCCAGGTGATCCAGAAGCTTACCTACAGCAAATTTTCAAAGGGCAATCGCCCCAGGTGATGCAAAGAACGCCTGAGGTGATCTGGGCCAGATTTGACCGTTAGAACGTGGCGATGGTGAACGCCCGAGGCGATGTTCGAGGCGATCTTGGAGTGATTCAAGCCTTAAGTATAGCAACGGCTAGTAGGAGTCTTGGGGGCCTTCTACACTATAAATATGGATGTTTTGGAGCATTTTGAAGACAAGAAACAAGAAAGTTCACAACAAGAAAGCTTTGCTCAATCAAAATCATTCTAGCATTGCAAACTTCATACATTTGTGTTGTATTGGAGTTTGTAATTTATTTCTTGTGAGATATCTTTTGATTCTTCTTGTTGGTACACCGTGAAGGTGTCATTTGATTTATTGTAAGGTCCTCCAACACCGACGCAAGTTGGAAATTGTATAAGACATCAACAAGTGAAGTTGGTGCAAGTGTGTGGCTATCCTTGGAGCCCTTAAGACCAAGAAGACTCGTGAAGAGTGTGGGTAACTCGTGAAGAGTTTGTGTGTGATGTCCGGGGATTAATGGTGTTAATCCCGGTATGGTAATAATACTTGATGGATTTTTAATCGTGGCAATTAGGAATTAATTGCGGTTTTGGGTCTCCCGAGCTTGTTAAATCGGGCATTTGGGATCGTTGGATCCAAAGGTTGAGATTGTATTCTCATTTTGGTGGAAAACCTATGAATTGGGTTTTAGTGGGACATGGCGTCCGGGGTGCCTTATGTTGGGGCCAGTTTGGGGATTTGATGTTGGAGAGAGAGTTTTTGTAAACATATGATTTTTAATGAATCATGATGTATTTGTGGGGGTATTGGTATTTTGGGGCATTTTTGCTATATATACCAAGTGGACTCGGTATTCCGTCATTTGGCACGGAATCTTTCCCTCTCTTCCCTCTCTCATCGCCCAAAACCCTTCTCCCCCATTTCCCTTTTCTCCCTTGGAGGAGAAATCGCGGGTAGCTTGGTTCGGAGGCCGGTTTTATCGAAGATAATCAGGAATTAATCTTCCCCTCGTCATGGTCTTCGTTTTGGTAGTGGTATTGTAGTGTTTGGTTGGGTAGTGTTTTGGTTATGGAATTTGGGGGTTTTGGTTGAAAATCAAAAGCTTAATTTGTGTATTTGTGGTGTTAAGGAAGTTGGGGTGTTGGTTTTGAGTTTGGGTGTGAAAAACACCATGGAAGCTCGAATTTTTCGGAAAATTGCAGGTGGCGATCGATCGCCGAGGTTGGGCGATCGATCGCGACGGGCGGCTGTTGAAAATCGAAGATGATGAACAGTTCAGGCGATCGATCGTGTGTCCAAGGCGATCGATCGCGAGCATGTTGGCGATCGATCGCGAAGGGTGGCGATCGATCGCGAGAATGCGATTTTGGCCACTGGTTGGAGGCGATCGATCGCGACGTTAGGGGCGATCGATCGCCGCTTGCAGGATGTTGTTTTTTTTAAAATTTTTGGAAATGTTGGGATTTTGGAACCGAGGTTTAAAGGGCCGTTTCCGAGGCAATGTCTACATTCCAATGGGAATGCTATGCTTTTAAAATAGATTGGTTGAGGCCAAAGTTTGATAAAACGGAATTCTCGGTTGAATTCTTGGTT
Organism: Haberlea rhodopensis; assembly: GCA_907163345.1. Taxonomy (NCBI): domain Eukaryota; kingdom Viridiplantae; phylum Streptophyta; class Magnoliopsida; order Lamiales; family Gesneriaceae; genus Haberlea; species Haberlea rhodopensis. The sequence continues at coordinate 2,231,690 of CAJQUN010000088.1, read as the reverse complement.
ATCTTTTAAACTTCTTATGTGGTATATTTTTGGGTATTATGCATGCTTAGCCGGGGGCTTTTATTTTGATAATCGTCGTGGATTGACGATATGATTGGGAGTTATGAACGTGCTTGGGCACGTGGTTGCATGCTTATGTTTGATTGTGAATTATTTGTGTTTTAGCACATACTTCTTGAGGAATGGGACTCAACAAGGTTTGGCTTGGACTGCGGAGACTTAAGGTACGTATGACGTACGAGCATAGCCTATTATAATGTTGCAACTGTAAAATGCATGGTATGTGATAATTGCATTATATGGACATTGAAATACATGGTATGTGGTATTGACCATAAATGGACATTGAGATGCATGGCATACGGTACTTGCTATAAATGGATAGTGAAATGCATGGTATATGGTAATTGCGATAAATGGACATTCGTTGGGAATTATATGGTGCCGCTTTTGAGCGAGCAATGATTGGGATGTTGTCGCCGTTGAGTGACCATCGGTTATGACGCCGCTATTGTTGAGCGTGCGTGGGGTCGAAATGCCGCCATTGTGGAGCGAGCTATGACATAGAATTATGGAGTCAATTGCTAAATATATGGAATATCTGTAGTACTCTATTTTAATGGTTTAATCGCATTTGGTTATGGAACTGGTATAGCAGGAATGGTTTTAGTTGATCAATGAGATGATCAACTGGTTTTTGGGAATTTAATGGTTTGGTTATTTTGAGAACAGGGACAATACAGGGGATCCCGGATGAGGGTGTTACCATCCAGGGAGTATCATTTAAATTATAGCATTTGCATTCTGTATTTGAATTGCAATGTTATGCTTATTGGATTGGTGGTATTGGTATGCTCACCCCGTGTGGGGGCTGTCTCTGTTGGGGCAGGTGGTACAGGTGTAGCAGCAGTTTTGGAGTTGAGCTCGGGCTGTTGATTGAAGTACTTCCAGGATTGAGGTACCAGAACTGGATGGACAGGCGCTCAGATCCAGAGTCGAGATCGAGTTGCGCTTGAGAGGTGCTTCCAGGATCGAAGCACCAGTAACGGTATCCAGCAGAGTGTTTTATACATTAGATACACGCTCATTCATTGGGTACTCTTATGTGAGTACATATTACGTGTATATGGAATGTAAACGGGCTACGGCTCTTCTCTGTTCATTTATGGTTTGCACGCAATTAGATATAGAATTGCTAAATGAACTAAGAGTATGTTAGTGTATTATGAGGGTGCATGCTATATGGATAATCATGGTTGGGGAATTTGAATATTATGTGGTTTAAATGCAAGAAATTTTCTGGATAGCATATGGTGTTGCACTTGCATATGGTTTTTCCCCTGATAGTATGATTATATGCACTAATGATATGGCTTAATACACTAATAACGGGTTAAGGGCACGGGGGTCCTTACATTAGTGGTATCAGAGCCAGGTTAGCTCTTTGGGGCTGTTGAGGGCTTAGGAAAATGATAATGGGAATGTGAAGCACATACTTATGCATGATGGTAGTTAGTGTTGTGTGGCACAACTATATTGCATATGTGCATTTATGATATGTGTTCATAATTGGAATATGTTATTGCTAACCATGGTGGTTGCAGGGTCATATGAGTCATGGGCTATGCATTACGGTTGCATGCACGTCGAAGCGATGATGTCGCTGTCGTGTCGAAGCGATGGTAAATGCCGCTGTCACGTCGAAGCGATGATGCCGCTGTCGTGCCGAACAATTATTGGAATACGGGTTATGCATTACGGTTGCATGCACGCGAAGCGATGATGCTGCTGTCGTGTCGAAGCGATGGTAAATGCCGCTGTCACGTCGAAGCGATGATGCCGCTGTCGTGCCGAACAATTAAGTGGAATACGGGTTATGCATTACGGTTGCATACATGGCGTAGCGATGTGAATACTTGCCGCTGTCATATTATAGCGATGAAGAATATTTGCCGCAGATATGTCGAAGCGAAGGATAATGCCGCTGTCATATTACTATCGCGAGGGATATTATGCCGCTAATATGTCGAAGCGAGGGGTATTTCCGCTGTCATGCCGGAACGATGGTAAATGCCGATGTCGTGTCGAAGCGATGGTAAATGCCGCTGTCACGTCGAAGCGATGGTACCACCGTCATGTCGAAGCGATGATGCCGCTGTCGTGTCGAAGCGATGATACATGCCGCTGTCACGTCGAAGCGATGATGCCGCTGTCATGGCGTAGCGATGCGATCGGGAACAAAGTGCTACATGAGTGTGAGTACCTCTTGAGTCCACGATTATTCCGCTATTATATTGGCAATGGTTTCGCCGGGTATTTTATTGGCAATGGTTCCGCCGGGTATTTTATTGGCAATGGTTCCGCCGGGTATTTTATTGGCGATGGTTCATGCCGTCGGGTATTCTATTGGCGATGGTTCATGCCGCCGGGTATTCTATTGGCAATGGTTCATACCGCCGGGTATTCTATGGCGATGGTTTATGCCGCCAGGTATCATATAGCGATGGTACATTCCGCACATATATGGCGATGCTTCATACCGCCGGATATTCTTTGGCAATGTTTTATGCCACTTATTCTATAGCGATGGATTATACCGCTATGTGTGTAGCACTGGATTATGTCGCCTACGAGCGATGGATGCTGCTTATGTACCGCTGGTGGACGATGGATACAGGTATTCCGCTATCTTGATAGCGATGAGGTATGGCAAATTACTTTTGAATCATTATTGTGAATTCCATGTGTTGTTTTATACCGTCATGTGTTTGACGATGAGATTATGGATCTCGTATATCGACATGTGCCTTCATGTGTTTGATGATGAGATTATGGATGTCGTATATCGACATGTGCCGTCATGTGTTTGACGATGAGATTATGAGTGTCGTGTATCGACAGGTACCGTCATATGTTTGACGATGTTATTTGGGATGTCTATGTGGATGTGTGGCGTCGTTTTGGTGAATAATGCATTCATGTTTATGTATTTGCTTGTATGGTTTGAGTGCCGATGGTGGGCACATGGTAGAGTCTGGGTCACTAGTTGACGAGACCTTTTTCCGAGCAGGTTTGCTCGATGGAGCATTGGATGCATTGTACCGGTGAGTGTACCGCATCATGTTATAGAGGTAAATATTTGTCGAGCAATGATACCCTTGTGTATGCTCGCTGGGATGGCTAAGGCCAAGTGATTGGTGGTAAGAGTAGTCATTGAGGAAACTACTCGATTGTTATTGTGATGAGGAGTAAGCATGGTTACACCCACCGTGAAGGTGTGGAATAAGTCCTAATGGATTAGGATTGCATGGCAATTAAGCATGGACGCCGGGTTGTCCATTGTGCTTTGGTGTTTTAGAGATATGTTGGGCGATGACCCACAACTCTAATGGTTTGTGCGGTATGGTATACCGGGATGGAACGTGTGTCACGTTGATAGGTTGGTATGAGCCTATGCGGCCAGCGAATCGCTAGCCAGGTATTGTTGCAGTACTTTAGCGTGCTTGTGTTAGCCATTATAATGCTCGTTGGATTCGAGTTTGGTGAATCGTATGGTGATACGATGAGGGTTATGGTAGACTCTTGTAGTCTCTATGTGGCATGGTATTTGAGGTAGGGAATACCTCACGGAGACGTTTATACGTCAAATGTTTTGAGAGACTTGTTTTGGGGCAGCTCAATTCTGTTGGGAATGCCAACGTGAGTGTCGTCAAGTCGTGGTTAGCTCTGGTTGAGCATCCTTGCATGTGGAATGCAACGGGAGTCACAATGGTTTGTGAGATATAGTTAGTGAGGTGACACTGCTATTTTGACCTTATCTCTTGGAGAGATTTGGATTGTACTGTCTTGGACACAGCTTGCATCGGTCGTGGATTGATTGTAAATCAGCCATGGTAAGCATTACTGGTGTTGGATCGAGTAATGGATTTCTTACCTCGGTGAGACGTTTGAGGAGACGTCTCCGGGGAGATGCTCGATTGTGTTGTACTATGGCATTAGTACAGAGCATCTTTAGTTTGAGTATACATGGGATATACAGGTTTCGTTTTGGTAATGGTTGCTTTGATGCACTATCTTGAACCAATTGCGTACTTTTGGTTCCGTGATATGTTTTGGTAAAATATATCCAGTTTTCCGAACGGTGGTTCGAGGTTGGAGGGTCATGGATTCATGACACTTTCCTTGTGAGAAAGGCGGTACTGATATACCTACCGGTTGAATCCTTTGGAGATTCGTTGCTTTGGTTGTGTGGTGTTGATGTTGAAATCACACCCTTTGGTTTTGGTTGGTCAACCATCATTCTCTGTGGGGTGAGAATAATCCAGGTTTGTCAGTTGGTTTTGGGATTTGGGTATGATTGGAGATACCCGAATCTATTGCATTGTGTATGCATGTTGTGATTGGTGTTTGGGCATGTATGCCGTGAGTGTATACGAATGCCAACGTTATTTTGTTCATTGTTGAACGTCGAGTTGTATGCTTGGTTTGGTGAATCTCCGGTGTGAGATTGTGGGACCTCGAGATCGGTAATCTCGATGGCACGATGCATTCTGATGAATGATCGTGAGGGTTGTTTGACTTCCCCCGGAGGAGGGATTGTCGTGTTTTGAAACTTAGTTCTTGCTGGTTAATTCGATAGCCTCCCTGTTTTAGGATTGTTAAATCCCAGGATAGACAGGGGGTGGCCAGGACTCGGATTTGTTTGGTGTCGTGGTTGACACGCGTGGCGGGGATGCAATTGATTGTTTTGCATGACCTCTGTGGAACTTGAGACTTTGTGGAGTCTTGATGGTGTGTCGGGACCAAGATATGATTTCTTGGAACACACCGGTGTAAACATCCTCGGTGATGTGTTTAGTGTGGATCAGTGACTGTGGGTAACCCGGTCCGGGTTGCAAGTGGTGCAACTACTCCTTTGGAGGAGATGGGCTGGGAAGCGAAAACCGGATTCTCTGTGAGTATACTGTTGTATACTAGTGGTCCCCATCATGACGATGCGTGTCAAGCATCGTGGGCAGGTGGTGAATATCACGGGATGATATCTATGTCAGAACCAATGGAGATTTGGTTGGTTTGCAGTCGTGGTGTGACTTCTGGGACGTTTCACATCGAGGTATGTTGTTATCTTTCGGGTTTGTATTGGTTTTAGCGTTTGCTCTATTTTAGAGCTTGGTGCGAGATGGCTATTCTTGCGGTTGTTAATTCGATTCTACTATGGTCCAGAATCGGGGTTGTGGCTTTGTTTTGTTGGTGTAGTCCTGGTGTTACGTGGAGTACACCGGTGCAATTTCGAGGACCAAATTTTATTAGTAGGGGATAATTGTGATGTCCGGGGATTAATGGTGTTAATCCCGGTATGGTAATAATCCTTGATGGATTTTTAATCGTGGCAATTAGGAATTAATTGCGGTTTTGGGTCTCCCGAGCTTGTTAAATCGGGCATTTGGGATCGTTGGATCCAAAGGTTGAGATTGTATTCTCATTTTGGTGGAAAACCTATGAATTGGGTTTTAATGGGACATGGCGTCCGGGGTGCCTTATGTTGGGGTCAGTTTGGGGATTTGATGTTGGAGAGAGAGTTTTTGTAAACAGATGATTTTTAATGAATCATGATGTATTTGTGGGGGCATTGGTATTTTGGGGCATTTTTGCTATATATACCAAGTGGACTCGGTATTCCGTCATTTGGCACGGAATCTTTCCCTCTCTTCCCTCTCTCATCGCCCAAAACCCTTCTCCCCCATTTCCCTTTTCTCCCTTGGAGGAGAAATCGCGGGTAGCTTGGTTCGGAGGCCGGTTTTCTCGAAGATAATCATGTATTAATCTTCCCCTCGTCATGGTCTTCGTTTTGGTAGTGGTATTGTAGTGTTTGGTTGCGTAGTGTTTTGGTTCTGGAATTTGGGGGTTTTGGTTGAAAATCAAAAGCTTAATTCGTGTATTTTTGGTGTTAAGGAAGTTGGGGTGTTGGTTTTGAGTTTGGGTGTGAAAAACACCATGGAAGCTCGAATTTTTCGGAAAATTGCGGGTGGCGATCGATCGCCGAGGTGGGGCGATCGATCGCGACGGGCGGCTGTTGAAAATCGAAGATGATGAACAGTTCAGGCGATCGATCGTGTGTCCAAGGCGATCGATCGCGAGCATGTTGGCGATCGATCGCGAAGGGTGGCGATCGATCGCGAGAAGGCGATTTTGGCCACTGGTTGGAGGCGATCGATCGCGACGTTAGGGGCGATCGATCGTCGCTTGCAGGATGTTGTTTTTTTAAAAAATTTTGGAAATGTTGGGATTTTGGAACCGAGGTTTAAAGGGGCCGTTTCCGGGGCAATGTCTACATTCCAATGGGAATGCTATGCTTTTAAAATAGATTGGTTGAGGCCAAAGTTTGATAAAACGGAATTCCCGGTTGAATTCTTGGTTATCTTTTAAACTTCTTATGTGGTATATTTTTGGGTATTATGCATGCTTAGCCGGGGGGCTTTTATTTTGATAATCGTCGTGGATTGACGATATGATTGGGAGTTCTGAACGTGCTTGGGCACGTGGTTGCATGCTTATGTTTGATTGTGAATTATTTGTGTTTTAGCACATACTTCTTGAGGAATGGGACTCAACAAGGTTTGGCTTGGACTGCGGAGACTTAAGGTACGTATGACGTACGAGCATAGCCTATTATAATGTTGCAACTGTAAAATGCATGGTATGTGATAATTGCATTATATGGACATTGAAATACATGGTATGTGGTATTGACCATAAATGGACATTGAGATGCATGGTATACGGTACTTGCTATAAATGGATAGTGAAATGCATGGTATATGGTAATTGCGATAAATGGACATTCGTTGGGAATTATATGGTGCCGCTTTTGAGCGAGCAATGATTGGGATGTTGTCGCCGTTGAGTGACCATCGGTTATGACGCCGCTATTGTTGAGCGTGCGTGGGGTCGAAATGCCGCCATTGTGGAGCGAGCTATGACATAGAATTATGGAGTCAATTGCTAAATATATGGAATATCTGTAGTACTCTATTTTAATGGTTTAATCGCATTTGGTTATGGAACTGGTATAGCAGGAATGGTTTTAGTTGATCAATGAGATGATCAACTGGTTTGGGGAATTTAATGGTTTGGTTATTTTGAGAACAGGGACAATACAGGGGATCCCCGATGAGGGTGTTACCATCCAGGGAGTATCATTTAAATTATAGCATTTGCATTCTGTATTTGAATTGCAATGTTATGCTTATTGGATTGGTGGTATTGGTATGCTCACCCCGTGTGGGGGCTGTCTCTGTTGGGGCAGGTGGTACAGGTGTAGCAGCAGCTTTGGAGTTGAGCTCGGGCTGTTGATTGAAGTACTTCCAGGATTGAGGTACCAGAGCTGGATGGACAGGCGCTCAGATCCAGAGTCGAGATCGAGTTGCGCTTGAGAGGTGCTTCCAGGATCGAAGCACCAGTAACGGTATCCAGCAGAGTGGTTTATACATTAGATACAAGCTCATTCATTGGGTACTCTTATGTGAGTACATATTACGTGTATATGGAATGTATAAACGGGCTACGGCTCTTCTCTGTTCATTTATGGTTTGCACGCAATTAGATATAGAATTGCTAAATGAACTAAGAGTATGTTAGTGTATTATGAGGGTGCATGCTATATGGATAATCATGGTTGGGGAATTTGAATATTATGTGGTTTAAATGCAAGAAATTTTCTGGATAGCATATGGTGTTGCACTTGCATATGGTTTTTCCCCTGATAGTATGATTATATGCACTAATGATATGGCTTAATACACTAATAACGGGTTAAGGGCACGGGGGTCCTTACATTGTGTGTGGCTATCCTTGGAGCTCTTAAGGCCAAGAAGACTCGTGAAGAGTGTGTTACTCGGGAAGAGTGTGTTGTGGCTAACTTGGAGCCCTTAAGGCCAAGATCAAAGTTGTTCTAGTGGAACCTCAGTTGGAAGTTTTCTAGCCGATAAGAGGAGACGTAGGCGATTCATCGCCGAACTTCTATAACAAATATTTGTGTCGTTTATCGCTTTATTTACTTTACACATTTATTTATTACTTCTTATTATTTATTGTTCGATTGACATCAAGTCTTCCGCAGCGCAAATTTGATTATTTTGTAAACTCATTTTAAAACGCTAAAGTAGCCAAGGAACCTCATTCACCCCCTCTTCGGTTCCAACACACACCCGAGTTCAACCAGCTTGAGCTTTAATAACTCGTGTTCTTGAAATAATTGCACGAAAGATTATATCGAGTTCGGTTTCAAAACCAAGCAGAAGACACTAGACATAACCCGTTCTATAACTGATTAACCATTTGAAAGGCATTTTAAAGGTATGCAAGAAAATATGTAAAAACAGTAAGGTAAATAAATGCAGTAAAGTAAATGCACAAGCATTTGTTTGTGGAAGTTCGAAGGTGATGTAATCTATCATGTCTCCCCTTCTCCAATCTCATGGAAGGATACACTAGAAGACTTTGAGTAATACAATTCCGTTTTACGACCCACTTAGGCTAATACCATAAAGATAGTCTAAACTCATAGCCCACACAGTCCAAAAAGAGCATGTTCTTTAATGTCTCACATGCAAAGGCATCACCCAGTTGTGATAAATCACCAACTGTTACAATGGTATCCACTCTTCTATTTTAGCTCATAAATACAATGAATATAGTGACTACAAAGGCACAAATGATCTCGTAGCAAATCTGAAGCTTCAAAGAGGTGCCAAAAGGTTTGGTGAGTTGATCTTCATTTAGCAGATTTGTTCTTTGAAGTTTCCCAATTGAATCCCAAGTGTGTTTGTTTTGGAAGGCTGTGATTGATCTTCAATTAGCTGTTATTGAGCTTCAAAATCATGTATATATAGCCCTAAGTAATGATATGTATGTTAGATACAAGAATATAGTTGTTGTGACAGTTTTGGTAAGCTTTCAAACATTGCAACGGTCATATTCTGCTTCTGGGCTTTTACTGCAAGTCTGCTGATTTGTTCCAGCAGGTCTACTAGTCGAGTCCACTGTTCGACATCTGATAAGTGTGAATTTTACACTTAATTTGCTATGAGATTATGGGAGGTTTTGTAGTAAATCCTGGACAATGTTACGCGTTTTGGTATATATATTTGTATATTTCAGGAATCTAGGTCCAAATGCATAAAATTGGTGGAAATAAGCTAAAAATTATGAAAAATTACAAAAACAAGCAAACATGGAAAAGAATGGACGAAATCGCAAATGTTGAATTTCAAGAGTGGCGATCTATCGCCAGTTCCTACCGATCGATTGCCTCCATCCAGAAACAATTGGCAATCGATTGCCATATCATGCTGATCGATTGCGGTGTCACAAACGTCTGAAAAATAACTGGCAGAAACACTTGGCGATCGATCTCCAGCTTTAACCCATCGATCGCCAAACCCAAAAAATTCGAGATTTTGTTTCTTTGTTGGATGTTTTGTGTCCAAAAACTTGTAAATTCTTCCTCCAATATAAAAGGACAATGGTTGGATGAAAATAAGGACTTTTCATCCTCCATACATCACAAAGCCATTGAAGAAGAGACACGTCGGAAGAGACGGGACAATGGAGCAACACAAGGAGTCAACGCCTCTCGTTATTTTCATATTTCTAACTTTTGTTCTATATTTTCATTATATTTTGATGTTTAGAATGTTGCAAAACAATTTAATGCATGATTATTTGATGGAAATTGTTGGCTAAGTTTGTTGTCAAGACTTAGGGAATCCTTTGTATGAACCCATAATTCAATTTAAGGTTTTTGATTGATTTTTACATATCTTTGTACATAGATTATTCTTCTTCATGCTTTGAAGGTTTGGTCACCTTTGAATGATAGTTTATTGCGATTGAATTTACCATAGGATATTGCAATACGATATAGTAATTTATGTCGTGGATTTCAGACTAAGATCGAGATAAAGTCAAATACATGTGTGATAGCTATAGATATCTAGTAATCAAAGGCTAGTGGTTATCATAGATCGACATACAATATTGATTGTTCAATAAGGATACGAAAGTAGCTTATTGTAGCGTTAATATTAGACTTGTTATAGTCGGACCAAGGTATAACAAGTGCATTAGGAAACTTGTCACTTTAGATCGTTTGAATTCAAATCTTAACTAATATGCGAATTATGAGGGATTACATAGGTGAACCAAAGTCTTGATAATTGTCTCTATTGATTATATTCTTATTCATTCTTGTTTGTTTGGGTTAAACATTGAGTTAAGTCAATTATCATAACCATTTATCGAAGTCTAAATGTAGTTAAACTAGTTGAATTTGGTACTTATTTCCTAGTCCTTGTAGGTTCGACACTCGTACTTTTCATATCATTATACTAAAACTTGACACCGTGCACTTGCGGTACATAATCGCTACACTGGAAAATACTGTTAAAATAATAGCGATCAACATCTACTGGTTTAGTCTACTGCTCAATGTCTACTGGTCGACGTCTACTGGTAGGTCGAACTCTACTGCTCGACGACCGCTTGCTCAAGGTCTGCTGTCAACCTTGTTGTCCAAAGTCCGTTGTTCTGTTTTCTTGGTTATGGCTCTTGATTCGTTGATTTCTGGGCAAAGTGATCAAAACAAAGTTGTAGCCCTTTCTCTTAGCTTTCCATAGAATCAAGAATCGCTCGATTTTGAGTTTGCACGAGAGAATTATGCTCGAAATACGAGGGGATTCTCATGCTGTAAGTTTGCTGATTTTGTCCACATTGCGTGACTTGCAGAAGCTTTTTGGCCATCTTAGCGTCCAATTCAGTCTTTGACTTATAAAGATAATTTGTAGATCTTCGTCTTATCTTTCCAATCCATACTCAATCATTCCGTTTCGATAAGCTAGCTGAGAGTTATGGTAAATATACCACAGCTACTCCAATCTATCCGCTATTGTTTCAGCTTTGCACCAGCAAGCTCTTGCAGACATGTTTTCGTCATGTAAACCTTCGAATCAGGTCTGCTAGCCTAAGATACGACTTATAGTAAATTGAGTTGGCTATCCAACCCAATTGGAAGCATGTCGTTTTGATATCCGAGCTATGAGATATGATCGATTTAATCAGCAGAGCGCTCAGGGTCTACTGGTTCAGAAGACATTTGCTTGTGTCTACTTGTCCAGTTTACTTCAACCCATTTCTTTGCTAATCATCAAGCTCATAATCATGATCTATTCACTGCACACTTGATGAAATATGTTAGCAACACAATAACAAGTTTTGTTAGAATCAAAATCAAGATTTTTCGGGTTTCCAAAACCCAACATGAATTTAACGACCTCACCATCAAATTACATAGTGAGTGTGCCACTATGTGTAATGACCCAAAACTTTTAAATGATTTACATGATCATGCATAAACATCATGACTCATGTATGAGCATTTGATATGCATAAATGTTAGGTATATGGTGAATATGAAATACGTGAAATTTCTGGATTGATATGTGATATTGTTTTGGATTCTATTGAATGCATGACTTGAGTGATAATTATGATAAGAATTGAAATCTAATGAGTCGGTTTAATTATATCGATAATATGGGTAAAATAAGGAATATACTTTGAGGGACTTAAGTGTAAGATGATAGAGATTTGAAGGGCTAAAGTGCAATATTTAATATACTTAATAGTTATCTAGTGCCTTAGGAAGGACAAATATCAGATTTCATTGCCATTTTCTTTTCAACTTCTAGTGCTTGGGGAAAACCAATCAAAAAGTCATACAAACTCAAGTTTTATGCCAAAAACTTGTAGAGGAATGTATACATATGTTTATACTCTTTTGTTTTCTATGGTTTTGACAAGTTTTAATGATGTGTTGGTTGATATTTGTTGAGAAGTAACATAGGTTTGCATGTGTTAGATGAAAACATGTATTTTGAAGTAGAGTTTGATGTTATATATGAAGGGAATATGTTTAAAGAAGGTAGAAGAGGTTTTGGAAAGAATGAACATGTGTTTATATAAGAAATCTGCTGAAAAATAGAACTTCTATGGTGTTTTGAATTTTTGGAACTCTTAAACTTTGAGTTTGATGTTGGTGTTCAAATGAAAGTTGTATTATGTTAAGTTATCTTTAATTTGATAGTAAATGCATGTAATTTGGAGTTATAACGAATGAGTTATGTCAATTTTACTAAACTATGTACATGTTGACATTTCAAATGGAATAATTTCTGAAACCTGATGTTCTTGGCTTCATTTATTTATGAAGATGATTAAATTAACTTAAGCACTTCAAAAATGAATTGTAGAGCTTTGAGTTATCTTTAATTTGACGCACGTGGGGCTCATTTGGAGGTCATATGAATTAGTTATGAATTTTATACAAAAAGGTGTCAAAGCTGAAAAATGCAAAATATTTCCACTAAACCATTCTGCCCGGTAGCGCTCGATCTCTCTTCTAGCCAAAACTTTGAAAAAAAATGGTTTTATTTGATGATTTTAAGTATGGGAATCCTAGTATGATGTATGTGAACTATGAAAACATGTTAAAGGTAAATATTAGATGATTTATTAATGTGTTTGAGATAAATGTATTTATAGGTCCTAATCTCGAACAAGCTACATATAAGGGGAACTAAAAGAGTTCTTCGAGATAGGTGTATCATTTGTGAGTATTCCTATAACTTGGTATTTAATTGTACATAAGTATATGATTTATGTTCTATGAATTGCGTTTATACGTGTTGTATATGATGTGATGTTTCATTATATTGACATGTGCTTAGAATTGTTCATTCATGTGCATACATAAGAGATTAAATATAACTATGTTATGGATGCTAAAGATCTTGAACCATGTGTTAATGAATTCTGAGTACGGTCAGAATTACAGAATCAAAGAATATCGATCCCGAATTAATTGAGAACTCAAAAAGGGGATCTACAGAGTGACATGGCCATCTTGTGATCACAAATTGTTCCTGATTCTAGTTGATCAATAATAGAAGGACAAATAACCATAAATACACGTGTACATGTGAATTACCTGGTGTACAAGTGTTACTACGGTTATGGTGAGTTATATACATATGTGGTGTTGAATATCGGTTATTTTTATATACTCAGTGAAATGTTTTGTTTCAGATAATCCAAAGTAAAATTCGACTCTAGAGGAAGGTCTAGAAGTCTTTTTGAAGTATTTTCCAGTATTGATACAAGGTTGGCCGGCTGATATGTAGTTCTTTTCCCTCTGCTCATCATTGTACATATAAGTGTATAGGTTTTGGTATGAGTAATGCGAGATACAACATCGGTCCATTTTTGTGGCATATATACCATGTACATATGGTTATGGAAAAAAGTTTTAAATTTACATGTTCCGCTGCAACGAATTAAATATGTTACAATAGTTATGTTATAGTCACAGTCATGTGTATGTATATAAGTGATGTGACGCCGTTACATGATAAATGTTAGGCGACATGCCTCATGTATGTACACGTGCATAAAAGAGATATGCATGTCATGTGTAATGAAAGGTAGGGGTGTCACACTATGAACATATATCTTAGTCTTTGAAGTTTTCAAAAAAGGTCTTCCTAACAATATTTGGCTACTGTTATCACCATTTTCCATATCATGTACATAAAAGTTAGTAGGAAAGACCAATTCATTTACTTGCACCAACATATGTAAGGACCCCCGTGCCCTTAACCCATTATTAGTGTATTAACCCATGCAATTAGTACATACAATCATGTTATCAGGGGAAAAAGACTACATGCAACCCTGGCATAAAATACCATCTATAAAATTTCTTGCATCCTTTCATTAAATAACAAGCTTTTCCCAACCAAGTCCATTTAACATATCATGCACCCTTGTAATACACTAACACGTTCTCAATTCATTTTTGCAGTTCCTAATTAATTTGCATGCAACACATAAATGAATAGAGAAAAGCCCTTGCCTTTTTATACAAACCATATACACATAATAGTGCTCACATGCGAGCATCGAATAAGTATATATGTCTCTAATGTATAAATATCATACTCAAAACCAACACTGATACTTCGATCCTGGAAGTACCTCCAATCAACAGCTCGAGCTCAACTCCAAAGCCATCGATGTACCTGTTCACCTATCCCAACAGAGACAGCCCCCACACGGGGTGAGCATACCAATACCACCAATCCAATAATCATAATATTACAGTTCATAATTTACAGAATGCGAATGCCATGAATTTTAAATGATACTCCCTGGATGGTATCATCCTCATTCGGATCCCCTGTGCTATTCATGTTCTCAAAATAACCGAAACCATCAAATTCTCAAATGCCAGTTAATCATGACATTGATTAACTAATCCGTTTCCCGATATACCGATACCATAAACAATAAAATCAAATCATTTAAACAATGATTACAGATATCACATATATCTCATTAATGGTTCCATAGTTCTATTTCATCGCTCGCTCCTCAATAGTGGCATTCTAATCTCACGCACGCTCAACAGTGGCGGCGTCATAACCGATGCTCGCTCAACAGCGACAACATCCAATCATTGCTTGGCACCATATAGTTCGTAATATCATCAAATTATCTCAACTATATCTTATCATGCATAACAATTGCAATAATATATTTAAAGTTATGCTCGTACGTTATACGTACCTTATAATTCCGTAGTCCGAATCAAACTTGCCTTGGTCCCGTGACTCGATGAATTACCTGCTAAACACAATTAATAATTCACAATTATTTACAAGCATGCAACCACGTGCCCAAGCACGTTTACAATCCTCAAATATATCATCCAACAATGACGATTAACCATTTAAAAGATCCCCGGGCGAAGCATGCATCGATTCCATAACAATAAAATCACATTAACCACAAAACAGGGCATCTTGATCGATCGGCCAAATGGGCTCGATCGATCGAGAGCCCCAGCAAGAAGTTGCCCGAATTTCCCTCTTGCTCGATCGATCGAGCATCACGCTCGATCGGTCGATCGACCATCTTGATCGATCGAGCGTTTTGCTCGATCGTTCGAGCCAACTGCTCATCGCCTTCCCATTTTTTAAATACGTGCGATCGATCGAGCTCCCTAATGCCGATCGATCGGCGAGTACTTGAATGGCCTAAAAATGGCGTTTTTGGGTTTAAAACTCCCAGAAAATAATCCCAACACCCATTTTACCAGTAATCCTCAACACAAAAGCCATAAATCTTCCTAAAACATGCCAACCCAAAAATCCTTAAAATCCAAAAATTCAAACCCAACTCAAACTTTAACCAAACTACACAAAGCTACTACCATATCGAAGATAAATGCGAGGGGGAGAACAATACCTTATTATCTTTGAGAAATCCAGCTCCCAAATCGAGTCTCCATCGATTCTTCCATGGGAGGAGAAAAGAGGGGAAAAGAGGGGTGGGGAATCTCTGGGGAGAGGGGGAAGAGAGAGAGAGATGAGAAGGAGCAACTGCTTGAACATCGAGTCCATTTGGTATATATAGTACCAAAACTCCAAATTCCCGAGTCCTTCACAAATACATCATGACTCATTAAAAATCATATGTGTTCAATAATTACCTCTCAATCTCAATTTCCACTACCAGCCCCAGCACAAGGTACTCCGGACCCCAGATCCCACCAAAAACCAAATTCCAAGGTTTATCACCACGATGAGAATACAATCTCTTCCCTTGGATCCAACGACCCCAAATACCAAATTTAAAATCTCTGGGAGTCCCAACACCTCAATTAATCCATAATTGCCACAATTAAATCCATTAAGGATCAATACCACACAGGGATTTACACCATTAATCCCCGGACATCACAACATATCTTCTATAACTCACCTAGGATATGCATTAGACATATCAACTAATTAGACAATCACACTAGTATTGCTCAAAGTGCCAAGATTCAATGAAGCATAAATTGAATATGGCATGACATTTGTCGATGCTCCTAAATCTAGCATGGCCTTCTCAAGGCATATCTTACTAATCGTGCAGGGTATAGTTAACATACATGATTCATTGCATTTGGTGTGGATTTTTGATAGGCTTAGATTTTGAGTGATTTTAACTGTAATTTCTTCCCATTTTCCGTACTTTTTCCTGGATGATATTATGCTTTTTGGTGTTTATTCGTTTGTTTCAGGAAATTAGACCGGAAGTGGAAGAAATGAGCTTACATGAAGATAACGGGCGAAATCGAGGCGTAAAAGAAGAGAAAATGAAAGAAGATTGTAAGGACCCTAATCCTTAAGTGCGGAATCAAGGCATAATAGAGCTAAAGTAAATCATTCAGAGCATAAAGAACATGTTGAGTCTATGAGCTTAAGCATTACATGCCAAAAATAAGGACCACTAAAAGGATTAATTACATTCCAATCAATGAATGTTCATCTATAGTTTTATACTACTCCTAGAGTAGATACTATCCAAAATAATCATGTCCTTTAATCCTCAAAAGAATGCTTCACAAGCTCACCACCTCAACCCGTTCAAGCTTGCTATCATGCCAAAAAGGTACCTACAAGGACAACCCCCAAACATAAGCAATAATAATCATTCATATTCAACACAATATGAAGATAAAGCGTAAATGCATAATCAATATAAAACACTTCCTGTTTCCCATGCATTTCAAACGCTTCCCGTTTGGTTGTCCCTGTACCACAACTCATGAGTATAATCAACAGATTATTTTTAATGGCCAAAACATGTCATGACATCATATACCATCTCAACTGTACCACATATTGGTCACCATTCCCTAGTCTGTCCATCACAGTTTATTTTAATGCCCCTCGCTTATATTCATATGGGCGGCATAGGATAACCTCGCTACAATGGACATGCGGCGCTCCCACCCCTCGCTTCACAGAGAGCGGCAAATACCCTTTCCTCGCCCCATATGACAACCACGCTCAAATGTGACATGCGGCGCTCTCACCCCTCGCTTCACATTTAGCGGAACCAATACAAAAAACGGCAAGCATTAAAATCATCAAAGGATGACCACGACTCATGGGATGTGCATCCAATAATCATAATATGCATCTAACATCAATATGCATAAATTACCATGTATATGCATCCACAATGCAATACCTCATATGGCATAAATCAACATGTATATGCATCCACAATGCAATACCACATATATACTCGCATCCACAATGCATAAACAATGAGTATATAAAATACATGTTACCGTTGGGTGCCCGTACGTCCACTACGTACCTTTCCAAAATGTAGGATATGGTAGGACTTTAATGCCTTGGCTGTGTTGCCACCTGGGTTGGTTCTACATATTCACAAATACCAATATTAGAATCCAATAATAGTCCAATACCAAAAATCCCACAAAAACACCCAAAAACACCATTTTTGGTGTCTCGCGATCGATCGCCAACAAGCCACGATCGATCGCGAGACCACACTGTCTCAGCCAACAAAAATACACAATCCGCGATCGATCGCGGAGCTAGCGCCGATCGATCGCGGCCTCGCCGATCGATCGCGCGCATCTCGCAATCGATCGCTGAAGCCCTCTGCCTCAGCACTGCTGCTCGCGATCGATCGCGAGAAAAACGCCGATCGATCGCCGAGCTGCGGGCATGCGGGGTTTGGGCACTATTCACCCATCTTCAACCCCATTTCATACACACCCACATACACCAACATAAATCAAACTCAACAACTCAAAACCACCCATAAACCTCAACATAAACCCATATAAACAACATCCAACCAAAACACTACCAAAATCACAACACCCAACACAAACCCATTTTAAACCCTTCAAAACCAAACCAAACTCAAATAAAACCTTACAAAATTAAAACATGAGGTACCCATACCTCTTGGGGATCTCAAATCACCCAAAATGCTCCACAAATCAAGATTTTTGAAAGGTTTCTCCTCAACCCTAGGCTTGAGCTCGAAAATATAGAGAAGGGAAGGGTTTGGTGTGATATTGGTAAAGTAAGAGTGAGGGATGTAAAGTGGGGTTTGGGTATTAAAATGTGAGGTAATTTAAAATGATACCAAAATAATTCCATGGTGTATAAAACACCCCAACATGATATTTTTCAAAGCATTTACTCAAAATGCACCATAATATCAATTAACACATGATTTCCAATTAATTGCTAACCAATGCAAATAAATCATGCTTCCAATAATATTTACCCAACATGCACCACATGCACCCTAAAATGCAACCCCGGGTCATCCTATCCACATGACCATGCATTTCCACATAAGGTAAATAAATCCCAACACATAATCAATTACCACATAATTAATCATGTAAACATAATTTAAAGCCAAATAGCAATTAACCATTTCGGGGATGTCACAATACTCCCCTACTTATAAGATTTCGTCCTCGAAATCACATGCACTTACCCCAACAGAAACTAAACATAAACTCATACCAGAGAATAGTTCCGGGTAGTGCTGCACCATATGCTGCTCCGTCTCCCACGTAGCCTCCTCGACACCCCTGCGATCCCACTGAACTTTGATCATCGGTATCACTTTGTTCCGAAGTCTACGGTCTGCTCTGTCCAGAATTCTAACAGGCCGTTCCACATAAAATATATCTGACTCTAACTGAACTTCGGAAGGCTGTAACACGTGAGACGGATCCGGCTCATACTTCCGCAACATTGATACATGAAACACATCATGTATCCCAGATAAAGAAGGCGGCAAAGCCAGTCGGTAAGCTAAGGTGCCAATGCGCTGTAAAATCTCGTACGGTCCCACAAACCTCGGAGACAGTTTCCCGCGCATCCCAAACCGCACAACGCCTCTGAAAGGCGAGATCTTCAAAAAGACCTTATCTCCCAACTGAAACTCTAACGGTCTCCGCCGTTTATTTGCATAAGCTGCCTGTCTGTCTTGGGCCGCTTTCATTTTCTGCCTTATAGTCTTTATCTTCTCTTCCATTTCCCGGATCAACTCAGGCCCTCCGACTGATCTACTGTCCAAATCATCCCAACACAAGGGCGATCTACATCGTCTGCCATAAAGAGCTTCATACGGAGCCATCTGAATACTTGCCTGGTAGCTATTGTTATAAGAAAACTCTACCAGAGGCACTGAATCCTGCCAAGAAGCATCAAACTCCAAAACACAAGCTCTTAACATGTCCTCGAGCGTCTGAATAGTGCGCTCGGTCTGGCCATCCGTCTGAGGATGATAAGCAGTGCTCAATCTGACCTCAGTTCCCAAAGCTGACTGAAGGCCTTCCCAGAAATGAGATGTGAATCGCGGATCTCGATCTGACACAATGGAAACGGGGATCCCATGCAATCTCACCACATCTCTAATATACAACTGCGCCATCCTCAAAAATGTGAAAGTCATGCTATAGGGGATAAAGTGGGCTACCTTAGTCAATCTGTCCACAATCACCCAAATAGCATCGAAGCCTGAAGCACTCCTCGGCAAATGAGTCACGAAGTCCATGGAAATGTGCTCCCACTTCCACTTCGGTATCTCCAAGCTCCTCAATTCGCCGCCAGGTCTCTGCCTCCCTGCCTTAACCTGTTGGCAGATCAGACACCTCTTCACAAAAGTGACGACATCAGACTTCATTCGCCTCCACCAAAACTGACCACGCAGATCTCTGTACATCTTCTTCCCGCCTGGGTGGATGCTAAGTCTGCTACTGTGAGCTCGCTCCAAGATTCCCTTACGCAACTCCGGCGTACTCGGAACTACCCAGCGGTTACCCAATCTCAAAGATCCGTCGTCTGCCACTCTGAACTTCATCGGCTGACCAAGATGCACTATAGACAACCATCTCTGAACCTCAGCATCTGATCTCTGAGCTCTCCTGATGTTCTCATAAATATCTGGCTCAGCTAATAAGGTAGAGACATACACTGGCGATGCATCAATGTCGAAGTCATAGCCCAGATGGCAATAGGAGGTCATCATAGCCGACAAATGAATGACGTCCTCAGCAGAACTCCTCACTCTCCGGCTCAAAGCATCTGCTGTCAAATTGGCTTTCCCCGGATGGTACTCTATCTCGCAATCATAGTCCTAGAGTAGGTCCATCCATCTCCTCTGCCTCATGTTCAGCTCTGCCTGAGTGAATAAAAACTTGAGGCTCTTGTGGTCCGTATAGATGGTAAACGACGTACCATACAAATAATGCCTCCAGATCTTCAGGGCGAAGATGATAGCCGCCAATTCCAAGTCATGAACTGGATATCTGGTCTCATGCGGCTTCAACTGCCTCGATGCATAAGCTACCACATGCTTATCTTGCATCAGAACACACCCAAGGCCCTGAAGCGATGCATCAGTATACAACACAAATCTGGAGTTCTCCGTAGGAATCACTAATACTGGCGCCGTCGTCAACCGGTGCTTCAACTCCTGGAAGCTCTCCTCACAAGCTTCTGACCAAAAGAAAGGCACACCCTTCTGAGTCAACTGAGTCAGCGGCTTGGCAATCTTCGAAAAGCCCGCGACGAAGCGCCGATAATACCCGGCCAAACCAAGAAAACTCCGAATCTCAGGCACAGAAGTGGGGGCAGTCCACTCCATCACAGCCTCAATCTTCTTCGGGTCCACTGATATCCCGCTGCTCGAAATGACATGCCCCAGAAACACTACACTGCTCAGCCAAAATTCGCATTTACTGAGCTTAGCATACAACTGATGCTCTCTGAGAATCTGAAGCACTGTCCTCAAGTGTTTCACATGATCTTCCTCACTCCGGGAGTAGATAAGAATGTCGTCAATAAACACGATGACGAACTGATCAAGATACGGCTGAAACACTCTGTTCATCAGACTCATAAAGACGGCCGGGGCGTTCGTCACACCGAACGGCATTACTAAGAACTCATAATGCCCGTATCGAGTCTGGAACGCTGTCTTCTGCACATCTTCCTCTCTGACCCGAATCTGATGATACCCGGATCTCAAATCAATCTTGCTATACACCCTGGTACCTTGCAACTGATCAAACAAGTCGTCTATCCTTGGGAGAGGATACTTGTTCTTCACTGTAGTCTTGTTCAGCTGCCGGTAATCGATGCACAACCGCATCGAACCGTCCTTCTTCTTCACAAAGAGAACTGGTGCGCCCCATGGCGACACGCTCGGGCGTATATAACCCTTGTCAAGGAGATCCTGCAACTGCTCTTTCAACTCTCTCAACTCTGCCGGTGCCATCCTATAAGGTGCACGAGAGATAGCGGATGTCCCTGGCAGCAACTCGATCCCAAATTCAACTTCCCTGGCCGGTGGAAATCCTGGGATCTCTTCTGGAAATACATCAGCAAATTCTGCCACAACTGGTACATCCTCAACTCTCAGTTCTTTACTCTTTCCAGACGTGTCCACGGCATAAATAAGATAGCCCGTGTGTCCACGTTCCAACAGCTGAGACATCTTGATCGCTGAAATCAACGGAATCTTCGCACGAGACCCGTTGCCAAAGAAAGTCCACTGACTGCCCAACTCAGGTCTGAACTTCACTGTTCTCTGCCGGCAATCTACCACTGCCTGATATTTGTTCAGAACATCAATACCCAAGATGCAGTCGAAGTCTGACATACCCAGCACAATCAAGTCTGATCTCAACTCGTTGCCCTCAAAATAAATGAGGCTATCTGCCAAAAACTAATCAGCAACGACGTTTCTTCCAGTGGGTGTCGAGACCAATAGAGGCGTGGGCAAAGAAGACGTGCGCATATGGTGTCTTTCCACAAATCCCACAGACACAAAGGAATGGGAGGCACCTGTATCTATCAGAACAAAAGCAGGGTACGTAAATAAATGACACGTACCGGCAATCACCTCCTCTGGAGCTGCCTGAGCCTGCTCCCTGGTCAGTGCATATACTTGTCCCTGGGGTGGTCCCACTGTCTGACCTCCCGATGGACGAGGCCCAAACTGCTGCCTCTGCTGCACTGTCCTGTCCTCAAACCTTGGCCTGTTGCCCTGATACTCTGACTGGCCTCCCCTGGTGGGACAATACCGAGCAATGTGGCCCATCTTGCCACAGACATAACATGCAGGACACTTGTTTGAAGAATGTGGCCCTCCACAATTGTTGCACCTAGGCTCTCCCGGCCTCTCCCCTTGTGAAGATCCTCGATTGGCCGACCAATTACCCTTCTTGTTATCCTGCTTCTGTCCAAAGTGTTTCTTCCCACCATACCGCGAAGATGAAGAGGCACCACGGGGTTTAAATGGCTCACCCCGAGGCCTCAAACTGTCACTAGTCTGCCTCTGTTGCGGTACCGGTGGTGGCATGGCATAAGCTCCCACTCCTAGCTCAGCAAGCTCCGCTCTTGTGAGAGCATCATCAAAAGAAGTTGGGTTATTGATGATAACCCGGTCATAGAGCTCCGGTCGCAGTCCTTTCATGAAATTTCTCATCTTGGCACGTCCATCAGAGGCAATATGGGGGACATACCTAAGTAGTGATGAGTACTGTGTGGCATAGTCTGCCACTGTCATGTTCCCCTGCCTCAGACTTGCAAATTCATCCTCTTTTGTCTGTCTTGCTGCCGCGGAGAAGTATCGGTTCAAGAACCTGGTCCTGAAGAGCGTCCAGTCAATCACAGCACCCAGTGCTCTCATTTCCATTACTGTGCTCCTCCACCACATCAGTGGTTTCTTGGCTAATTGAAACTCCGCTAGCCTCAGCCAAGCCGTCACAGCACAAGGAGCCGATACAAAGATCTGCTCAAGTCTTTCTAACCACTCTTCAGCCTCTTCTCCGGACTCTGTCCCCTCAAACCGGGGCGGATGATAAGACAGAAACTGCGTCAAGCTAATCTCACCCGGTAGCAATAACTGGACCACTGGTTCCATTCCCACAGCCGGTGGAGGTAGAGGATTAGCCTGTCCAATACTCGCATTTACACTCCCAACATCTCCGACTTCCTCATTAGCAGTCATGCTGTAACACAAATGTTAACAACAATCCAAAGCAATATATATATCATGTCGTTAGATAACAGGAGTGATATAAGCATGTTAGTATAACCAAATATACACCAATATGCACCACATGCATAAACATGCTTCAAATGTAAGCACCTAGCCAAACATGCTAAGGCTACCCTTCACTCGTTCCCGGGTTCTCTAACCACTGCTCTGATACCACTAATGTAAGGACCCTAATCCTTAAGTGCGGAATCAAGGCATAATAGAGCTAAAGTAAATCAATCAGAGCATAAAGAACATGTTGAGTCTATGAGCTTAAGCATTACATGCCAAAAATAAGGACCACTAAAAGGATTAATTACATTCCAATCAATGAATGTTCATCTATAGTTTTATACTACTCCTAGAGTAGATACTATCCAAAATAATCCTGTCCTTTAATCCTCAAAAGAATGCTTCACAAGCTCACCACCTCAACCCGTTCAAGCTTGCTATCATGCCAAAAAGGTACCTACAAGGACAACCCCCAAACATAAGCAATAATAATCATTCATATTCAACACAATATGAAGATAAAGCGTAAATGCATAATCAATATAAAACACTTCCTGTTTCCCATGCATTTCAAACGCTTCCCGTTTGGTTGTCCCTGTACCACAACTCATGAGTATAATCAACAGATTATTTTTAATGGCCAAAACATGTCATGACATCATATACCATCTCAACTGTACCACATATTGGTCACCATTCCCTAGTCTGTCCATCACAGTGTATTTTAATGCCCCTCGCTTATATTCATATGGGCGGCATAGGATAACCTCGCTACAATGGACATGCGGCGCTCCCACCCCTCGCTTCACAGAGAGCGGCAAATACCCTTTCCTCGCCCCATATGACAACCACGCTCAAATGTGACATGCGGAGCTCCCACCCCTCGCTTCACATTTAGCGGAACCAATACAAAAAGCGGCAAGCATTAAAATCATCAAAGGATGACCACGACTCATGGGATGTGCATCCAATAATCATAATATGCATCTAACATCAATATGCATAAATTACCATGTATATGCATCCACAATGCAATACCTCATATGGCATAAATCAACATGTATATGCATCCACAATGCAATACCACATATATACTCGCATCCACAATGCATAAACAATGAGTATATAAAATACATGTTACCGTTGGGTGCCCGTACGTCCACTACGTACCTTTCCAAAATGTAGGATATGGTAGGACTTTAATGCCTTGGCTGTGTTGCCACCTGGGTTGGTTCTACATATTCACAAATACCAATATTAGAATCCAATAATAGTCCAATACCAAAAATCCCACAAAAACACCCAAAAACACCATTTTTGGTGTCTCGCGATCGATCGCCAACAAGCCACGATCGATCGCGAGACCACACTGTCTCAGCCAACAAAAATACACAATCCGCGATCGATCGCGGAGCTAGCGCCGATCGATCGCGGCCTCGCCGATCGATCGCGCGCATCTCGCAATCGATCGCTGAAGCCCTCTGCCTCAGCACTGCTGCTCGCGATCGATCGCGAGAAAAACGCCGATCGATCGCCGAGCTGCGGGCATGCGGGGTTTGGGCACTATTCACCCATCTTCAACCCCATTTCATACACACCCACATACACCAACATAAATCAAACTCAACAGCTCAAAACCACCCATAAACCTCAACATAAACCCATATAAACAACATCCAACCAAAACACTACCAAAATCACAACACCCAACACAAACCCATTTTAAACCCTTCAAAACCAAACCAAACTCAAATAAAACCTTACAAAATTAAAACATGAGGTACCCATACCTCTTGGGGATCTCAAATCACCCAAAATGCTCCACAAATCAAGATTTTTGAAAGGTTTCTCCTCAACCCTAGGCTTGAGCTCGAAAATATAGAGAAGGGAAGGGTTTGGTGTGATATTGGTAAAGTAAGAGTGAGGGATGTAAAGTGGGGTTTGGGTATTAAAATGTGAGGTAATTTGAAATGATACCAAAATAATTCCATGGTGTATAAAACACCCCAACATGATATTTTTCAAAGCATTTACTCAAAATGCACCATAATATCAATTAACACATGATTTCCAATTAATTGCTAACCAATGCAAATAAATCATGCTTCCAATAATATTTACCCAACATGCACCACATGCACCCTAAAATGCAACCCCGGGTCATCCTATCCACATGACCATGCATTTCCACATAAGGTAAATAAATCCCAACACATAATCAATTACCACATAATTAATCATGTAAACATAATTTAAAGCCAAATAGCAATTAACCATTTCGGGGATGTCACAAAGATGGATTTCCCAAATCTCGATCGATCGAGATTTATTCTCGATCGATCGAGCCAGCCAGAAGCGAGAATCAGATTTTTTGAAGGCTCGATCGATCGGTGGAAATCTCGATCGATCGAGCGAGGCAGTAACTTCAGCAACAAATTTTGAGAAATCTCGATCGATCGGTGGAAATTCTCGATCGATCGAGCGAGGCAGTGAGTGCAAAAGGCTGACGTGAACAGTGCACCGATCGATCGGTGAAAATCTCGATCGATCGAGACGCGAAATCTGAAGATTTTATTTTCCTTTTTTATCGTGATTTTGGAGGGCTTTTAAGGGAGATCTCTGCCACAAGTAAAGGGACGATTTTTGACACACCATATCAGACGTTTTTAGGTCAAGAGCAGCCGCCCTAGCCGCCGCCCAACGCCGGAAGAAGGAGATCCAATCTCCGTTCTTCGTCCAAAGTCGAGCCAATCTCTTCCGGAGTGCAAGGATGGAACAAGAGAAGAAATTACGGTGCAACGCACGGATTCATCCATCGTTTATCGTATTTCTGAACCTTAATTTATTTGATTTTCATTTTCATTTGATGTTTTTGAGGTCGAGAGACAATTAAACTCATCTGTATTTGATTTGAATTTAATTTGGTTTATATTATTGAAGTTTTAGTTCGTTGTGTTTGATATATTGATTCATTGGTATTTGAGCGCATTGATATTTATTGTTCATAGATTGATTGCATTTGTAGATCAAAGTCTAGCTAGCTTTGATTGAATTTGAGAGTTACAACCGAGATCGAGAGATAACGTTGTAACACGCTCCATTAATTTATGATGTATGTCACGATTGAGATCGAGAGATGATATCGCATACGTGAGAACTTGAAATCGAAAGATTTAGAGTTATAAGGTTTCGATAATTTATGCAACTTTGAATTAGTAAATAGGTGCACGAGAGTGACTTGTTCTAATTTATTGTTAGTTTCTTTACAGCTCGAGAGAGTGTATCGAATAATAGTGAAAACCTTTCACCTTTAAAATCAATTGAGTGATAATTTGAGAATTCCGTTGAATCAGTAGAGATAATATAATTGAACGACGAGCTTGGTAATTTTCTCGAGTGACTTACCTTCGCATTTTCGGAACCGTTCTATTCTTTGTTTCTAGTTTAATCTTTATTCTTCAGTTTAATTTAGCTTTAGTTAATCAAACTCATTTTATCGTAGGCTAAATATAATTTTATTAATCTTATTTGGTACTTATATGTTAGTCCCTGTGGATTCGACAACCTGTACTTAATTTTCACTATACTAAAACTTGACAACCGTGCACTTGCGGTAGAATCGCTTCAAACCATTCTTTGAAATATCTTTTGTTTAAAAATAAAGCGGTCAAGTTTTTGGCGCCGTTGCCGGGGACTAATCTGTATAATATCATACGAGATTAGTTAATTGTAATTTAGCCAATTCTTTTATTATTGCGTTTTTGTTTTCTTTTTCTTTTTGTTATTTTCGAAAAAAAAAAAATTATTTTATTTAAGTATGTTATTTGTTTATCTTGCGAGGTACTTGTGATGCTTCATCAACAAGTCTTCACAAGATTTGCCCAACAATTTTCAGAGCCGTTTTGTTCGGCGTGGGAGAGGTTCAATGAACTGGCAGACACATTCAGGTATCACAACTTTTCGTACTATACTCTTCTGCAACATTTCTTCAAAGGTTTGGATGCACAGACGCGAGGATGGGTATTCAAAGGGGCATTGGTGACTGGGAGTCCCCTGGTTGATAGAGATGAGGACAGTGTATTACACATGTTCAATGATATGGCGGATTTCGATTACCACTGGCATTGTGATCCTTCCTTGCAAGGTTGGAGTCACCAATACCCACCAGAGACCCACTACCCTAATGATACGCACCAAACCTTTGAGCATCACGGCGAGAAGAAATATAGTTTTGTAGAAGGAACGGCTCAATCAGAGAATATGTTATTTAGACTCATGGCATCAACTGAGCAACGTTTAGAGAACCAGACCAATTATATACGTCATCTAGAGCAGCAATTTGCAATTCTAGTGGAAACCATCTCAATGAGCTGCCAAGAGGAGGAGACGAGATCTACAAATCAGGCCTGGTTACATGATGATGATCACTCAACCAATCAAGTTTGTGGGAGTGATCCGACTCATGGGGAAGAATCAAGGGAAGTTGAGCCTATGGAAGTGATTGAGCCTACAGTGGAAAAGGCATCTGAGGAGATCCTATGGGACAACGAGCCAAGAGTGAAGTTGGATGATGAGATTTTCGAGAACCTTGATATGCACCCATCGATGGAGACATGTTATATGCCATATGTGGATACGTATTTCCCATCGATGCCACCAACTTCACCGCACTACACCCCATATGAGATGAAGTCAAGTAAAGAATCATTCTCCCATGCTCACTATGTCATGACGAAAGTTGTTGGAGCGACGAGTTTACACTGGAGACATCTGGCCAATCTTGAGGGCATACTGAATGAAGACCCATTAGTGGTATCATACGATACTTACTATGGGCGGCAACCGCTCTTTGATGGTTGCTTCTGATGGTCAAGCCGACGACTAGAAATCAGCGCTTCTTGGGAGGCAACCCAAGCGTATCCTTTTGCATTTAGCTTTGTTTTATTTTCAATTTTGCAGTTAGTTTGTTTTTCTCTCTTGTCGATTTTTTTTCTAGCATCCTTCTTTTGCGAGGTACTCAAGTGGAGCGATGAACCCCTACAGCAGTGGAGCTTTCAAAAGCCAAACTTCCTCAATCCTCATGCAAGCGCCTTGATCAGGGGAGTTTACTTTTTCCCTTTTGATTCTTTTAAACATTGAGGACAATGTTTCAGTTAAGTTTGGGGGAGTGGTTTGCGTGTTTAACTTGTTTTATCCACATGTTGTGTGCTTAATTGTCACTTGAATCGTCCTTGAGCAAAACAAAATTTTTTTTAGAAAATGGGTTATTCTTGAGAAATGATGAATTAGATTTGCAACAGTAATACATGATGAAATTAATCCTCATCTAGATAGGAGTCATGGAAATGCTTAACTTGTTTGTATATATCCTTTGTTAACTACATGTCAAAACTGAGGAATAATTTGAGCACTTATTGAGTCATGATTGAGTGAAATATGTATTGATTAAATTGAAAACTTGTGTTAACTATGATGAGTCTTGAGTATCTTAGATAACTTTACAGTTTAGTTGAAAGCACTTTGAGGCGAAATTTATAATTAGGAACTAGACTTGGAGATGATTTAGGCGATCTTTGGACCGTTTGAGCCTTTCAAGCCTACCTGTTATATATTATTCCTTAGTGTCCCCTTTTGAGCCTTATTGAAAAAAGAATGGTATATGCATTGCATATGATTAGACCCCCATTCGGCATTCTTGGCAAACTCATTATACCCACCTTGGTTTAAGGCTAAAAGAAAAATTTCATCCATCCCTAGGAGAGTATAATGAATCTCATTCATTGCAGTAAATTGTTATATGTTGAGAAGTTCATTGTGAAAGGAATAAAATGAACAAAAGAATGAGCAAAAGAAAAAGAAAAGATGTAGAGAAAAAGCCTTGAAAAGAAAAGTTAAATAAGACCCAAAGTGGCCAAGGCTAGAAAATATGAAGAGAAGCTCAATGATTATGTGAGAAGATATTGAACTGATTCTGTTATACTCTCTTCTTTGAATTCATCCTACCTTTTCTTTGAAGCCGACACCAAAAGGCCTAACGTTGTAAGCTTTCAAGACCTTTTGATCCAAGTCTAGGGAACAATTACATTAGTGGAGAAGTGCTGGATAGTAAACTTGTAGAGTAATTTAAAGTAATCTTGACTAGGAGTTAATATGGCACATGTTGATGTTAAAGATATATATGTAACTCATGTTTGACAATAGCACACACGCACGTTCCGATGTTGCGATGTATTGTTTAACTTAGGAGAAATTGCTTCTTGTTAAATGTTGATTGACTTCTATTGATGTGTAAGTAGGATTTCTGAGTTGTTACGTATGTTGTAAAGATGATTCATGCTTAGTATCGAGTTTAACTTTTCTTTTTGAGTTTATTGCTTGCTCGAGGACGATCAAGTCTAAGTTTGGGGGAGTTGATAGGCTTAGATTTTGAGTGATTTTAACTGTAATTTCTTCCCATTTTCCGTACTTTTTCCTGGATGATATTATGCTTTTTGGTGTTTATTCGTTTGTTTCAGGAAATTAGACCGGAAGTGGAAGAAATGAGCTTACATGAAGATAACGGGCGAAATCGAGGCGTAAAAGAAGAGAAAATGAAAGAAGATGGATTTCCCAAATCTCGATCGATCGAGATTTATTCTCGATCGATCGAGCCAGCCAGAAGCGAGAATCAGATTTTTTGAAGGCTCGATCGATCGGTGGAAATCTCGATCGATCGAGCGAGGCAGTAACTTCAGCAACAAATTTTGAGAAATCTCGATCGATCGGTGGAAATTCTCGATCGATCGAGCGAGGCAGTGAGTGCAAAAGGCTGACGTGAACAGTGCACCGATCGATCGGTGAAAATCTCGATCGATCGAGACGCGAAATCTGAAGATTTTATTTTCCTTTTTATCGTGATTTTGGAGGGCTTTTAAGGGAGATCTCTGCCACAAGTAAAGGGACGATTTTTGACACACCATATCAGACGTTTTTAGGTCAAGAGCAGCCGCCCTAGCCGCCGCCCAACGCCGGAAGAAGGAGATCCAATCTCCGTTCTTCGTCCAAAGTCGAGCCAATCTCTTCCGGAGTGCAAGGATGGAACAAGAGAAGAAATTACGGTGCAACGCACGGATTCATCCATCGTTTATCGTATTTCTGAACCTTAATTTATTTGATTTTCATTTTCATTTGATGTTTTTGAGGTCGAGAGACAATTAAACTCATCTGTATTTGATTTGAATTGAATTTGGTTTATATTATTGAAGTTTTAGTTCGTTGTGTTTGATATATTGATTCATTGGTATTTGAGCGCATTGATATTTATTGTTCATAGATTGATTGCATTTGTAGATCAAAGTCTAGCTAGCTTTGATTGAATTTGAGAGTTACAACCGAGATCGAGAGATAACGTTGTAACACGCTCCATTAATTTATGATGTATGTCACGATTGAGATCGAGAGATGATATCGCATACGTGAGAACTTGAAATCGAAAGATTTAGAGTTATAAGGTTTCGATAATTTAAGCAACTTTGAATTAGTAAATAGGTGCACGAGAGTGACTTGTTCTAATTTATTGTTAGTTTCTTTACAGCTCGAGAGAGTGTATCGAATAATAGTGAAAACCTTTCACCTTTAAAATCAATTGAGTGATAATTTGAGAATTCCGTTGAATCAGTAGAGATAATATAATTGAACGACGAGCTTGGTAATTTTCTCGAGTGACTTACCTTCGCATTTCCGGAACCGTTCTATTCTTTGTTTCTAGTTTAATCTTTATTCTTCAGTTTAATTTAGCTTTAGTTAATCAAACTCATTTTATCGTAGGCTAAATATAATTTTATTAATCTTATTTGGTACTTATACGTTAGTCCCTGTGGATTCGACAACCTGTACTTAATTTTCACTATACTAAAACTTGACAACCGTGCACTTGCGGTAGAATCGCTTCAAACCATTCTTTGAAATATCTTTTGTTTAAAAATAAAGCGGTCAATTTTCTTTGAATGACTGCGGATATATTCTATCCCAACTCTACCTTTTGGCATCCCTTCAAGTTTTGCTTCCTCTTTGCGGTGCACAATTCCTTCAAGAACTTTGCATAGCGAGGCACTTGCTTGATAGCATATAATAGTGGAATGTTCACCTCGCATCTCCGAAAAGTATCGTAGAGTTCATTGATGCTTTCATTTTTTCTATTTTCCTTCAAGGCATGGGGAAAAAGGGGATGCAACATTATATTCAGAAAATGGAGGAAACTTACCTTTTGGTTCATCATCTTGCATGAATTCCTTCACATTAGTCTCGAGTTCTTGCTCCTTTTCTAAGGTATTTCCAATTCTTTTCCACTCCTCAGTCGGATCGCACTTGCATTATCCCTTGGGTTTACCACTGATGAGGGCAAGTTATTTTGTGGGGTCCTCGTTACTTAACCCGTTATGTATCAGTTCATTATACATATGTGAGTAAGAATTAAGTAAAACATACACCTGATTAAGAGTTTAATTATGTAGGTTGTTACAATTAGACAAAGCCTATGTCATTACTACACATCATAGATGTACATCACAACAACCTAAACTGAAAACTCCTAAGCAGTGGTTCAGCTCGCAGCGGAATAGACTCAAAATCCCGTCCTCCCACGTCTATGAGTCCCTACAGAAACAATCACACAACATGAGTATAGATAAACAACCATCCAGTGCGATATCCAATAAAACATAAACAATAAAGCACTATGAACAACAATGTGATTGTCTTGTATCTTGCATCATCAAATGCAAATATGTCATGACATGTCTCACTCATCATCCTGTTATAACCAGACCAATATGATATGCCTATCTTAGCTCAATATGTCAGTGGAACCTCATCACATCTTCATATTAGCAGCCCATATCATAGTAAAGTCCTCACATGTTATAACAGCCAGAGCATATACCCAACCGGCGTATATCTCTCATGCCAAAGCATATGTATCATATCTATCATGGCAATAATCCCAGCCCAAAGCATATGCCAACATCGACATATCTATCGTGGCACCGATCTCAGCCAAAGCATATACTACACATCTATCGTGGCATCCATATCAACAATGTAATATCATGAATGCACATGCATATGATACCACTAATCATATGATAACATGCTCACATCATCATCATCACAACACTATCATATACCCGTACGTCAAAACGTACCTGTTCTGCGACAAAAACGATATAAAGTAGGCGTCACTGTCTAACCGTCTCGTTGTCCCGTCCCTTGTGATGATGCTACAACAATACCAACAATATATCATGTTATCATAGGTATAAAATCAAATTCTACAAAAATATAACATTTTTCCAATTCTGGACCCTGGCGATCGGTCGCCTAAAGATTTGGTCATAGGCGATCGATCTCCTCTTTTCACGCGATCGGTCGCCTACTCCTTTGAAGCGATCGATCGCTCAAGCACCGCCACTCTCATGTTTAGCCACAGGCGATCGATTGCCTCAAACGTAGCGATCGATCGCCTCCTCTGTTTTTTGAAACAAAACATGGCGATTTTCAAGCATATCTTCGTGGTTCTCAACCTACAACTTGAAGCTCAACATTTAAACATGTTTCATGAAATCTCTAGCATTAAACAAGCATGTTTACATACTTTTACACCTTGTGTCTTAGCTTCATATACATTTTAAGCAACAAAGAACCATCACATGCTTTCATGCTTCAAACTTCAAGCATAACCAAAGAACTTCTATAGACCATGATCAAGTAATGAAAGTTTATTCTCCTTACCAAGTAAACTACTTCCTCTTAGTCTCCAAAGAACCTTGCAAGTATAATTCCAAGACAAAAGTGCAAGAGCAAGCAAGGGGTTTAGAGGTGCTTGTGTAGAGATTACTAGGTGTTGGAAGGTGAAGTATGTGTTCTAAAATCTGATTTGAGATATATCTCATAACCTCCTCATGCAATACAAATTCAAATGTAAATCCCTTCAAATTCAATACAAATTCACATGTAATTCTCTTCAAACTCATGGCAAATGTATTATGGAATGCAACTCACATGCACATTCTAATACACCTTCAAATGCATGTTACATGTACACCAATGTTATATTCCACTATACATGTATTGCCATATATTTTATTTTCCAATAAGAAGTCATTCATACATGGCTTTATTCCTGCTCGGTTCAATCCGAACTCGAGTCCATATCATACTGTAATTACTCATAATTACACCATAAACATATAACACATGTATGCGTCATATCGAGGCATGACATTTCTCCCCTACTCATTGAATTTCGTCCTCGAAATTGCATATACATAACATGCATATATATACATGAAATCAACAATCCTTTACAATAAGATAAGAGACATGATCAGATATGTAACATCAGATTAATCACTTACCAACAGTATCATAAAAACTGTAAAGTCAGACCAGTAAATAACTCAGGATACTGTTGTATCATATGCTGCTCCGTCTCCCATGTTCCCTCCTCGACACCCCGTCAATCCCACTGTACCTTTACCATTGGAATCACTTTGTTACGCAATGTACTTCAGATGGTGGCAATACATGACCCGGATCTGGTTCATATTTCCTCAACAGTGAAACATGAAACACATCATGGATACTACTCAATGCTGGCGGTAATGCTAAGCGATATGCCAACGTACCAATACGTTGCAGCACCTCATACGGACCAACGTATCATGGAGACAACTTTCCACGCTTACCAAATCGTACCACACCTTTAAAAGGTGAGATTTTCAAGAATACTCGATCACCAACTTGGAATTCAAGTGGTCTACGTCGCTTATTGGCATAAGCAGCCTGTCTATCTTGAGCAGCTTGTAATTTCAACATGATCAGTTTTACTTTCTCCTCCATTTCACGTAACATTTCTGGTCCATGGAGTGCAATCTGATCAACATCATCCCAATATAATGGCGATCTACAGTGTCGCCCATACAATGCCTCAAATGGTGCCATCTGTATACTAGATTGATAACTGTTATTATATGAAAATTCCATTAATGGCAATGACTCTTGCCATGAGTTATCAAACTCTAATACACAGGCTCATAACATATCCTCAAGCGTTTGTATCCATCTGTCTGAGGATGATAGGTTGTACTCAATCGTACTTCAGTCCCTAGCACTGACTATAATCCTTCCCAAAAATGAGAAGCAAATCTTGGATCTCTATCCGATACAATAGAAACTGGTATACCATGTAGTCTCACTACATTTTGAATATATAATTGAGCCATCTTCAAATAAGTACATACTGTAAGGTATGAAGTGGCTACTTCGTCAATCTATCAACAATTACCCAAATCGCCTCAAAGCCAGAGGAAGTCCGTGGCAAATTGGTAACGAAATCCATCGTCACATGTTCCCATTTCCATTGAGGAATCTCCAAACTCCTCAATTCACCTCCTGGTCTTTATCGTTCTGCTTTTACTTGTT
The DNA here is from genome assembly GCA_907163345.1 of Haberlea rhodopensis. Taxonomy (NCBI): domain Eukaryota; kingdom Viridiplantae; phylum Streptophyta; class Magnoliopsida; order Lamiales; family Gesneriaceae; genus Haberlea; species Haberlea rhodopensis. Next base: position 2,197,214 of record CAJQUN010000088.1, on the reverse strand, counting down.
GACAGATCAAACACCGTTTACAAAGTTCAGCACATCCTGTTTCATGCGTTTCCACCAGAATTGGGTACGCAAATCTTTATACATTTTCTTTCCTCCAGGATGTATACTGTAGCGACTACAATGTGCACGTTGTAGTATTTCTTGGCGTAGTCCTAAAGCAGCAGGTACTACCCAACAGTTTCTGTACTTCAAAGTTCCATAACTTGCAAGTACAAATTGAGATGTTTGTCCTTGACATATCATTTCCTTCCAGTGCTGTACCTCATCATCAGTACCTTGTGCTATTCTGATTTTCTCAAAAATATCGGGTTCAACCAACAATGTAGCTATCCGTACTGGCACTGTTTCAATATCATAGTCATAACCCAAGGTACAACAAGCAGTCATCAAGGCTGATAAATGCATCATCTCATCAGCAGTAGTATGAACTTTTCGACTTAAGGCATCTGCTGTGAGATTAGCCTTTCCTGGATGATATTCGATCTCACAATCATAATCCTTCAAGAGATCCATCCATCTCCTTTGCCTCATATTTAACTCTGCTTGAGTGAATAAAAACTTCAAACGTTTATGATCAGTATATATGGTAAACGACGTACCACATAGATAATGTCGCCATATCTTCAAAGCAAAGACAATGGCAGCTAACTCCATATCATGTACTAGATATTTCATTTCATGTGGCTTCAACTGGCGTGATGCATAAGCCACCACATGTTTATCCTGCATCAAAACACAACCCAAACCAAGTAATGATGCATCAGTGTAAAGAGAAAATGTCATGCTCTGATGGAATAATCAATACTGGAGTAGTAGTTAACCGATGTTTCAATTCCTGAAAACTATGCTCACATGCTTCTGGCCATCTAAATGGTACTCCCTTCTGTGTCAGCTGTGTAAGTGGTTTGGCAATCGCTGAAAATCCTTCAACAAATCGTCTATAATATCCTGCCAAACCCAAGAAACTACGAATCTCTGGCACAGAAGTAGGTGATGACCAATTCAACACCGCTTCTATCTTTCTCGGATCAACTGATATACCATCCTTAGAGATCACATGTCCCAAAAATCCGACACTGGTCAACCAAAACTCACACTTACTGAGTTTGGCATATAGCTGATGTGTTCTCAATAACTGTAACACCAGATGTAAATGTTGGACATGGTCAGTTTCACTCCGAGAATAGATCAATATATCATCAATGAATACAATGACAAATTGATCAAGGTGATCTTGGAAAACTCGATTCATCAAGCTCATGAAGACAGCTGGAGCATTTGTCACTCCAAATGGCATTACTAGGAACTCATAATGTCCATACCGAGTTCTAAATGATGTCTTCTGTACATCTCCTTCCTTCACACGTATCTGATGATATCCAGATCTCAAATCAATCTTAGAATAGATTGTAGATCCCTGTAACTGATTAAACAAATCATCAATACGAGGAAGAGGATATTTATTCTTTATAGTTACCTTGTTCAATTGTCTATAATCAATGCAAAGTTGCATTGAACCATCCTTATTCTTGACAAACAATACCGGAGCATCCCAAGGCGATACACTAGGACGTATGTACCCCTTGTCCAATAGATCTTGCAATTGAGTTTTCAATTCTTTCAATTCAGATGGTGCCATTCGATATGGTGCTCTTGAAATTGCAGAAGTACCAGACACTAACTCAATACCAAAGTCTACTTCTCGACTTGGCGGAAAACCAGGAATCTCATCTGGAAATACATCTGCATACTGTGCAACCACTGGTATATCCTCCACTCTTCTTTCTATTTTCTTATCTGTGACATCCACAGCATAGATCACATATCCTGTATGTCCATGTTCTAACAAACGAGACATTCTAAGAGCAGATATCAATGGAATCTTGGCATGTTATCCTTGTCCATAGAAGATCCATTGATTTCCGGTATCAGACTGAAATCTCACCGTCTTTTGACAACAGTCTACAATAGTTTTATAAGTACTCAACACATCAATACCCAAAATACAATCAAAATCCATCATATCTAACACAATCAAATCGGCTTGTATCACATACTCAGCATCAAACTGAATAACACAATCAGATACACTCTGACAAGCCATTACAGTAGTTCCCATGGGTGTCGAAACATAGAGAGGCATCAACAATGGAGACGAGCATATATGATACCGGTCAATAAACGCTTGTGCAACAAAGGAATGTGATGCACCAGTATCAATCAAAAGTAAAGCAGGATAAGTAAATAAATTACACTTACCCGCAATCACATCATCAGGAGCTGCCTCTGCTTGCTCTTTGTTCAGTGCATACACCTGAACCTGAGGTGGTCCTGTCCTCTGTCATCCACCAGTTCGTGGAACACCCTGTGGTCTCTGCTGCACTGTACTTTCTGATATGTTCCCTCTCGTCTGTTGTCCCCTAGCTTGAGGACAATCTCTAATCATATGTCCGGTCCTCCCACAACGATAACAAACTGGAGTATCAAGTTGTGGACAATCTCTTTTAAAATGTGGTCCTCCACATTTAAAACACTGTAATCCTCGACCACTGCTATTGCTACTCCCTTGGGACTGTCCCTTTGGACTTCGTTCACTACCCTTGCGCTGAACAAATCGCTTCCCACTAAATCTAGAGGAAGATGCACCTCCTCGTGATCCTTTGAACTGTTCTCCTCTAGGTCTCATGCTCTCTGATGTAGGTGGTTGGGATTGTCCTACATCTTATATACACCAACTGCAATCTCAGCCATCTCAGCTCTTGTCAATGCTTCCTCATTGGAAGTAGGGTTATTAGAAATCACCCTATCAAACAACTCAGGCCTCAAGCCCTTCACAAACTGTCTGATCTTTGCCTTTGTGTTTGCAGCGATATGTGGTACATACCGTAGCAATGAAGAATATTGCACAGCATAATCAGACACTGTCATAGATCCCTGTCTCAGATTGGTAAATTCATCCTCTTTCCTCTGCCTTGCAGCAACAGAGAAATAATGATCAATATACTTCGTTCTAAACACATCCCAATTAATTGTTTGTCATTGAGCTCTCAGCTCAATCAATGTAGATTTCCACCACATCATGGCTTTCTTTGCCAATTGGAACTATGCTATCCAAGCAGATTTGGCACACGGTGCTGACACAAAAATCTGTTCAATCCATTCCAACCATTCCTCTGCTTGTTCCCCTGATTCAGTACCCTCAAAGCGAGGTGGTTGATAACTTAGAAATTGTGTCAAAGTCAACTCCCCAGGTAACAGTACATGTTCCACTGGCCCTTGCCCAAATGGTGGTGGTGGCACAGGCACTAAACCAACACTAGTGTTGCCACTCATGGCATCCCCTACCTCATTATGTGGTACTCTGTCTGCCATTACTGCAAATACAGGTTACCAACAACAAGAAATATATAAAGCATGTCAGGATAACATCATTTTATGACTCATAACATGCTTTCAACGTATTAGGTAACTCCATAATACCTTCCTCTACCCTTGTTCACCCCATTCTCGAACCACTGCTCTGATATCACTAATGTGGGGTCCTCGTTACTTAATCCGTTATGTATCAGTTTATACATATGTGAGTAAGAATTAAGTAAAACATACACCTGATTAAGAGTTTAATTATGTAGGTTGTTACAATTAGACAAAGCCTATGTCATTACTACACATCATAGATGTACATCACAACAACCTAAACTGAAAACTCCTAAGCAGTGGTTCAGCTCGCAGTGGAATAGACTCACAATCCCGTCCTCCCACGTCTATGAGTCCCTACAGAAACAATCACACAACATGAGTATAGATAAACAACCATCCAGTGCGATATCCAATAAAACATAAACAATAAAGCACTATGAACAACAATGTGATTGTCATGTATCATGCATCATCAAATGCAAATATGTCATGACATGTCTCTCATCATCCTGTTATAACCAGACCAATATGATATGCCTATCTTAGCTCAATATGACAGCCAGAGCATATACCCAACCGGCGTATATCTCTCATGCCAAAGCATATGTAGCATATCTATCGTGGCAATAATCCCAGCCCAAAGCATATGCCAACACCGGCATATCTATCGTGGCACCGATCTCAGCCAAAGCATATACTACACATCTATCGTGGCATCCATCTCAACAATGTAATATCATGAATGCACATGCATATGATACCACTAATCATATGATAACATGCTCACATCATCATCATCACAACACTATCATATACCCGTACGTCAAAACGTACCTGTTCTGTGACAAAAATGATATAAAGTAGGCGTCACTGTCTAACCGCCTCGTTGTCCCGTCCCTTGTGATGATGCTACAACAATACCAACAATATATCATGTTATCATAGGTATAAAATCAAATTCAACAAAAATATAACATTTTTCCAATTCTGGACCCTGGCGATCGATCTCATGTTTTGAGGCGATCGGTCGCCTAAAGATTTGGTCATAGGCGATCGATCTCCTCTTTTCACTCGATTGGTCGCCTACTCCTTTGGAAAACATTCTCCCTTGAGGCGATCGATTGCCTACTTGAAGCGATCGATCGCTCAAGCACCGCCACTCTCATGTTTAGCCACAGACGATCGATTGCCTCAAACGTAGCGATCGATCGCCTCCTCTGTTTTCTGAAACAAAACATGGCGATTTTCAAGCATATCTTCATGGTTCTCAACCTACAACTTGAAGCTCAACATTTAAACATGTTTCATGAAATCTCTAGCATTAAACAAGCATGTTTACATACTTTTATACCTTGTGTCTTAGCTTCATATACATTTTAAGCAACAAAGAACCATCACATGCTTTCATGCTTCAAACTTCAAGCATAACCAAAGAACTTCTATATACCATGATCAAGTAATGAAAGTTTATTCTCCTTACCAAGTAAACTACTTCCTCTTAGTCTCCAAAGAACCTTGCAAGTATAATTCCAAGACAAAAGTGCAAGAGCAACCAAGGGGTTTAGAGGTGCTTGTGTAGAGATTACTAGGTGTTGGAAGGTGAAGTATGTGTTCTAAAATCTGATTTGAGATATATCTCATAACCTCCTCATGCAATACAAATTCAAATGTAAATCCATTCAAATTCAATACAAATTCACATGTAATTCCCTTTAAACTCATGGCAAATGTATTATGGAATGCAACTCACATACACATTCTAGTACACCTTCAAATCCATGTTACATGTACACCAATGTTATATTCCACTATACATGTATTGCCATATATTTTATTTTCCAATAAGAAGTCATTCATACATGGCTTTATTCCTGCTCGGTTCAATCCGAACTCGAGTCCATATCATACTGTAATTAATCATAATTACACCATAAACATATAACACATGTATACGTCATATCGAGGCATGACATATTTGATCCTTGAGCCTCCAAGCGATTGAGTGCGGTGGCTAGCTGTCCCACTTGGGTGTTCAAGTTTTGAATGCTAGGTCTTTCTTCTTGTTGAAATTGTAAGGTATTCTTAGCAAGATCTTTAACAATATTTTGTAAGAACTCACCAGGTGTGGGAACTTGAGGGTGTTATGGCATTTGGAATTGCGGTATATAGGGTGGCGGATTGGACTGCATTTGGGGTGCAGATTGATTCATCAGGTGGGTTTGTATAGCTAAAGTTGGGGTGATCACTACAGCCCGGGTTGTATGTGTTTGAATATGGGCCATATATTTCTTTGTGGTTGTACCGAAAAACTGGAAGTGCTTATCGTGTACGCCCAAATTAATCCTCTCAGATAATAACAGTTAAAAAATGTAGTAGTGTGAGTAGGGATCGATCACACGAGGAATGATGTATCTTGTTTTAACTTATGCAAAACAAAATAAAAGGTGGGGTTTTGAATTTGAAATTATTACTACTATGAATTCAAAAAGCTATGAATTAACTACTATGCAAGATTAAACTAAGATGGAGTAAATTATGAGAGAAAATCGATTATTGACTTTCGGTCGACTTTACCTTGGAACTATGAATTCAATCATCAATTCTCACAAAAGATTCAATTTTTATTTGAATATTTATCATTGGAGATTCAACTCATATCTTATCTTATGCCTAGCTAAAATAACCCACATGTTCTAAGTTAACCCGTACTGATTAATCAATCAAAACAACAGCAGTTAAAATTATATTGGCGATAGCTTTCAAAACTAGTAAGAATGATAAAACTTAGACATCATAATCCACGCGTCTATGTTTAATCTAGACAAGCGTTTTCCCTAAGAATTTAACAACACCAACAGCAGGAAATCGTCAATCTTAGTTGCTTCAAAGACAAATAATTAGATTGTATGTAAAACTATCAAATGGCCAATCTAATAATCAAACATATCAGTCATGACAATAAATAATTGAAAAACTCTTGATACTCAATAAAAAACAATAAAAGAACATGAATCTCATGAAAAACATAAATTCCAAGGTTTTGTCTTCCTCAACAAAGAATCAAAAGTGTTTAGCGACACATGGCTAAATCAAAAAAATCAAAATCTCTTGTTAAAAGCATAAATAAAAGCAAGATAAAAAAAAGTTACTAAATGGTAGCACGATTCCGGAGCGTCACTTTCTTCTTCGCGCCTTTGGCTCTTCAAGTCTTCTTCTAAAGTTGAAAGAAAAATTGTCCTAAGATCTAAACTATGATAATTTAGCTGATATGAGGCTAATTTTCATGTATATAGGGCTGGAGACTAATGAGTTAGGTCAAAAATCTATCCAAAATGGTAAAAGTCGAGTTTCCTAAAATTTCAGGATTGTGGCCGATCGATCGGTACATTCCAGCGATCGATCGTGAGTATTTCTTTTTTATTATTTTCGGGCGTGCGATCGATCGGACCATTTTACCGATCGATTGATGGGATGAATTTTTCGTTGCTCAAAAATTCTGCCAAGCGCGATGGATCAGGCTCTTCTGGGCGATGGATCGCACCTCTGTTTCTCTTTTTATGCTCTTGCTTGGTCTTCTTTGGTCCTTTATCATCTTCAATGCATTCATCTCCTCGCCATTATTAGCTCGATTTCTCGATTCCACCTACCTTCACACAATAATTTGATTAGGTAATATATACATCAAATTAACCATTAAAATATACCTAATTATTAGCAATTAAATCCACTAAATGTGTCTATTTCTAGCAACATCAAAAACCACCCGCCGCATTCACTTGCTCGGGTGTCTCTTGAAGTGTAGGACAACTGTCTGTTATATGGCCAATTATTGAGCATATTCCACATACCTTTGTACTTTGGTTATTACCCACTTCAATTTGCTTCACAAGATAGGTTAGATCGATAAGTTGTTGTTCAAGGCTCGAGACATTTACCTCGCTTTGCTTCCTAGGCTTTTGATCAAGTCGAGTAGTTCGAAACTGTTGTGAGCTAGCAACCATATTTGCTATTAGATTTTTTGCCTCTTCCAATGTCTTGTCCACAAAAGCTCCACCACTTGCAGCATCCACCAAGTTTCTATCATGTGGCAGAAAGCCTACATAAAATATTGAATTAATAAGTGCTCATTTATCTGATGTTGTGGACAGCTTGCACAAAGCTTCTTGAAGCGCTTCCAATATTCATGAAGTGACTCCTCATAAAGTTGTCTTATGATGTAGATATCTTGCGAATATTAGTTGCTCTTGATTCTGTAAAATATTTCTACAAAAAGATCCTTTTTAGTTCATTCCATGTAGTGATAGATCCAAATGTAAATAGAATAGTCAATCCTTAGCAGCATCCTTTAAGGAAAAATGAGAGGCTCGTAGTTTGATGTGTTCATCTGTTACGCTAGTCGGCTTTATGGTAGTGCATATTACATGAAATTCCATCAAATATTTTAATACCGGTTGGCGTCTCTTTATTGAAGTCGTCATCTCCATTGGCGACTTCGATTAGTTCCATAACTAAGTATATGTGGGGTTATTCTGTTGAATAATTTTTTTATTTAGGTTATTTATTTAAAAAACCCTTCTTTAAGAGGAGAAATATCAATTTAATATTAATATGCATGAAATGTATTTAAATTTTTAAATTAAAAAAACATTCATATAAAACTATAGAAAATTTCCCATTTAAAATATATTATGACTCAGCTCTCATTGAGTCGCTCCTATACACATCCCCTCAATTGGGATATGGATTCGAACCTACCCAATTTAGTGCCAACCTATGATGTACAGACACTGACACGACATGACATGGACAAAACGACACGAATTTTCAAAATTTTTAGGATACGCTTCATTTAATATAATGTAACTAATACGTCCAAATTTTATTTTAGCCAAAAACTTTTTAACTTGTATAATTAACTCCCAGAAGTGTCCTTTTTTGTATCGAACATGTCCATCGATCGTGTTCGACATGGGTGTCCAATTTTGAAGGGAGTGTCCAATATGGGTGTTCGGTTTTAATTTTTTTAAAAAATTAAGAAGATGCCATGTGGCGTATCCGATACGTGTTCGATGAGTGTCCGAGAAGTGTCGATGTCCTCCGACACTTTAAAATAATTTTTAGAAATCTCCGTGTATCATAGGTGCCAATACTAAAGTCTATCCCCTTCTCTCCAATGCTCCGTTTAATCCCAACTAAAGTTCTTTAACCTTTTTTCGTGTTGTCCATATTCGGAAAATGATTCAAATGTAGTACTACGGATAATACAAGATTTAAAATACATAAGTTGAATATATATCACTAGTTATAATTTTTGATAAAGTGTCAAGTACTTGCTATTATAATTAGGAACCAACATAATGAGTTCAGTTATCATAAACTACAAGTTGGTGAAATAATTGGAATGGAGAGTGTCTGGGGTATATTACCTCTAACTAGGATAGCATCAAAATATAACACTTGTAATATTTGTGATTTTAATATTTTAGTTACACCTATTGGACGTATATAATAAAAATATATATAACATCAATATTATAACCACCCCACATCCTGCTATGGCTTTCTAGCCGGTTTTTTGCAACGAACATCACTGTGCTTTTTCAGATAGACAATTTAGACACATGTGGTTTAAAAATAGTCAATTACTCCACTTGGTTTGAAAATACACAGTTACTCCACTTGGTTTGAAAATAGACAGTTTACCCACTTGATTTGTGAATATGTATAAAACATACTCTCTGTGTATCACATCTCTGAGGGGCAGTGTGTTACGTTTTGCAAATCAAGATTGGTAAATGTCTATTTACAAATCACAATGGGGTAAAGTGTCTATTAACTATACCATGTTGGAGTAAAATGCATCTTTACAAACCACATGATGTAAAATATATGTTCACGATACCACATAAGGATAAATTATCACCGACTCCTTTTTCTAGCTATAGTACATTAACTTTATCCGGTTGACATCCAATGTGATTTGGAGTATCTTTAACGAATCGCTGGTGGTGGTCCTCCCGTTTGTTTGTATATGTTCCATGCATGGACTATCCGCCATTTCTACACAACTCATGTGACAATTAATTATCTCAACTTTTTTATATTATAAGTCCTGATTTCGCATATCGTGAGAATTGACTTAACCATGCAATTTCTGAACAATTTTGAGAAAGAAAAAAAAAATCTTCGTAATAAGTCAAAATTTGTAAATAATAGAAAAATGGGGTTTAAAATTTCAGATGAATTGATAATTAATTTGATACTAAGTATTCCAGCACACATATTGTGTGTAAAATAGTGGATTAAATATAAAAAGTTTGAAATGAACTGATGAAAATTTATTACTAAAAAACATATATATTAGAATAGATAAAATTAAATTATAAATGCTCGATTATTTTAAATAATTTATTTAAAAAAATGATAATGTTTACTCTGATGTGGTGCAACAATTGGTCCTTACTGGAAGAACTATTGAAATATGACATTTGAGCTGTTGTATGTTTTATAGATGCATCATTACCACCAGGTATAATTTTGGTAAATTGGCAAGTGTTTGATGGTATCCGAAAAAAAAGATAATGTATTCACTTTTCGTGAATTGCAAGGTAATGTAATTGTTGGGAGGTTGATTATGATTTGTTTGATGCTACCCGCCTACCCCTGAGGTAATATCAAACTTTTCGGGGATTGTTGAGGTGAAACAACTGCGCTTGTTGGAAGAGTGATCGAAACATAACATATGGGTTGTTGTACGACTTAAAAAGTTTGAGTTGCACCGATATCATAAACTAAAACTTTTGATAAAATGGTAAGTGCTTAATTCTACATACTCCATTAAAATAGGAGTGGAAAATAATGAGATAATTTTAAGAAAAAGATAAAAGAATATCAAATACAAAATGTAGTTTATGGATATTTATGGAGTAAATAAAAATTTAATAATTCTTATAAATTACATGTAAATTATTGTTCTAAAACTAGGGATACGTAAATTCAATATTTATTTATTTTCTTAATAAGAATTCCTCAGATAAACAATATTGCTAGGTAAGGTCAACTAATGACATTGAAAGGAGAGGTGACATTCACTTTATATGAAAATAGGAAAGATTAAATTATTTTTTGTTTTTTATTTTTTTTTAAATAAAGCTTATTTTATTCTGTGTTTTATGTTTTTCTTATATATAGTTTTTTATTTATTTATGGGGTCTCATGGACCGAGAAATTTGAGGGTGGTTTATTTCTGTGGCACAAAAAAAATTATTTTGCCCATAAAATATAGCAGTAATTTACATATTTTTTTTTAAATAAATGTGACTCTCTCTCCTACGAGATTTAACTAATTAAATAATTAAAAATTAGGTACGAAATAATTTTAGTTTTTAACAAAGGTTTATGTAAATTTTGTTAAATTCTTTTATTGAAATAAGATAAATACCTCTATATATTCCATATGTATGCTTGTGAATGTAGCAAGCATGTTTTTTGAATTAATATTCTTATTTCTACCGCTATCATTAATCTAATTTATTTTACTATGACATATGATATTGTTAGTGAATGGAAAAATTATGGTTGTTTTCCCATTAGAATAATTTTATTATGATTTCTGACCTCTAGTTTAGATAATAACGGATGAACTCTCTACGCTTTGGCATAAATTACAAATTAGAATAGTTTTATTACGACTTCTAACCTCTAGTTTGAAGAATAATAGATGGACCTCCTATGTTCTGGCTTATATGGCTGCCTTCGAATCTTGTAATTCACCATTTTAATAAACGCTAAAAATACAGTAGGGGAGATAGATATTAATTTTTAAACTGGAAGGATAAAATAACAATTACTGCATAATATATCTTCACTGAATCTAAAATTACATATGATGCATATATACTTCTAAATTTCATGGTTATGTATCAGATATTTTTTCAAATATGGATATGGACAGATACCGCACCGATATGTATCGGATATGTCATTTGGTGTATGTAAATTAAAAATTATTTTTAACCTAGATACGTGTCTGGAAACGGTCAAGATACGTTTGAGACCCTATACGACAAGGTCGAGATACACCACCTTTATTATTTTAACTTTTAATTTGTTTCATGCTGATTATATATTTGAAACTTGATTTCTTCTAAATATTAGGAAAGAATATTTTCAACATCATATAGTTCGGTCCAATTTCACAATGTAACTATTGTTTGAAAATTTACAGTTTACATCTCAACTTTCATGGATTGCACGAGATTTTCAAAAATTTTAGGATATGTGTGTGTGTGTGTAAAATTGTGCAAATATAATATGTTTGATCCAAGTGTTATTTTGCAACCATTGGTTGAAAAACTATAGTCTATGTCATCAATTTTTTTGCGAAGTGACTGTGGACTAAACTATATGATGTTTTGCATAATTTTTCTAAATGTATACATATTTAAAAAAAATAAAAAAAATTGTCGTATCAAATGTATTATATCCTAAAAATTAAAATCACATGTAACTATATCCATATTCACGTATTCGTATCCGTGTCATTGTCCGTGTATCAATGAAAATTAAGGGAATCTGAATGAAGTGGACGTACCATCTACAAAAAGATATTTGTCACGTTACAATTTAAGTCATCCTTGTGAGGATTAAAGTTTAAAAGGGTTATTTTTTTACTTTAATTTATTATATTTTATTTTATTTCAAGAGTCCCCATTCCCCAACCAATTTTGAAAAGTCAGCCTTGGTGCACAACAAAACCGGTGCACCACAAACCCGGTTAAGGCTAGTCTAAAAGAGTTAAAACCGAATATTGTAATACCTTATCTCATAGTAGTTTAAAACGAATAGTTGAAATAATTTAAAGGATCATGAATTATTATGGATTTTGAATTTATTTTTGAGTTAATTTTTTCGTAGAACGAAAATTGATATGAATTATTCCTAAAATAGCTATGAGTGCACTACTTGTCCATGTTGAGAAATTGTACCATCGACGTCTGTTTCTTTTCTTTGAATATCAGTGTCATGCCTCTTTCTTCTTTCTTTTTTTCTTTTCTTGAGTTGGGGGTGGGGAACTTTTTAAACAAAATTTTTGGGCAACATGCCTGGGATAGTTAATGATGTGGTGATGATAGAACCACATATTTAATCAAGCATAACCATTTTAATGTATTTTAAAGTGTTGTTTTTTTAAAAAAAGTAAATAAAAAAAGTTATGAAAAAAAAAATTATTTAAGTTAATCCGAGACGCCAAAATGAACTATTAATGCGAAATAATTGTAAGATTTAATATTTTTTTATACTTAAATATAAGAAAGAGTGATTGTCGTTTTTTCCAAAAATCTATATTTGCTGTAATTGTATAATTCAATTTTTTTTAAAAGTGTAAAAGTCTAAATCTTACGTTCGACCATTCTAATCCATCGCAATCAATCACAATTCTTTGATTCTGATATCAATTATAGAATCGATTTAACTATCGTTTATGAATACCTTATGGAAAAAATATTGTAATTATGATCTTTTAATTTAAATTATATAACAGTCCGAACGTTTTTTTCTTATCTTTATTCCAATATGAATAATTATACACATTATAAAGTAGAAGAAATGAGAGACATACAGGTAAAAACTAATAATTTGTCAAAACCAGAAAAAAACAATTTTCAAAACATTTTCTAACGAGGAGGTTAAGTTTTTGTTTGAATGTGGGCCAATGGGTAACCCTTTCATAGCCCTCGAGAGGTAATTTTTTATATAAAAAATTAAAACGAAAGCATGGTCGACACATGTCGAAACCCGGGCCATGCTTGGCCCATCATCATCACATGTAAATTGGATTTATATTATATTATATTATATAACAATAAAAATTCTTCTGCTTTATTAGTTATTACAGAGCAGGCAAGTGATCACGTGTAGTCGGTGTGATTTCCAAAAAATCAATAAAATTAATTAATTATTAATTATTACATCCGACAATTTGATGCGTGGAATTAGATGGATCGGGTTTAGATCTTATGTTATACTGAAATAAAGAAAATTGATTTATCATCTATAATTAACCATAATTGATATATTTGATTTAATTTATTATTTTGTACTAATATATATGTTTAGTTCAGACCCGTTACATATAAAAATTTCTCGTGAAATTAGGTTATTTTGATGTTGGGTTTAGCATCATATAGCCCGTCATCGTTTTCATAAATTAATATATACACTTTTATTATCATTTGAAGGTTATATGATATTATTCTTACGAGTAACATCAATATAATTAAACAATCATTTAATACATTTGGTCTGTCATCATGTGACCAATGTCTATTTAACCAATAATTTTCGAGTCAATAGTCAATTAATAATGTGTATTTTAGTCAAAAAAAATTATATAAGTTCAACTATGTTTTAAGTGTACTTTTATTATAGATTTAAGTGTAAGAAAATATTGTTTCAACTTATTTTTCACTCATTCTTATTTTTTAATATCACCGATTATTTTCTTAATCTCTTACTCTTTCGTGGTTGCTAAAAAATATAATATAAGAGCGCAAAAATAATCACAACTAAAATGTAACCTTGATCGGTAATATTTTTCAATTTCGATTATCGTGTTATCTTTATCATTTCTAGTATCGACAAAAAATAAACTATGAAAGCTTCTTCTGGAAGTGTTCCCGTATATGAATAGGAGGAAGCGGAGAAACTACTCAATGGTGCAATGGTGTGAGGCGGGTCTGTCGTTAGCTGTCGAAGTATGGGGGAGGAAAACTCCGAAGGCTATAGCTCAGTCGAAATTAATCTAGAAAGATAAGTTGATCACCTTCTATGAGTCGTGATCCAGTTAAGATAAGAGGCATTTCTAATATGAAAAATCCCTATTTTTATTAATACTAAAAATTTCTCATTGAATACTAAAAATAACTAGTTGATCCTTCGTATTCTTTTCAAGAGAAAAATTGGTGATACTAAAGATAAGAATGTGAGAATTTACAAGTAAAAAAATGATTTTAAGAATATATCAAATGATTAATTTATTAAGCAAAGGAGCAACTTGGTATAAAAAAATAAAAAAATTATATTAATTATAACTTGTTTATATAATAATAAAAGAACTTAGAAACAATAGTGAAGAATTGAGGTAATATTGTTTAAATAGTTAAAGAAAAATAATAGTACTTTTTGGCAATCATAAAGTAAATTGTAAAAAAAAAAAAAAATTAAATGTACTTTAATAAAAGCTAAATTGTAAATAATACTAACATTTGAGGCCCCATGCTAAATGTACATATCATCTTTTGTACGATTCGAGTTTAAATTTGGACGATTGCTAAAAATATTTAAAAAATCCCCTTTTCCATGTATAAAATAAAATAAAAATACTAACATTTTCTTATTGTAAAGTTTGTGTTGACAAGATCCACATCAAAGTTTTTTGAGTCAACTGGTCAATAATTTAAATACTTCATTCTCCTTTTTATTATCGTCGCTTTGTCTGAAAACAAAAACAAAATCACAAGTTTTTAGCCAAAAAATTATTATAGTATAAAATATCTATAGAATCGAGCGCTAGTTGTGTTAACAAAAACTATCATTATCGACAATGATAAAACTCGAATATTTTGAGTCGTATAACAACACAAGCGTCAAGTATAGATCGATTTCCTTGCAAAGATAATTGTTACTCCCCAACAATCATATTCCCTATAATTGTATTACTTGCAATCTATAGATATCGAACACATGTCATTAGTCATAATACCAATTATAAAACCGAGTGATTACCGCTTCGCAAAAAACCTATAATTTTTGGAAAAATGAAACTTGAATATTTTAAATCATATAATACCCAAAAATCATTAAAATGGTCAATTTAGTAACATTAGCCGCCGTGACATATGGCACAAAATAGCACATACCCATTGGGAAACAGACATCACTTTGAATTCTAAAGATATACGTGTTGCATTGTTAATGGTTTGTGTATTAACTCAACAAAATAGCAAATTTACGGAGCATAGAAAAAAAAATTAGAATTACACCATAGCCAATATCTATAACTTTGGTAAAACAAAAATTTAGAGTCAATGTTACTTGTTTGATTCTCAAATTATTGGGACGAGTATTGTGGAGTGCAATAATTGTCTTTACTATGAGAGCGATCGAATCGTGACGCTTGGACTGTTTTACGATTTAAAAGATTAAAATTATATAATTATCAATAACCATAATTTTTGGTAAAACTGTAAACAATACATCCTCCAAAGCTAAAATATGCCAATATTGAGGGCCTCTTTTAATTTTGTAGAAAATGAAGTGGAATTGTTACCTTAAGGGTGAATCTGATTATGACACACTCTATTTTCATACAAAGTAATTTTTTTGTAAAAGGTAAAAAAAAAATTAATCAATCAATTTGTGTATATATACAGTAAACATGTTGCCATTCTGCCAACCTCCAGGATTTTGGGCTTTTATGCTTCATTCAGATTTAAAATCTTATATTTTTCTTCAAACCATATATTTACTATTTTAATATAAGTTAAAACTTATTATTGCTCCACTTTATATAGATTTAAATTCTATATTCGAGTTCCATAATACGCGTAAAAATATTTAATCTCATTCTCTCTAAAAAAAATTGTAATTCTTATTAATTTATAACTGTACAATTATTTTCACTTAATAATTGGTGGAACCCATGATAATTCACTCGTAATATTATTTATCTTTATCTCCTTCTTATTGTTTTCATTATACATTCTTCGTTTATCACATTCCTAGATTAAAATTAATTATTAGTCACTTATACTCCATAGCTCTTGACATATTAACCAATGTTTGGGGTTTCTCTTCTCACTTTCAGCATCACTACTGAGAAATTAAATAAAAAATTTATCTTCTAAGCAGTGTTTTTAAAACCAAACCAGACATGGAATTGGTGGTCTACTGATTATAGGTTCGATTGGTTCGACCGGTTGAACCACTAGTTCAACATCTGATAATGTCAGCATTATATAATATTTATTTTAATTTTTGTAAAATACATACATAATATATTTGCTATAGTTTCAAGTTGTTCACAGTAAAAAGTATCATTACACCAACATTACATGTCAAACTTCAAACATCAGATTAACCAAATGTCAAACATAAAAGAAAAACTATAAAACATCTCAAAAACGACAAACAATACTCAAAAAGAACAATATTCCAAAATCGTAACAAAAAAATTAAAAAATTATGAAATGATTCACATATTTTATAATTTACGAGAAACTAAACATATTTATATATAATATACAAGACACATTTATGAAATTATATGAATTTTTTGATACATACATAAAAAATTATTTCGTAATTATTTCAATAACAATAAATTATATATAATATATTTTTGTTCTAAAAAATCGATTTATACGTTTAACAAAAATAAAAAAAATTAAAAATTTTAAAAGAAAGAAAAATGAAGAAACAACTTGTTTAATCGGTGGACTAATTCACTGGTTGAACCGGTTTTTTACCGATTCAATCCGGTTGCCATCGATTTTTTAGTATGGTGGTTTTATATGGTCAATCGAACCGGATCAAGCACTGATTACCGGTTAAACAGGTTGAAACGACCGGTCCGATCAAATTCGATTTTCAAAACACTGCTTCAAAGTTTATCGAGGAGCAACATAGTTGTCAGCCGTGGAACAATCAAAATATGGTAACAATTTGTGATAAATCATATGAAAAACAGACATATAATAATGTGGTTGAATCCGCGGGAGCAAGCGGCGACTATATTATTAATGAGTAAAATTTTAGGGTTACACAAGAGTGTCTTTATATAATAACTCTAAATCATAAACTTAGGCCTATGAGTGAATTACAAAAATACTCCAAGAACCGTACCGCCGCACCCAATGCATAATCAGTGTCCTAGACTCCCAAAATGTAGATGACATCGCTCCATTTTGCTACTCTCCGACATCTGTTTATTTTCAATATATGAGCCACGTATTTCAACATGCGTAGAAGCTAATGTGTAACTATTTAAGATGCACAACTACTAGTATCTGCCATGTTTAGGGCAAGTGACAAATTCTTTCTTATAATAGGTATCCTATTCAAAATCAAGTGTTGATCGTTATTTATTCATTATTTTAGAAGATACTAGTATTGAGATGGTGGTCAATTATGATATTTTTTGAACTTGTATTGTCCAATAATTCAGAGTAGTATATCCCATCAACAGTGGACCTCTTCTTAATTTTTTATAGAACTATCGACGTTAAGTTTAAAACTTAAGAAATATGTGCAAATCAAAGGAATGCAAGTAACGATCGAGACATGATGTTTTAACAAAACGAAGCAAATGGAAAATAAAGATGCATAAAACTTTTGTTTCTATCCAAGAGTTAGTCCCGATTGGAAATCCACCGCTATGCCATCTATTGTATTATGGTTCTAGTGACATTTATTTGGCTTCAATGTTTTGGCTATCTTGTTATGATTCGTTGATGGATTTGCAACTTTTGGATTGGATTTCTTGGATTTTCGGATTTGCACGCAATCCAACTGCGTTCCATGGCGGTGATGGATAAAGTTACGAGAGGCTTTGCTTTGATTGTCATTTATTAATTATGATCTCTCTAGTATCATTGTTTGGACCTTCAGATAATATTGAAGGTAGTTCCATTCCACAACATCTTTGGGTGCTTGGTATGATGGAGTATGTTTGGGAGCTGTCAGTCCCAACAATCACCATACATTTTTCTTGGTTTTCTGATATACTTTTTCTATATTCTATTCGACCTTGTTGTAAATCTTATAAGGGGTTGTGTATTTTGTCAGTGCTAGTCGGGCAACAGTGGGTCTATATAGTATCTGATGCTTCTCAGTTAATATATCTATTTTTTCTTTAAAAAATAATAATAAGGAGAAGCCTAAGATATGGAGGGAGCAGTGAGGGCATGTGGCATAGACATGAAGGCAGCATGAAAATATGCAATGTTGACCCCAAAGCACTATGTCGCCTGCCCAACCATGTGGACACACCCCCATCATCAAATGTTTTTTTTTGCCTCCAGCGAAATTTAATATATAGAACTAAAATTTCGATAATTTTAATGAAAAAACTTAATTTTTATAACATTAAATATCTAAAAACATTAGCACATTCCATTATAAAATGTTATTAATGTTGCGGAAAATTAGGTCGATAATGTGGGTTAAATTTGTTGAACAAGAAAAATTAGGTCGATAAGGTGGTTGTTTAATAAGTGGGGGGAGGTGAGTAGAACCGGTTGACCTATTTCGAAAAAAAAGTCACCGGATTTTAGATTTCAAGATCTAGTAGAGATTTGCCTATGTTATTTTCAAAAAATAGTTCTTAAATCTTACATAAATCTCTATAGGGTTTGAATTATGTGCCTTTTAGAATGTTTAATTTAAATTTTACGTATTATTTATTGATTTTTAATTCTAGCAAAAACCACTCCTTAACATCGAATTCCTAAATCAAATTTCAAAATGCCTAATCAATTGCAAAACATAACATTGCCCACCTCATACGTCATATATGGATGTTGTGTTTTGCACCTTCACAAATCACAGTGCGTTAAACTGCCTATTTTCAAAACACATTGGGTAAACTGATGTATTTTTTAAATGGGTAAATACAAATATTTGGAAAATGTTTGTTACCAAAATCATATTTAAAAGTCTTAATTATAATATAATCTCTAACTTTTATAACTAAAAATATTATACTTAAAAAATTAATTTACACATGTATTATGTGAATAGGATTATTATATTTCTTGAAGATATATATATTGTTATTTTTTCTTTTTTATAAAAAGCCAAGGATTTTTTTTTCCGGATGGTGCGAGATTCGAATACAAGCATTCCTCAAATAAAAGTGAACTTTTACCAATCAATTTAGGTCCAAGTTCTGTTATTAAATTCTTTAAATAAAGTATACATTGCTTTATGCGCACATGCTATATGTGCCAGCTGTAAAATGCTGGCAGTTGAATAATAACAGTAAAAACCGTTATGCACCGTAAAATGACTTAAAAGTCCCAACGGATCATTTCATACAAGATAAATTAAATGTAGCAATATAGTATTAAAGATTGTCAGATGTATATTATATGTAAAATTAGTTATAATATAAAGTATGGCAATAAAATAAATATATAAATATTATTTTTAACAATTATATATTTTGCAAAGTAAAAGTAATAGATGTAAAAACTGTCCCGAGTAGATTAAAATCATGTTACGCACTATAAAATCAACTAGTGTCCTCTATAGTAGATATAGTCTCACATAAATTAGTAATCAACCTGAAATACGAGTGTTGAAAAGTCAGATATAGGGTGAACAAAAATTTGATTTAATCAAAATAACTGAATGAACCAGATTAGTTCTGAAATTCGATGAGCAATTTTAAAAAATATAGGTTAAATCATTTCGGTTCAGTTTTAATTTTAAAAATATCGATTAATCAACTGAATTTATTGTTTTTTCTCTGTATTTTAAATTTTTTTAAAAATTCAATTAATTCCTTTACCGATTTAGCCAAATCTTTTTAAATCTATTCTCTCTATTTTTAATTTTCTTGAATAAAAAAACCAATTAATTTGATTAACGCCCGAATTTATATTTTAATATGTTTGGTTAAATCAAATTTTTTCTGAAAAAAGGTTCGGTTTGATTACCAAAAGAAGTTCCATTTTATAAGTTAATTTTTTTTCGATTTGATCAGTAACCAAACCGACCAAATATTCACCCCCAGTCAGAAGTGATCAGTCAATAACTCATAACTACTAAAATGTTAGATAATGAGAAAATACTCATATAAACTCGATTTGAGCTCCACTTATGGAACAATTTAATATGATTGATCTAAATAGTTGGTATAATAGTTTATCTATTTTTATTTTAAAATATTATATTTTAATATTGAGTTGGTATATAAATGAGAGCCCAAATCGGATGTATATAAGTACTTACCATAGATAAGCAATGAGAAACTCAATTCAGTAACCGGTTGAGAGTTCAAATATTTCAGCATATGGAAGTCCTACGATGTGTGATCATTTGTGAGTTTAACAAATCCTTAGCGGTAGCCTGAACCACCCAAGGAGTCAAAAGAGATCAACAATCATGAAAAGTTGTGAATTGAGCAGTCCCGAACATGTCACATGTCGTTTGATGACATCAATATTACCATTCTTGAGAGATATCCGACAAACCCCATCGAAAATAGACAATGTAAGTGTGCAAATTTCAGCAATAATAATTCACATAATATGCTCCTCCTTGAGGGCGGTATCCGACAAACCCCATTGAAAAGGGACAATGCAAGTGTACAAACTTCAGCAATAATAATCACATAATATGCTCCTAAATTATAGAGTTTGTTTGATTGACTGAGTATAATGCCAAATCTTATGATGATAATTATAGAAATCTATTTTCGTAAATTGATAATCCAAATATCATATTCTTAGACAACAAATTTTCGTGATTATCATATATTTTTTAATATAAAAAATGCCGAGTTCATTTCCTGACCGCATTAATAAATTTTTTTTAAAAATTGTCATATTCTTAATTTGTTAAATTCTGAAATGACTAATATATTCCCTCCACCTCCGCGTATTTTAGCAGCCCCTCACCCGCCAAACCGAAACAGCCGGGCCCATTTCTAAAATACGCTGCAGTGCAAAGTATATTCAAATACCCCCCCCCCCCCCCCCCCCCCCACCTTCTCGTTTTCTGGAAGCTTTCTTTTGAGATACAGAGGCCTGAAATTTTGAAGAACAGCCAAATTTGGATGTTGGGGATTAAGTTTTTTTCTCTTATATAAATATACGTACAACACGTTGTATTTAATACCCAGTGGAGGTCCCGAGTGTGTGGCTTTATCTTACACCCCCCGATACAGCTGTAGGCGTCCAGCGGTTTTTTTGATTCACACACTGTTGATTTGGTATCTGTTACATATAAGAAAACTATATATTTACATGGCCAAGATTTTGATTGTATTTCAAGTATAATTTGCCGGAATATTGTGTTTAATTTAGCGAATCAAGAAAATCTCGGTAACCCGGTCAAAGAATCTTGAAGAATTTTAATGGGTATGTGAATCTTTTGCTCTTTCTGCGTGTCCCCTTTTGCTTCTCTTTCTCGGCCAGTTTTTGGCTGTTTTGGATTTTCTGTTTAAAATTGTTTAGAAAAAAAATTGATGGGTTGCGTGAATGTGTATTTTCTTGGTGATTTTGGGGGGTGTTAATATGATTTCGTGTTGTTTGTTGGCTTGTTTTTCTCCTTTTCTTTTTCGGGTTCAGAGTAAATTGGCCGCGTGTGTGAAATCTGTTTTCTTTATTGAATTTTTTCGCTGTGTCCAGCCTGTGATTTTTGTTGTGGTATCCGTGCTTGTGTTTCACACCTCCATGTGTGTTACTTTTTGGTACAGCCTGTGTGTATCTGTGCGTGTTTTCTGCTGTTAACACTTCTGATTTTTAATGGCTTGATGTGCCTCTTTCCTGCCTCTGCCCCACAATAACAGAGAGGAAAACAAGCACTTTTTTCAGGGGGCTTAGGCCTTCTTAGTTAATCTTGCTACATATACCCAACATTCTTGATTTCTAGTTCATTCCCAAATCTCATCATATTACTTATATTTCACTCTTTGTTTGAGTATTTATTTTTTGGGTGGTTGTGGTTTCTTGATTTTTATTGAGTCTTGGCTGAATCTGAACATTAAATTCATTCATAGAGGCCACAGTGAGTTATTCACAGAGTATGGATGATGAATATGCGAAGTTTATCAGGAGAATGAACCCTCCCAGGTATCTCTCTTTCTGTTATTCCGTGTGCAGAAGTCGCTTCAATTTATTTCTCATGTCACACACATATATATATATATATATATATTATTATTATTATTATAATATTTATTTCATTCACTCACTGGCAGAGTTGTAATTGATAATGAATCTTCCAAGAATGTTACTGTCATTCAGGTATGTATTGGTTTGATCTTTTTTTGGTTCATTCTTGATTTCTACGATGTGGGATTTTTCCAAATTTAAGATTTTTTTTCTCTGGTGAATGTCCTCTTTGATGCAGGTGGACAGTGCTAACAAACATGGAATTCTTCTTGAAGTTGTACAAGTACTTACTGATCTTAATCTTGTTATTACCAAAGCTTATATTTGTTCTGATGGAGGCTGGTTCATGGATGGTAACATCATGTTCTTTATTTCTTTTACACCCCCTTTTCTAATATTCTCGTTATACCGGTAAAAAAGTGATTTTTCTTACCTGTTTTCGCTGCAGTTTTCAATGTGACTGACCGTGACGGAAACAAGGTAACCGATGAAGGGATTCTTAATTACATTCATAAAGTGAGTTGTTAGAATTGTGACAATTTTGACAGGTTTATCAAAGCATTAATGAGCTACCAAAAACTGATGCCTTGGTTTTTTTTTTTTTTTCTTTTTCAGTCGCTTGGACCAGATTCTTGGTTCGCATCTTCTATGAGAAGATCCGTTGGCGTGACCACGGGTATGGACCACACATCTATCGAGTTAATCGGAAGTGATAGGCCAGGGTTACTTTCCGAAGTTAGTGCTGTACTTACCCACCTAAAATGCAATGTGGTGAATGCTGAGGTGTGGACTCATAATACCAGAGCCGCAGCCGTAATGCAAGTAACCGATGAAGAAAATGGTGGTGCAATAACTGATCCCGAAAGGCTAACCACGATTAAGCATCTTTTATGTAATGTGCTCAAGGGTAGCAATAAATCGAGGGAAGCCAAGACGGTGGTCTCTCATGGGGTTACTCACACTGAGAGAAGGCTTCACCAGATGATGTTTGCTGACCGAGATTACGAACGAATGGGTGAGGATTCCGTTGATGCAAAAGAAAGGCCAAATGTGAATGTTGTAAATTGGCATGATAAAGATTACTCGGTGGTCACCATTCGGTGCAAGGATAGGCCTAAACTTCTCTTTGATATTGTGTGCACTTTGACTGACATGCAATATGTGGTCTTTCATGGAAACGTGGATGCGGAACAACCAGAAGCGTATCAGGTATAAATTGTTTCTTGACATATATGTATGACCCTTTGTTTTACCTTTACCCTTATGCACTGAACGAGTTTTTGTTCCTGCTTTCGAAGGAATACTGTATAAGGCATATCGATGGATCCCCGGTAAAATCTGAGGCAGAGAGACAAAGGGTTGTTCAATGTCTGGAAGCAGCAATAGAGAGAAGAGTATCCGAGGTAAGTATGTTTTAATGGTCTGGATTGCTTCACCTTTGTTGATAGATATACCAGCTTTTTGTCTAATGGCACAGTTGCCTATGCCCGATATTCTGGATATGATGTCTTACACGAACTGTTGGTTGATGTTTGATTTGCATATTTGCATATTATAGTTTTATCTAGTTTCTATATCATCCTGTTGCTAGGTGAAGTTACAGGACTCGGGTTTCGATTCGAAGTTTTAAATTTGTGCCTATTGGTGAGCCACCAAAATATTGCTAGAAAACGACTCTTCACCCATGTGATCATGAATTTTAAGGTTGTTTATTGCATGAAATTGATGGTTCATTTACTCCTTTTTATCCTCAGGGCTTGAAGTTAGAACTATGCACAACTGATAGAGTTGGGCTCCTATCTGACGTGACTCGAATCTTCCGTGAAAATAGCCTAACTGTAACACGAGCAGAGGTGACAACAAGAGCAGGCAAAGCCGTGAATACATTCTACGTCCGTGGTGCATCAGGGCATCCCGTTGATCCCAAGATAATAGATTCCATTCGGAAAACGATAGGACAAACTATACTCCGAGTAAAAGATTCCCCTCAAGAGATAAATCAGGAATCACCAACAAGGTTCCTCTTTGGTGGCCTTTTCAAGTCCAGATCATTCTGTAACTTCGGCTTGGTTAGATCCTACTCGTGAACCACGAATCCAAACAAGGATTGGCCAAGTAAATTCAAAATCCTTCTGGCTTTGTTCTTGAATCTTGACCTGAGAACAGAAAGCTTTAGATATTAGTACAGATATGTATATATATATATATGCTTTTTATGCTCGTGCTGCCTTATTCCGGTCCAAAGCGTCATCCGCGAAATCGTTTGTAAAGAACATGTTCTGCATTCTACTTATCACTCAATGGAATCACTAGTGAGTTTACTTTACATCTACCTCCCCTATGAATCAATTATGGTCAAGAGTTTGCAGGATCTTGATCAGAATTGTTCCAAAGGTTTACCCAGACTTGAGGAGCATATTTTTAATGTGTGACAGGGACCTGTAATAAGATGTTCATTGAGTGCTGAATCATCTGAAGATTAACTTATTTTAGTGCAATCACTTGTGGATACCTAAAGTAGACTAGAGAGACTATTGACCAAGAATCTCAATCATTCTAAAAAAAAAAAAAAAAAAATTGTGTCTATTTAAAAGCATCAAATTCTGAGTATGATACATGTGGGAGGTGCAATCAAACATTTTAATTTGTATACAAGTCAACCATCATGTTTCGAACATTCTATTGATATATATCGATTTGTGTTTGCTAACAATATATATAATTCAAGTAGTTATGATTAGTTGGTGTTTCAGATTCGGTGTGTTCCTACATGTATAGAAATGGCCCAAAAATCTAGTTGTAGCCAACTTGAAAAGGTAAGATGATTTAACTTTATTTTTTGACCAAACACTGCAGAAAGAGAACAGTGTGAACGAACGTAGAAGGGGTTAGTTCGATGTAGTTTGCAAGAACATTGTCATTAGGATAACATCAAATAAACCATTAGGATAACATCAAACAACCCATGTCTTTTTATTTTTTTATTTTTATAAATATCAAACACATCGTTTTGTGATGTCCCTCAAATGCAAAAAAAAAATCCCAAAGAAAGATGTGGAAAGGCGAGAATGGCGTACTTTTAAAGCAAAACAGTGGGGGTCCTTCTACAACTAGTCAGTCTAATAGTCAACTGTATTATTGGCCCCCTTCTTGAAAAGAATAATAAAATAAAAAACATTAAAAGTTGGTGTATTGTCATGATTGGTCGGTGGCCAGAACATGGTGACATGGGGGGTGCTGCCACTTGGATGAATTATTGGTGTTTTTAATATATATGATTGTAAAGTATGAAAACAAACAAATATCATCAGCTTTATTTTCGTAGTTTAATGTGAATTTTTTCAAGAAACTTGAATATATATATATATATATATATATATATATATATATATATATATAGTTTGAAGAAGTCACACTCTTTGAGAGTTACATTCAATTAGGTCAATATAATTAAATATATATATGATGAGCATCAAACTTGATAACGGAGTGATAAATGAGTTCTCAATCATCATTGAATCACAGCAAGAGTCTGCATTGAGTCTTCTCTTGCTTGTCGTAGTGATTGAGTAGATAACAAAAGACATGCAGACTAAAATACATTGAACCATAATCTTTTGTTGATGGTATTCTGCTAATCGACGATACTAGGACAGTGATAAGTGCTAAATTGGAGTTGTGGTGGAAGATCTTTGAATTAAAGGGTTTTAGGTTAAGTAGTTATAAAACGAAATATATGGTGTAGGACCCCTCAATGCTAACCAAACATTTAAATGTGCACATAATCCTTAATTAGTTCGTGATAGTTTTTATAAAAATTTCGGCAGAGTCTCCTCGTAAATTGGACTATAAAAAATATACAACAAACTAAATAATCCCGCAAACAAAAGCGCCAATAATCCACCAAAAATAAAACGACTAGCTAGCACACGGACCTCACAAAAATAGACAACTTACAGTCTTGGATAAATTATTACAAACCCCAAATAACTTTAAAAAATTAAAGCATCCTAGATAAGATCACCTAGCCAAAAACGATTGTGTTGCTCTTCTAAATACATCGATCCTCTTTCCCAATGCTTCCCAAAAGTTAGACATGTCACATGTTTCCATAGAAACAGTCCACACAGGGTGAGCACACCAACATGATAAACTTACAAGTGTAACAAATACACAATTCAAAATTAACAGGATAAATAATATTATATCATAAAGATATACTTCCTGCATGTTTCTCAAATGATTAGAGATCTCTTCCTTGTTTTTGTTTCCACAATACACAAATATAATATTGTTTCCTTACCACAATAATTCATACATTCACAGTGCATCATTCATTGCCATCTACGATCCATATTTCATAATTCGTAAGGATATAATACCATATAATGATATAATACCGTAAAATAACGAGATACTTCCTCTGTATGTCAGTACATTATGAGATCTCTCGAACTGTTCCTGGTCTCACAATTCACACTTTTCAATTCCATAAAATCACAATTTTTTAAATCCATTTATGATCTACATATCACATTAACACATCACACACTCCGGCAACGACCCATATATCATATTAACACATCGCAAGCTTCAGCGGCGACCCATATATCATATTAACACATCACCCATTTCCATGTCGACCCAATTATTATATTAATACATCTATCGCTTCAGCGGCGACCCAAACACCATAATAATGCATCACTCGTATCCACCTAGAACCAAGCATAATAGTAATACGTTGCTCTACCAACGTCCATCCAAACACAATAATAATATGTCGCTCGTACCACGGCGACCCAAACACAATAATAATACGTTACTCGTACCCACGACGACCCAAACACAAGAACGACACATCACTCAACCATGTAGCAGAAATGCATTAATTTAAGCTCGTACGTCACTACGTACCTTATTGTCAGAATTCATGGTCAAGCTACCTTCTCTGTGTCCGGAGGCTCGAGAATGCTCTACATTAATACATTATCTCAATATCAAATCAACATTAAAATTTAAAATCCATTATACTTTCCTATGCCATCGTACACTTTACTCAACATTCTCGACAACTAGTTAAATATTCCACTCGTACTTGGAATTATTATATCACACGGTAGCAGGAACTTACACCAATCTGATTAGCCTTACTACAAGATCAATCATTTATCGATCAATAAGCTATGGTATACATATACAAACATACATGTATATACAACACATACATACACCAATACAGGCTGGAACACATACATATGCGTATATACAACACATACACACACCAACACATACTGGAACACATGCATATACGTATATACATCACATATACACACATTAACACACGCTCAACACACACGCGAACACACAACAGAACACACACACGCACACAACGCTTCAATCTCTATACCCAATCCAAATAATGCTCTAAATTAAGCTAGAACAAGACCTAAAAGGTATGAATCAATTAAACCATAACCAAAATTTCCCTTGGACAATAAAAATTATCGATCTATTCTCCCCTTCCCCTGGACCAAAAATGTCGAACAACTCCACAAAATTTCAAGTAAATTCAAGCAAGAAGCAAGATAAAGATCTAAAAACACAAACCTGAATAAATAGCACCCGAAATAGAGAGGAAATCGCTCTTGCAATTTTTTTTGGGAGGGGCAGCGTATGGGATGGGGACAAGGGCGGATGGTAAGTGGGGCTGACCTGGGCTGTAGGTCAGCCCAAATAAAAAAAAAATTATCTATGTATTCAAAATTATAGCCCATGTAGCCCAAGTAAAAAAATAAAACCTATCTCAAATGCATTTGGCAATATAATTAATCTTGCCCTTGTTCAGAAGCCAAAAAAAAGAAGAATCTCTCGCCTGTTTTCTATTCACTTTCGTCCGTTCCAGAGAAATCTTTTCTGTAGCATCCTCTCTTTTCGAACATGATTGTGTAGAAGTGGGTCAGAGAGAAATTTAATGACCCGTGAAGAAAAAATTTCTGGTGGAGATTTGATCTGATTTTAATATTACTTCAGTTCAAAGGTTTGTTTCCTTTCTTTAAAAAAAAAAAAGTTGTATACTGTGTTTGTTTGATTAGTTTGACAAATATGTACTATATGGGCAATGAAATCTCCACATCAACAGTGCATAATAAATCTCAACATCAACAGTGCATAATAAATCTTCTTGTTTTCTGATTTTTTTTGTCGTGCATACATTTTTATATGTGAAGGATTTATATTATATTTTTATCTTTTTTTTGTTTGGATTTCTTTAATAAATATTGATACTCCGCCTGCTTATTATTGTCCATGAAATTATAGAAACCTTTATTGATTAAAGGAAAACAGTTAATTAACATAGTTAGTTTAGGCGATCCTAATTTGGGTTAAAGGTACTAATGCATATATTAATTAAACTATGTTCCTTTATTTTTCAGCTATAAATGTATGTGGTATATGTCATACTATGTTATTGGTTTTAAACTGCATCTTAACAGGTCATGATGGAAACTCAAGGAGTTAAGAGAGGAAAACTATCTTTTCGTTCTTTAAACCACGAGAACATATATCAATGACTGAGCAAAACGCTTCTACCGATAATGCTAACTCGGATTATAATGAACAACCACCAACGAAATCTCAAAGAATTGAAATTGATGTTGGTCATATTGAAGCGGATCCGGGTTTACGTACTCCGATTTGGCAACATCATGTTAATCAAAGGGATGAAATTAGACGAGATTACATCAACATGGGACCACATCGACCTATATTGGCTGAATACCCACGGATGAAATTTGGAGAACAATATCATCGATTTCAAAATTCTTGGTTTAATAAATTTTCTTGGTTAGAATATTCACCTACAAAAGATGCAGTTTACTGTTTCCCGTGTTTTCTCTTCGAGAAGTCAAGTGATTGTAATCGTGTATTTAGTTCTATTGGATTTAGAAGTTGGAAGCGGGTTAATGATGGACATAGATGTGCATTTGTGGCGCATGTAAGAGGTCCCACTTCACCGCATAATAATGCTGTGATTTCTATGGATTCTCTTATCAATGTATCTCGGCATATTGACAAAATGATGCATGCACAAACATCAGAAGAAGTCAAACAGAATAGATTGCGGCTTATGGTGACAATAGAAAGCGTTCGATGGCTTAGCTTGCAAGGATGTGCATTAAGAGGGCATGATGAATCCACATCTTCAAAAAATCGAGGTAATCTTATTGAGTTGATAAAACTTTTGGGGAGAATGAATGTTAGTATTGGTGATGTAGTTCTAGAAAATGCCCCACAAAATGCTATGTATATAGCACCGGATATTCAGAAAGATGTATTGAAAATTTTCGCTGAAAGAGTGAGAATTCAAATTCGTGAGGAAATTGGTGAAGCAAAATTCTGTATTCTAGTCGATGAAGCCAAAGATATATCTAACAAAGAGCAAATGGCTATTGTATTGAGATTTGTTGACCTTGATGGTTTCTTAAGAGAACGCTTCTTTGATATTGTACAAGTTGCTGATACCACTTATGTGACACTTAAGAAAGAAATATCTAAAATCCTAAGTCGGCATGACTTACATATTTGCAATATGCGGGGTCAAGGATATGATGGTGCTAGTAACATGCGTGGCTCATGGAATGGGTTACATGCCCTTTTTCTGAAAGATTGTCCTTATGCATATTATGTTCATTGTTTTGCTAATCGATTGCAATTAGCTTTAATCGCGGCTGCTGAAAAAGAGGTGTCTATTTGGTTGTTCTTCTCAAAATTGGATGCCATTTCTAATCTTGTTGGAAGTTCTTCTAAGCGTTATACTGAGTTACGTTCTGCACAAGCTAAAGAAATTGCAAAAAGGGTGGCCACAGGTCAATGTTCAAGGGGTAAAGGGGCTAACCAAATTGGTAATGTGCATCGGTCAGGAGCAACTCGTTGGACTTCTCATTATGATTCAATTTGTGGTTTAATAGATATGTATAGTGCTGTGATGACTGTGCTTGAACACATGGTGGTTGAATGTTCGTCTAATTCTACACGTGGGGAAGCTAATGGTTGTTTGCTTGCAATGAGATCATTTGATTTTGTGTTTAGCTTGTACTTGATGCATAAAATAATGGGACTTACAGATATACTTTGTCGAGCTTTGCAGTATAAGTCTCTTGATATTTTAAGTGCAATGGATCATGTCTCATCTACGAAAGTTTTACTTCAAACATTAAGGGATGAAGGTTTTGATATTCTTCTTACACATGTTGAAGAAGTTTGTCGAGAGTATGATATAGAGATACCTAATATGGATGATATCTATAAAGCAGCAAGACGTCGTACGTGTCAGCAAAGAGATGACATCACAGTTGAACACCATTATCGTTTTGATGTGTTTCATGCTATAATAGATTTTCAAGTGGAAGAAATTAGTTGTAGATTCAACGATGCAGCAATTGAACTTCTTAAACTTAGCTCTGCTTTGGAACCTAAAGATAAATTTAAATTGTTTCAAGCTGAACATATACATACTCTTGCTGAAAAGTTTTATCGTGCTGATTTTAGTGATCAGGAGATCCACTATTTAAGAGGTCAATTAGAGCATTATAAAGTTGATATATTGTGCCATGCGAATTTTCAGGATTTATCTACTCTTTCTGAATTGTGTCGAAGATTAGCTGAGACAAATAAGAACCGGGACTACAATTTAATCGACATATTGATTCATCTTGTTTTAACTCTTCCGGTGTCTACTGCAACGACAAAACGGGCATTTTCAGCGATGAAGCATGTTAAAAGTGTTTTTCGTAACAAAATGGAAGAAGAATACTTGTCAAACTCTATGATAGTCTATATTGAATGCGAGTTTACTAGAAACATCGATTCTGATTCAGTCATTGATGAATTTTATGCTATAACGAACCGTATGGCACAACTTAAATAGAGCTTGATTTCTTACTTTTGTGAGTATGTAATTAGTATTATTTTCTTATTTAAAACAAATTTCTTGGCATATATATATTGATGTATTTGAATTTACTTTGTCAGCCCATGGCAGATTTGAATCCTGGATCCGCCCTTGGATGGGGAAAGGAGAGTAAGTCGATGCTTTTGTGTGAGTGGGAAGGTGTGGGTGTGTGTGTGTTTTAGTCTAGCCGTGATTTTATCTCAACCCTTCATTCCACAACTTTAATTAGCATCTCATATTTAATAAAATAGTTTCCTTTAATTTATATTTCTCTGATTTATTATTGCAAAAACCATTTTGAATTTAGTTTACACTACGAATTCAACACATCATTATTTATCCCTACTCCAAACTAAAATACAATTCCCATGAATTTAATTTCGTAATTATTTCGTAATTACCGCAATTATAGTCATATAATAATTATGAATTATTTCTGGCGTCACAATTCTCCCCAACTACAAAAATTTCGACCCCAAAATTTAAATAAACAATTGACGTGCATATCGATCCGTGTATTCTCCCATATGCATCAGATTCACAATACATCTCTCCTGATTCATCAGGTTATCACAAGACCATAAAATAATAGTAACATTAAACTATTTCCTCACTCCTTCCACCACTCTATACAGATTTAGAAGTCTTCACCACACCCGCTCAATAACCATTAATAGATGTAGGTGGCATCTCTCCACTCTATCATTTTCATTGTAATCGAATGGATCCAATTATATCGCATTAGAAAATGTTTTGCCATCACATTCCTATGCCTTAAGGCCAAGAGAATCTCGACATAAGAATATCTTTAGAATAGCGCACGACATCAACCTATTTATGTACAAGAGCCTAATTGTTAGCTTGAAAGTAATACAAACAACTCGGTCCTAAAGGACAAATACTTTGCACTATTAACTCCATAAGTAATTCAACGATTGAATTTCTACACATACTCATAATTGTATCATTATAACATATCGCATCTCTAAAGATGGCCCTCGATTTATCAGACAATTTCCCCCAATTAAGCTGATCCTCTAGTAGGCGAGCATATAATCCTCTACTTAAAGTTGGATAACCGTTCCCTGATATGAACCCAATCCTCGGAAGATGGGCCTACCAACCAAGCCAAGCTCTTCAGAAATAGCTATCATTATTTGCATGAATACACACAAGTATGCATGCATTCATTACACAAATTATTCTCCCAAAACAATTATTAGGTTAACCATCATGTAGGATAAGACAATAACTGCATGCCCTCAAGCATTAATCTTATACGATATGAACTTCGACCACTTAGTGATCTCCACAAGATGTAATATTTATCAATTAACATCGTAACAATCTTACGATCACCCCAAGAAATGGAGCTAATAGTCTTGTATCCCGATATCGTTCCCACAATGATATCGTTATTCATTATCGTGCTACACATCATAAATAGTCATCCATTTAGCCACTATAGACAATCGACACTTATGATAGTATGCACCATCTTGAAAGAAAATTAACTATACATCAATTAATAACTGTGCACCAGCGCTACACTATTATCGTATGATTAATCTCATACCTGCGTGGTTGCAAAAGTACGTATTGTACACTAATCACTATAATATCGTACATCGCAGACGTCCTGAAATGAAGTAGTAGTCCTCATGTGCCCTTAGGCATCACTATCACTATAAATCGTCAATCGGCTACAATGTAGCGCAAGGTAATTACTGCAAAAGTCATTAGTAACTCCCATGCACTTATATTATGATCACAAACATAATCACTCATTATCTCATCGACAAGAATATCTCTGTGTTACTAAAATATTCATCCATTTTCTTTACACATCAAATATCGTATACTACTACACACATGGGTAGGTATACTCAATCGTCAGTGTCATATTTTAAAACCGGAGCGTTTCATACTAATACTTCATTCGACCGTAAACGATGTCACCGTGCTTGTCGCAGAAACATACATCACTCGTAGCTGATTACATTATCATGCAATCATCTCACTAATGGCTATATTCAATATAGCGGTATTACCGAACCAACTATACTCCAACATCGCATCATCAAGCGACTCATCACAATGTAATCGATATAGTGGCAATATCAAGCCTACTATGTCTAATCATCGCATTAACATTACGTCCCATCATAAATATAATTAATATGGTTACAATATCAAACCTACTATATACCAGCATTTTATCATCATGCGTCAATATCCACAATATATATTACAACACCAAATATATATTCTTTATGCCGCCCCCATAATTATATACATCCATTTTATAACATGACCATTAATATTGCACTAACATCACACCTGTCCTTTGCAATATCACTTACACTTCCTAAGTTCCTCCTCATGAACTAATTGCTAAGACAAGCAACAATAATCATGAAAAGGCCAACAAACATTAAACATATACATTAGATCATCAACAAACAATTATCTAAGATAGTTGACCAAATATGGACATCATAGCGTCCTCAATTATTTCTCTCAGTCATAACTCAACATTGTCCAAGAACAATCACACCTGCACCATATAAACACGCCATCTCTACGAAAAAAAATATTCTTAGCGTAGCTATCTCGTGGTATAGCCACCTCAACATATATATATATATATATATATATATATATATATATATATATATATATATATATATATAAATATATAAACACACACACGCGCGTAGTACAAGCTATCCATGTCAATGCCACTCCAATAGATACATGCGTAGCATAAGCCACCCGTGGCATATCGACTCCAACAGATACATACGTACCATAAGCTACCGATGACATATCCACTCCAACAGATACATACGTAGCATAAGCTACCCGTGGCGTATCCACTCCAACAGATACATGCGTAGCATAAGCTATCCGTGGATATCCACTCCAACAGATACATACGTAGAATAACTACTCGTGACATATCCACTCCAACAGATACATACGTAGAATAACTACTCGTGACATATCCACTCCAACAGATACATATGTAGCATAAGCTATCATTGGCATATCCACTCCAACAGATAAATCATCATTGGTAACCACTCACCAAAATCAAGATCAATGTAATTAACAATAATATTTCTATGATATGAATCATCATATATTCTCGGCGCAGTTTACCACCCATGAATACTAATCTTAGTATAATTCTTTGTTCATAAACTCATAGGTTACTTTCAACCTAGCAAACATTATCATTCATCAATAATCATGTAATCACTACATCCCATTTTATCTCAACTTTCACGTTAACAACACCATTATGACTTCTTTGGCCAAATTCACCTGCACCCAAGGAACACCATAAAAACAATTTAAATCGTACATTGGGATCATTAGTATCTACATCATATAAACATTAATAATCATTTATTTCCCTTTTTTTTTTGCAATAGTGCAATCTCTTCCAGTACTAGTGGTACCGCTTATCGTGTACGCCCAAATTAACCATTATCAATTAATAGCAAAATAAAATAGCATTGTAAGTAGGGATCGATCCCACAGGGAAGTGAGTATCTTCGTGCTAACAAGTATCGAAATAGGGGGGGGGGGGGGGGGGGGGGATTGAGAGTAGTAATTATCTAAAATTATCTAGAATGCAAGATTGAAATAAACTAGGAATAAATCAATTAAAGAGAGATCTTGGTTTCAGTCGACTCTACCATTGGAATTCGTTCAATCATTCATCGATTTTCTCACAGATGTAATCTTTATGCATGAATATTCACTATTGAAGATTTAACTTCTATCTCACCTTAACTTTAGTCAAATCGAAAACAGCATTCAAATTTAACCATTATCGATTCATCAGCCTTAACAACAACAGTTAAACTTTAAACCAATGATAGCATATGAACAAGTAAGATTGGTGAAGCCAAACAACATAAACAACAGCAGTTGTATTTAATCTAGTCAAAAGTTTTCCCTAGGAATTTAAATATCAATCATAGTTGCTTCGGAAATTTGATTAATCAAACAATTACGGATTCAATATCAAACTCAGCATTAGATTGTATGAAAAATCATTAGTTAGCTAATCTAACAACCAAACAACACAATCATAGCAAGAATAATAGAAAAAACTTATGATATTCAATAAAAATTACCAATTAAAAACAATAATCTCATGAATAAATTAAACTCCAATGATTTTGTCTTCCTCAACCAAGAATGCGAGTTTAGCTACTCATAACCAAATGAAAACCAAACAAAACAATGTATGAAAAACATAAACAAAAGTAAGACAAACTATAAGAATCGACACGCGTTGAGGTTGCAATTCCGCCTTTGTGTCGAATCTTCAATCCGTCTTCAAAACTTCAAAGAGATTTTTTGTTCTAAGTCTAAAACTATGATAAAATACTGAATAATCACTTATGGAGGCTTACTTTCGAGTTTATAAAGGTGTGGAAGCTTGGAGGATAGGTTAGAGTCTCCCAAGATGGTTAAAAACTAAATTTCCTTATTTTCTCGGACTCTTCTGGCGATCGATCGATGATGGCTGGCGATCGATCGCCAGCTTTTATGTTTCAGCCAGAAACTTCTCGATATCGACCGCGACTTTTGCCGGCGATTGGTGACCTTTTCTGTGTTTAGAGTCTTTTCCAGCGTATCTCGGTGATCGATCTCGGCTATCTGCCGATCGATCAACGAGTCTTTGTCTTTGTTGACTCGTTTATGCACTTTCTGGTCTATTTTGCTCCTTGTCAACTCCAATGCATTCCTTGATCTTTATTCTCCCTTGTTATCTCGATTTCTTCGATTCCACCTACATTTATACGAATATATGATTAGATAGCATATAAATCAATTTATCCATCAAAATATACCAAATCATAGACAGTTAAGCGCAATAAATGTGTCTAATTCTAGTCACATCAATTAGCCATCACGAATCGATTGTGTTACGGCGAGGGAAACATGCAGAGGTTTCTCTCTATCATGTTCCTTATTTTTCAGTTGTCATTCTAAAAACATAACCCTTACATCAACATGATAACACACACTCTCGCGATTTGTACTTACTTTACAGAGAGTGTATACAACAAGATAAACACTGCCATACAACCTCCACATTCAAATATATTTTAAACTACCATCGTGTAACAATGGTTAGTAATAATAAGAATCTGTATTGCATTAACCCATGCAGTTTAGTTCACGGATAGGATATACTAAGTGTATCAAACACTTAATCACCCAAAACTACCATAAGAAAGCTTAGAAATGCTTAACTAATATCACCATCCAGTTCTTCAATTCAAGTGAAGCTCTAACTATTCTAGACATCCAATCAATACTCTCAGTTCACGCTAGACACTTAACTAGCTCAGACATCTAACCACTGCTTTCAATACACACTCGACCTTTAGCTAGCCAAAAATCTAACAAATGCTTTGATACTACTAATGTATGACCTCTCAATACTAACCAAGCATTAACATTTAAATGTGCACATAATCCTTAATTAGTTTGTGGGATTTTTTTATAAAAATTTCGACAAAGTCTCCCTAAACAAAAAATGCAATACACAAAATAATTCCTCAAACAAAAGCACCAATAATCCACCAAAAAAAAAAAAAACAGCTAGCTAGCACACGGGCCTCCAAAAATAGACAACTTACAGTAATGGATAAATTATTACAAACCCCAAATAATAACTTTAATAAATTAAAGCATCCTAGATACGATCACTTAGTCCAAAAACGATTTTGTTGCTCTTCTAAATACATCGATTCTATCTCCCAATGATTCCCAAAAGCTAGACCTGCCACCTGTTTCCACATAAACATCCCCACACAAATAATTATTAATGTCCTTATAATAAAATTGTATTATTCTTAAATATTGTCCCTAGTCAAGTATTATCATGAAATAGGATCATGATAATGCATTGAGACTCGTATGTATTGGTTGATGAATTTGTTCATGGATATGAGATTTCGAATCAACACATATGTACATGTTAGATAACTATGTACTGGACAGACCCACCGTGAGAATGCTACATGGATTGTTATATAAATGTCATAGGCAATTCTCATAGTGATAATAGTGTATGCAATCCTTACGACTTGAGATCACCAGATATCCCAACATAAAGAGTTGTATATCTTGATAATGTCAAACGTTACCTGTAGCAGGGTAAACTATAAAGACAATTATTGGATACACTACGAATTATGTAGATAGATGTTGAGTGATCAAGATATGATTTGTCCCTCCTATATAACAAGAGAAGTATTTGGGCTCTTGATCAAGTGAGACTAAAATGCATGGACATGCTCGAATGAGCCGATATGTGATATCGAGCTTATTCGTTTATTTTAGTCTACTCGGGAATCAATAAATAAAAGATTGAAACTATACGAGTATGACTTATCCATGACTCGTGTTTAATCTAAAAACATAGGACAAAGGGATTATGTTACATGGTAAATATTATCACAAGCCATATGTTATGTCGAGTCAATGACATTCTTGTAACTTGGGTAGTATTGCTCTGTTGCTAGATACCACTCATTGCTTGTGAGATAAAATAAAATTTTATGTCACGGCCAACATTGCAAGATCCCAACGAATCGCACTAAAGATTAAATCGATTAAGGGAGATAAAATTCATTGAAGAATTAATTTGATTTGGAAGGGTCTAATCATGAAATAATATATATATATATATATATATATATATATATATATATATATATATATGTTTGCTATAGATATGTATACAGCTAATAGATTGGAATGGGCTTAGGGTTTTCAGAAAACCTTAATCTGATTAAGTTAGCCGCCTAATCTTACCAGTATATATATATATATATATATATATATATATATATATATATATATATATATATATATATATATATTTATGTGTGTGTGTGTGTGTGTGTGTGTGCGCGCATTAGGTTAAAGCTATGGGTTTGACACGTTAATTCATAATTAACTAAAACGCAAAACCTAGCCGACCATTCGAAAAGGCACATCCGTCACCTCGCTTTGACGTCTCGTCCTTTTCATCCCAGTTGAATTATCAAGTCTAGTAACTTGATATATTCAACATCCCTTATCGATTCGATCGTGTGGATAGCGTAGAGGCAAAGCTGTAAAGTTTTGCTTGTGACTCGTGGACGTTTTGCTTCGAGGATTCTGCATCAAACACGCTACAAAGGTATAAATCTGAATACCCGACATGGTTACTTTGTATAGGTCCTCGGTGGGAATCCGAATTTTAATTATTCCGCTATGTTCGTGCTCATTGGATTCCTTACAGTGGTATCAGAGCCGTGTACAAAGCTCATATCGGGGTTATGTGATAAATTGTTTTATCAGATTTTGAGTTATTGTAATCATGCTTATTCGAAACTGTAAGAACATATATGATATGTTATATCAACATATGAGATATGGGCTACCCCGATCATGCACCAGTTTTCCTTTTTTTTTTTACAGTTTATGAACTAGAATTAAATTTTAAAGTGTTTAGAATTTAATTCATTAATTGTTATGTCCTAGCATGTTTTATGTGTTGTTTGAGCATGCTGCATGGTTATAACCTATGACCTATTAGATTGGAATTTTTTGAATGATTGTAATTTTAGTACGGCCTGCGAGTCGTGCCTTCTCTATTTTTTGAATGTATTCCCTCCCCTATGATCCCCTCGAATGTAACTCGAGGTCTTCCCTATATCATATAATTGTTATATAGTATAGTTTTAGCTTTTGTTGATGGAGATCAATAAAGTTGGAATGGTGCCGAGACGATGAGGCCATTCACAAATAGACCGAAGAGGTGCTTGGAGAAGTTACCCTTAGGTTGACCCTTTAAATTTTCTCATTGGCTTGAGAAAATCAGTAGTTCGGGCTATAACCATGTCATGTTTATTTTATGTTGATGTATGTGATGCATGTTTATCATTTGATATTAATATTGATGGATGATATATATATATATATATATATATATATGTGTGTGTGTATATATATATATGTATATGTACATGACATATTTTCATTATCAATATTAAGAAAATTTTGAGATCCTTAAATCCCTCTAATAATATGAAGTCAAGTTAGATGCCTTCCAATTAATAGTACTCGTCAAGGCTTCGATTGAACATGTGTAGGTTTACCAAAGAAAAGTACCGTGACAATCTTAGTAAGTCGCGATAGGATAAAAGTGATATCCGTGTGACTATAAATTGGGTTCGACTTAAGTAGCGTCATCTCAATAGGATTGGGAACTTAGAGGCATGGGGTTGGTAATAATCTATTAGATGAATTTGAACAAAGTGTTGTTCACCTAACCATCCAAGAGTTACATGTTATGTAATTGACAAAGTGTCAACCTAAATAACTGAGTCTTGGGTGATTAGCCAAAGCTAACTCAAGGATAGGTGAAATATGGATCTTGGCCCATTAATAGTTTATGAGGGTCGATGATTTTAAATAATAGTGGGAGTTTCATTTAATATAAGACCTTATTAAATGATTAAAGTCATAAAACTTATTTCGCATATTTATATTGTAGATATTCATGGCATCAAAGAACGTTGTTAGTACACTATCTTTGCGATCAGTCCTTGAGAAGGATAAATTGAATGGGACAAATTTCCTAGATTGGTATAGGAATCTGAGGATTGTCCTCAAACAAGAGAAAAAACAATATGTCATAGAGGAACCCTTACCTGCTAAGGAACCTCCTGCTACGGCCGTAAGGGCTGATAGTGATGCTTACAAGAAGCATCAAAATGACGCTCTTGATGTTGGATGCCTAATGCTTGCAACCATGAACTCTGAGCTTCAAAAGCAACATGAGGAAATGAATGCGTTCAATATGATTGAACATCTGAAGAAACTTTACAACAACAAGCTAGACAAGAGAGGATGACGTCTCTAAAGCGTTATTTCAGTGCGGAATGGTAGAAGGAAGCCTTATTGGAACTCATGTACTCAAAATGATTGGATACACAGAGAATCTTGAGAAACTGAGTTTTCGTTGGACCAAGAGTTGGCCACTGATGTAATCTTGCAATCGTTTCCTGATAGCTATAGTTAATTTGTTCTGGATTACAATATGATTGAAATTGAGAAGACTTTACGACAATTGCTTGGTATGTTGAACTTACGAGGCAAGAGCAAAGAAGTATAAACCCACAAATGTTCTTATTGTGAATAAGGACAAGGGAAAGGCTAAAGCAAAGGGCTTTAAAAGACAAGAAAGTCTATGACAAATCTAAGCCCCATGCTACTGCACCTAAACCAAAGGGAGGAGTGGCTAAGACTGGAAAATGCTTCCATTGTGGTAAAACCGGACATTGGAAGAGAAACTGTAAGTTATACCTGGAAGATCTTAAGAAGACGAAGGGAAGTATGACGTCTACTTCAGGTATTTTTGTTATAGAACTCCCGGAAAGGAAATCGGAAGATATGCATGACTCATCATAGATCGAACCATGTCCAACAACGTTCGATTCCTCCTGTCAGATACACTTCCCTGCGTCTTCTTAAGATCTTCCAGGTATAACTTGCGTAATCTTTTCAAATTATTTATACTGAACCGTGTTCCATCTAAATCAGTTGAAAAGACACCATATGAGATGGATTGTGTAAGGACCCCCGTGCCCTTAACCCGTTATTAGTGTATTAACCCTTGTCATTAGTGCATACAATCATATTACCAAGGGGAAAGGGATTACATGCAACTCTAGCATGAAATACCATTTATAAAATTCCTTTACATTAATCGTATAATGTCTAAACTTTCCCCAACATAATCCATAAACATAACATGCACCTTTATACATACACTAACATGCTCTCAATTCATTTTGCAATTCATAACTAATTGCATGCAACACATAAATGAAAAGAGAAAGGCCCTTGCCTTCTTTATATAATCCATATACACATAATACTGCTCACATACAAGCATCGAATAAGTATATGTGTATCTAATGTATAAAGTATCATGCTCAATACCATCGCTGGTACTTCGATCCTGGAAGCACCTCAAATCCACAGCTCGAGCTCAACTCCAAGCCATCGGTGTACCTGATCACCTGCCCCCAACGGGGTGAGCATACCAATACCACCAAACCGATATTCACAATAATACAATTCATAATTTACAAAAATGTAAATGCTATGAAATATAAAGGATGCTCCCTGGATGGTATCTCCTCATCCGGGATTCCCTGCACTGTCCTGTTCTCAAAATAACTAAAACCATCAAATTTCCAAATGCCAGTTAATCATTACATTGATTAACAAATTCATATGCCACATACCGATATCATAATCAATAATATCAAATCATTAAACAATGATTACAAGTATTCCATATATCTCACTTATGGTTCCATAGTTCTATTTCATTGCTAGCTCTACAATAGCGGCATTTTATTCTCACGCATGCTCAACAGCAGTGGCGTCCCAACCGATGTTCGCTCAAATGCGACAACATCTCAATCGTTGCTCGCTCAAAAGCGACACCATATAATTCCCAATGCACATATATCCGTTTGTAGCAATTACCGTAAACCATGCATTTCAATATCCGTTTATTGCTAATACCATATACTATGCATTTCCGTATACATTCATTGCAATACAGTGTACCATGCACTCAACAATTGCAATTATAATAAAGGGCTATGCTCGTACGTCATACATACCTTATAACTCCGTAGTTCGAGTCCAACCTTGCCTGAGTCCCACGACCCGATGAATTATGTGCTACATGCAAATAACACTCAATTAAACATAGGCATGCAATCACGTGCCTAAGCACGTTCACAACATCCAGACTTATCGTCCATCCGTGACGATTACCAAAATAAAAGTCCCCCGGCTAAGCATGCATAATACCCAAAATATTCCATTTATAAGTTAAAATGATAGCCCAAAAACTCAACCGAGAATTCCATTTTATCAAACTTTGGCTCCAATCAATCCATTTTAAAAGTATAGCATTCCCAATGGAATGTAGACGTTGCCTCGGAAATCGGCTATCTAAACCCCGATTCCAAAATCCCGACATTCACCAAAATTTCCAAAAAAACAACATCCTTCGGGCGGCGATCGATCGCCGATTTTATCGCCATCTGTGATGACCAGAGATTAGGGATGTTAATCCCGGAGTGTTAATAACCCCCTAAAGTGGTTTTACGTGGCAATTTGGAGTTTAATCGCGGTGTTGGGCCTTCTGGGCTCATTTATTTGGGTAGTTGGGATTGTTGGATCCCGAGGTTGAGATTGTATTCTCATTACGCTGAAAAATCTAAGAGTTGGGTTTTTAGAGTGACTCGGAATATCGGGTGCTTTGTGTGGGCACCGGTAGGGGGTTTTGGAGTTAGAGAGAGAATTTTTGAAAACAGATGATTTTTAATGAATCATGATGTATTTGTGGGGCTATTAGTATTTTGGGGTATTTTTGCTATAAATACCAGTTGAACCCGAAATTTTAATTATCGGATCCATTTCAGCACCTTATCTCTCTCTCCCTTCCGCGTCGCTGCTTCCCGATTTTCCCCAGACCCACGCCGCTTCCAGGCGTACGCCCGCCGCCGTCCGGCCGCCGTTCGGCGCGTGCGACCCGCCGCCGGCTTCGTCTCGTCGAGGCGCAGCTATCCCCTCCGGCAATTGAGAGTTTCGTCGCGTTTTGAAGTCGGATTTCGTGGGAATGCGCCGATCCCCAATTCCTAGGGTTCATCGTTTTCGAACGTTTTACTTCCGATTTTCGATTGGGTAACCTCCCTTACCCCTTTTTCGTCATTATCGTGTTTTTCCCTGCTAATTTTTGAGTGGATTTGGTTCGAATTTCTTGCTGTTGGGCGTGAGGTTTTGGTTCGAAAATTTGCTTGGCTTTTGGTTCGAATTTCTTGCTGTTTGAGGGGTTTGAGTTCGAATTTTTGGGGGTTTTTGGCAAGGGGTGATGGTTCTTGCTATTGATAGATTTAATTCATGTTTAGATGAATTATGGTGTTTAGTTTGGGTTCGATTTGTGTTGTGAAGGTTCGAAATTTGTGGGGTGTTCTTGAGCAATTTTTGATAATGGTTAATTGTCGTGTGTTGACAATATTTTTGAGGGTTATGGGTGTGCTTGAGCATGGGTTGCATGTTCGTAATTAATTGTGAATTAATTTATCGTGTTAGCACATCGTTCCTCGGAGCATGGAACTCGAGCAAGGTTTGGCTCGGACTTCGGAAATTTGAGGTACGTGCGACGTACGAGCATTACTTTATATAAGAGCATTTATGAAATGCATAATGCGTTTTAATTGCATTAGATGGTTGTGGGTATGTCTATATATATATGTGTTGATATGACTATGGATCGACCTAGTCTTGACATCGCTGCCACAAGTGTGCGTAATACTAGAGTAGTATAACCTTACATGAGATATGGGGTACTGGGTTTATATGACTATTGTAGGGCATTTGAGATGCCTGAGAATGATCGTGGAA
Organism: Haberlea rhodopensis; assembly: GCA_907163345.1. Lineage (NCBI taxonomy): Eukaryota > Viridiplantae > Streptophyta > Magnoliopsida > Lamiales > Gesneriaceae > Haberlea > Haberlea rhodopensis. Next base: position 2,153,420 of record CAJQUN010000088.1, on the reverse strand, counting down.
TCATGTATTCATTGTAAGACATGTGAGATGTCTAAGTGAAATGGAGAATTGGTAAAATAAATGCTAGGCATTTGAACTATCTGTGATTGGTAGCAAAGTCGAAAAATCAGTATTAGATATCGAGATATCTATATTTGTGTGTATAATGAATTTGGAATCATTAATTATTGATACTTGAGAATCAGGCATGCTATGAGTTAAATCAATGTGTTGATTTACTGATTTTTGAGATTTGATGAGTTTGATGATTGTGAGAACAGGGACAGTACACGAAATCCCGGATGAGGACGTTGCCATCCAGGGAGTATCATTTAAAATTCATTAATATTTACTTGTGTTGTAAATTATGAATTTCATTATTGTGATTATGAGATTTTGTGTATTGGTATGCTCACCCCGTTGGGGGCTGTCTCTGTTGGGGCAGGTGAACAGGTGCATCGATGGCTGTGGAGCTGAGCTCGAGCTGTTGACTGGATGTACTCCCAGAATCGTGGTACCAGGGCTTGATGGAGCACGGTATCGTATAGAGTACTTATATACACCCGAGGTTTATATACACATTTATGATGCTCGCATGTGAGCACGGATATTCTTGTATATGGGTTGTATATAAAGGCATGAGCCTTTCTCTCTTTCATTATATGTTGCATGCAATTAAGGGTAGAATTGCTAATGATATGAGAGTCGTTAGTGTATTATGTGGGTGTTGAAACCCACTTTTGTCGTCTTATGTGTGGTGTCTTCCCTGGCTGGGAATTTACTTTGTGTTCTGTATTCTGTTGAGTATTGTGTATTCCCTGGCCGGGAATTATATTATGTGATATGCTTTTGTTTTGGGATAGCTCAATTTATGGGGAGACTCTGCCCAAATTTTTATAAAAGTCCACAATGTAAAAAGTGGCAAAAAGGGGATGGTAATGGGCGAACTCGATGAGTCTATATGTTGTTAGGATGATGATCTTATAACATTGAGTATTAAAGAAATTTTGTGGTTGCCATTCAATGGTAAAGTATCATTTGAGTTTCCCGATTGATTTTTATTGAAAGCATGTGCCACACATAGTGGTTAGTACACATATCAAGGGTTAAGGGCTTGGGGTCCTTACATTAGTGGTATCAGAGCAGTGGTTAGCTCTTTGGGGCTGTTAAGGGCCTAGGAACTTATTGATAGCACATACTTATGCATGATGGCATTAATGTTGTATGACACAACTAGTTGTTTATGTGCTTTTATGATATGAAAAGTGGTGTTGCTAATCATTGTGATTGCAGGAATCGTGTAGCATGAGATGGGATGGCATTAATGGTGATGTCTGGCCCTTCATGTATTATGTGTTAAGGGATCTGATTTTGTGGAAAAATCAGGAAAGGTGAGACGTACGGGCTTCGGACGGTAAAACGTGTTACACCTTTGATTATGTATATCGTGGGTAGTGAACCCTTACATGTGATGGTATATGTGAAATGATAGTGATATATTGTGATAATGGAATCAGCTGTTGTGCTTGATTATTGTGGTAGAATTGATGAATGTTCCGGTAGCCTTTATCTCCGAGCGAGGGAGGTACTTGCCGCTGTCATGACTGAGCGAGGTAACATGCCGCTGTCATTGTCGAAGCGAGGGGTCCTAAAATTCCGCTGTTGTATTGGGACCGGAACAGTCACAATTCTAGTGATTAATGTGGAATATTGTGATTAAAGTGGAATATTGTGATTATTGTGGAATATTGTGATTATTGTGGAATATTGTGGTTATAACTGAAAAGTGATATCGATCATTATATTGTGAACTGTGGTATTAACCTGGATGCAGGTACATGGAGCTAGTGGAAGTTCCGGTAGTTGTTATATTCGAGCGAGGGAGGTACTTGCCGCTGTCATATGAAGCGATGGTAATATGATATTTGCCGCTGTCATGTCTAAGCGAGGTAACATACCGCTGTCATTGTCGAAGCGAGGGATATCATATGATGCCGCTATATGTCGAAGCGAGGGGTCCTAAAATTCCGCTGCTATAACAAGACCGGAACAACCACATTATCGATATTGATAGCGATGTCTCATTCCGCTATATTGATTGGCGATGGTTCTTGCCGCCGGATATATTGATAGCGATGTCTCATTCCGCTATATTGATTGGCGATGGTTCTTGCCGCCGGATATATTGATAGCGATGTCTCATTCCGTTATTCTATTGGCGATGGTTTATGCCGCCGGGTATTGATAGCGATGTCTCATTCCGCTATTCTATTGGCGATGACTTATGCCGCCGGGTATTCATAGCGATGGTACATTCCGCTACATCTAGGGCGATGGTTCATGCCGCCAGATGTCTATAGCGAAGTTTTATGCCGCTGACTCTATGACGAGGGATTATGTCCCTGATTCTATAGCGACGGGTTATGCCGCTATGCACATGACGCTGGATTTCGCCACCTACGAGCGATGGGTGCTGATTGCGTACCACTGTTGGATGACGGAGACAGGTATGCCGCTATATTGTTAGCGATGAGGTATGGCATATTACTGGTTATTTAGCACTATTGTGGATATCATGTGTTGATTTACTTGTGCTGTCATGTGTTTGACGATGAGATTATAGACGTCGTGTATCGACATATACTGTCACGAGTCGACAATATTATTATATTATTTCAAAGTCATATGTTGACAGGTACCGTCACGGGATGACAATGAGATGGTGGATGTTCTATGTAGACGTGTAGCGTCGTTTTGATGATTAATACATTTATGTTATGTATTAGGTTGTATGGTTTGAGTGCCGATGATGAGCACATGGTAGAGTCTGAGTCACTAGTTGACGAGACCTTTTTGCCGAGCAGGTTCGCTCGGTGGAGTATTGGATGTATTGTATCGGTAATGTACCACATCATGTTATAGAGGTAAATAATTTGTCGAGCAATGATACCCTTGGGTATGCTCGTTGGTTTGGCTAGGGCCAAGTGATTGGTGGTAAGAGTAGTCATTGAGGAAACTACTCGCTTGTGTTGTGATATAGGGTAGACATGGTTACACCCACCCTGAGAGTGTGGGATAAGTCTTATTGGATTATGGTTGCATCATAAGTGAGCAAGGACACTGGGTTGTCCATTGTGCTTGGTATTTTAGAGATATGCTGGGCGATGACCCATTACTCTAACGGTTTGTACGGTATGGCATACCGAGATGGAACATATGGTTTGTTGGTGGACTTGATGTGAGCCTATGGAGACAACGCTTTGCTAGCCAGATATTGGGGGAATGATATAGTGTGCTTGTTGGAGCCATGATACTGCACGTTGGAACCAAGTTTGGCAAATCGTAAAGTGATACGATGTGGATTGTGGTGGACTCTAGTAGTCACCACGTCATTTGAGGTTGAAGTTGTGCATGCCTCACTGAAACGTGTATACGTTGATGTTAAATCTTGGTGAGACTTGTCTGGGACAGCTCATGATGTTGGAGTACCAACAAGAGAGTCATCAGGTCGTTATTGACTCGATCTGAGGGAATCCGTGTACTTGGGATGCAATGGGTGTTATTGTATCCAATTTTTCCGAACGGTGGTTCGAGACTAGTGGATCTCGAGTTCGATAGCACTTCCCTTGTGGGGAAGGAGGTAGTATTATACCTATTTGGGAATCTTTGAAGGATTCGGTAAGTTGGTACGTGTGGTGTTGATTTTGGGAATCACGCCGTGTTGTTGATCGTCGATTATCATTCTCCACTGCAATGGAATGACTCAGAATTGACAGTTGTGTTTGGGGGCTTAGGGGTATGTTGTAGATACCCGAGCCAAGTGCATTGAGTATGCATGTGATGTCAGTGCTTAGGCAGGTATACCGGTGAGTGTACGGATGCCAGTTATTGATTCCCTTTTTGTCAAGCATAGAGTATGCTATTTTTGGATGGTTAAATCTCTGATGAGAGATATGGAACACCTTGAGATTGGGAATCTCCATGGCACGATGATTATGAGGGATAATCGTGAAGTTAGTTGACTTCCCTTGAGGAGGGATTATCTTGTGTGGGTTAAGGTATTTCCTTATTGGTGTTTTCCTCCGAGTTATGCGATAGCCTTCCCAAGTTTGGATTGTTAAATTCTAGGATTATCAAGGGAGGGCAGGAATTCGGATTTATTGGGTGTCGCTGTCGACACAAGCGTTGAGGATGCAATGGGTATATCGCATGTCCTTTCAGAATTTGAACTCTGTGGAGTCTCGATGGTTTATTTATGATCAGGATGTGATCCTTGGAATATCCGGAGGTGGACATCTTGTGAGATGTCTTTTGTGTGAATCTGTGGCCGTGAGTTGCCCAAATTGAGTTGCAATGATGCGACTGCTCATTCGATGGAGGAGGTTTGGAAGTGGAGACCAGGTTTGGTTTGTGTACATCGTGGTATACTAGTGTTTTCCTCGTAATGATGTGTGTTAGACATCGTGAGTCATGATAGAGATGTCTTTGAATGATATCTACGATGGAATCGGGAGCAATTCGAATCCTTTGCAGTTTCAGTTGACTAACTACTTTGGGATTATTAGCGTTGAGTGGTGCTGACGCTCTTTGACGTTATGATGGATTTGGAAGTCTATTCCACTCCAGAGATTGACACGAGGTCAACGTTCTCACGGTTGAGGTGTCATTCAGGATGCGTTCTTACTAGTTGTATTAGAACTAAGGATGACTGTCCGATCTACGGTCGTAAGTATTGGTTGTTTTGCAGTCATGATGGACTGACTTTTGGGATGAACCGCATCGAGGTATGTTTTGCCTCTTGGGTGATATGTTGGTTTTGGTATGTCGCTCTGTTTCAGAGTTTGATGTGAGGTAAGTATCCTCGCGTTTATTAAGACGATTCTGATATGGTCAAGAATTGAGGTTATGGCTTCATGTTGTTGGGTAGCCCGGGTGTTACGTGATACACCGGTGCTAATTTCGAGGACGAAATTCTTTTAGTGGGGGATATTGTGATGACCAGAGATTAGGGATGTTAATCCCGGAGTGTTAATAACCCCCTAAAGTGGTTTTACGTGGCAATTTGGAGTTTAATCGCGGTGTTGGGCCTTCTGGGCTCATTTATTTGGGTAGTTGGGATTGTTGGATCCCGAGGTTGAGATTGTATTCTCATTACGGTGAAAAATCTAAAATTGGGTTTTTAGTGTGACTCGGAATATCGGGTGCTTTGTGTGGGCACCGGTAGGGGGTTTTGGAGTTAGAGAGAGAATTTTTGAAAACAGATGATTTTTAATGAATCATGATGTATTTGTGGGGCTATTAGTATTTCGGGGTATTTTTGCTATAAATACCAGTTGAACCCGAAATTTTAATTATCGGATCCATTTCAGCACCTTATTTCTCTCTCCCTTCCGCATCGCTGCTTCCCGATTTTCCCCAGACCCACGCCGCTTCCAGGCGTGCGCCCGCCGCCGTCCGGCCGCCGTTCGGCGCGTACGACCCGCCGCCGGCTTCGTCTCGTCGAGGCGCAGCTATCCCCTCCGGCAATTGAGAGTTTCGTCGCGTTTTGAAGTCGGATTTCGCGGGAATGCGCCGATCCCCAATTCCTAGGGTTCATCGTTTTCGAACGTTTTACTTCCGATTTTCGATTGGGTAACCTCCCTTACCCCTTTTTCGTCATTATCGTGTTTTTCCCTGCTAATTTTTGAGTGGATTTGGTTCGAATTTCTTGCTGTTGGGCGTGAGGTTTTGGTTCGAAAATTTGCTTGGCTTTTGGTTCGAATTTCTTGCTGTTTGAGGGGTTTGAGTTCGAATTTTTGGGGGTTTTTGGCAAGGGGTGATGGTTCTTGCTATTGATAGATTTAATTCATGTTTAGATGAATTATGGTGTTTAGTTTGGGTTCGATTTGTGTTGTGAAGGTTCAAAATTTGTGGGGTGTTCTTGAGCAATTTTTGATAATGGTTAATTGTCGTGTGTTGACAATATTTTTGAGGGTTATGGGTGTGCTTGAGCATGGGTTGCATGTTCGTAATTAATTGTGAATTAATTTATCGTGTTAGCACATCGTTCCTCGGAGCATGGAACTCGAGCAAGGTTTGGCTCGGACTTTGGAAATTTGAGGTACGTGCGACGTACGAGCATTACTTTATATAAGAGCATTTGTGAAATGCATAATGCGTTTTAATTGCATTAGATGGTTGTGGGTATGGCTATATATATATGTGTTGATATGACTATGGATCGACCTAGTCTTGACATCGCTGCCACAAGTGTGCGTAATACTAGAGTAGTATAACCTTACATGAGATATGGGGTACTGGGTTTATATGACTATTGTAGGGCATTTGAGATGCCTGAGAATGATCGTGGAATCATGTATTCATTGTAAGACATGTGAGATGTCTAAGTGAAATGGAGAATTGGTAAAATAAATGCTAGGCATTTGAACTATCTGTGATTGGTAGCAAAGTCGAAAAATCAGTATTAGATATCGAGATATCTATATTTGTGTGTATAATGAATTTGGAATCATTAATTATTGATACTTGAGAATCAGGCATGCTATGAGTTAAATCAATGTGTTGATTTACTGATTTTTGAGATTTGATGAGTTTGATGATTGTGAGAACAGGGACAGTACACGGAATCCCGGATGAGGACGTTGCCATCCAGGGAGTATCATTTAAAATTCATTAATATTTACTTGTGTTGTAAATTATGAATTTCATTATTGTGATTATGAGATTTTGTGTATTGGTATGCTCACCCCGTTGGGGGCTGTCTCTGTTGGGGCAGGTGAACAGGTGCATCGATGGCTGTGGAGCTGAGCTCGAGCTGTTGACTGGATGTACTCCCAGAATCGTGGTACCAGGGCTTGATGGAGCACGGTATCGTATAGAGTACTTATATACACCCGAGGTTTATATACACATTTATGATGCTCGCATGTGAGCACGGATATTCTTGTATATGGGTTGTATATAAAGGCATGAGCCTTTCTCTCTTTCATTAGATGTGCATGCAATTAAGGGTAGAATTGCTAATGATATGAGAGTCGTTAGTGTATTATGTGGGTGTTGAAACCCACTTTTGTCGTCTTATGTGTGGTGTCTTCCCTGGCTGGGAATTTACTTTGTGTTCTGTATTCTGTTGAGTATTGTGTATTCCCTGGCCGGGAATTATATTATGTGATGTGCTTTTGTTTTGGGATAGCTGAATTTATGGGGAGACTCTGCCCAAATTTTTATAAAAGTCCACAATGTAAAAAGTGGCAAAAAGGGGATGGTAATGGGCAAACTCGATGAGTCTATATGTTGTTAGGATGATGATCTTATAACATTGAGTATTAAAGAAATTTTGTGGTTGCCATTCAATGGTAAAGTATCATTTGAGTTTCCCGATTGATTTTTATTGAAAGCATGTGCCACACATAGTGGTTAGTACACTAATCAAGGGTTAAGGGCTTGGGGTCCTTACACCATCGATCGCCCCTGACCAGTGGGCAACAACGCCTTATCGCGATTGATCGCCAACCCGCTCGCGATCGATCGCCAAGAACTCGCGATCGATCGCCCGTACTGTTTATCGTCACCAAAAAAAACAGCTGCTCGTCGCGATCGATCGGCCCTCCTTGGCGATCGATCGCGACCTGCGATTTTCCGAAACATTCGAGCTTCCATGATGTTTTTGACACCCAAACTCAAAACCAACACCCCTAACTTCCTCAACACCTCTAATAAACCAATTAAACTCAATAAAAACACTAAAAACAACATTTTAGATTTTTAACCAAAACCCCAAATCTCAAATCCAACCCAATACTTGACCAACAAGCACAATACCATAATCAAATCGAAGCTAAAGGTGAGAAGAAGAAGATTACCAGCTTTTCTTCAAGAAATCGGGCTCCCAAGACGAGCCCCCATCGATTTGTTCCCAAGAGAAAAGAGGGGAAGGGTTTGGGGTGAGAGAGAGGCGTGAGGGAGAGGAGAGAGGGAAGGGATTCCGTATAATGACGGAATACCGAGTCCATTTGGAATATATAGCACCAAGACTCCAAAATACCAATACTTTCACAACAATATCATGATTCATTAAAAATCATCTGTTTTCAATAATTATCTCTCCAACTCAAATTCCATTACCAGCCCCAGTACAAAGTACTCCGGACCCCAGATTCCACAAAAACCCAAATTCCAAGGTTATCACCATGATGAGAATACAATCTCATCCATTGGATCCAACGACTCCAAAAATCGGATTTAAAATCCCCGAGAGTCCCGAAACAACAATTAATTCATATTTGCCACAATTAAAATCCTTTAAGGATTATTACCACACCGGGATTAACACCATAAATCCCCGGGCATCACAGATTGAGAAACGTCCCAGTATGTCTTTTATGAGGATCTGTGGTTGTGAGGCTTACGTGAGACGTCACGCCTCGAATAAACTTGGACCCAAATCTGATAAGTGTTTATTTGTGGGGTATCCTAAGGAAACAAAAGGATAATATTTCTATTATCCCATTGAGAAAAAAGTGGTTGTTGCTCGGACATGTGTCTTTCTTGAAAGAGAATTTATTTCTAGAAGAACTAGTGGGAGACAAATAGAACTTATTGAAGTACAACCACAACAAAACGCCGAACGTGATATTGAGATGTAAACAGAGCAGTCACCACAAGTTGTTGTGGATGAAATGCCTGGTCAAGAGACAGAAGCCCAGCGTAGGTCTGTAAGAGTACACCGGGAGCCATAGAGATATGGATTTCTTGTGACTCAACAAGGTGACTTACTACTCATTTATGAGGATGAGCCTTCATCCTATTAAGAAGCTATAATGGGCCCTGATTCTGAGAAATGCCTGGAGGCCATGAAATCTGAGATGGAATCCATGTATGTTAACCAAGTACGAACTTTGGTTGACCCACCTGAAGGGTAAGACCCATATGGCACAAATGGATTTCAAGAAGAAGACTGACATGGATGGTAACGTATAAACCTTTAAAGGACGATTGGTTGCTAAATGTTTCAAACAAATTCATGGTATTGACTATGATGAAAGTTTTTCGCCAGTTGCCATGGTTAAATCCATTAGGATCTTACTTGCAATAGCTGCATTTCATGATTATGAAATCTGGCAGATGGATGCCAAAATTACTTTCCTTAATTGAAACTTACTTGAGAATGTGTACATGACACAACCCGAGGGTTTTGTTGATCCAAAGATGTTGGAAAGATATGCAAGCTACAATGATCCATTTATGGATTGAAGCAAGCTTCTCGAAGTTAGAATCTTTGTTTTGATGATGCAATCAAATAGTTTGGTTTCATCAAGACCGTAGATGAACCTTGTGTCTACAAGAAGGTCAGTGTGAGCATAATTATCTTCCTAGTGTTGTGAATGATATCCCTGCCTTGCAACTCTGTAAATATTTGTCAATGGAACTGCTTTTCTATGAAAGGCTTGGGCGAAGACACCTATGTGTGAGGTATCAAGATCTATAGAGATAGATCGAAAATTACTTGGCTTAAGTCAAAATACATACATGAATAAAGTGCTAAAACGGTTTAGCATGCAAGAATCAAAGAAATGATTCGTACCTATGACACATGTGATACATATCTTGAAGGATCAATGTCCTTCAACACAAGATGAGAGACAACGCATGAGTAAGATTTCATATGCGTCATCTATTGGATCTATCATGTATGCCATGATATGTACTCGTCACGATGTTTCCTATGCTTTAAACATGATGAGCAAATATCAAGTTGATCCATGTGAATGTCACTGGATCGCTGTCAAGAATATCCTGAAGTACTTGAGAAGAACTAATGATACATTCTCGATTTATGGAGGTGAGGAAGAACTCAATGTAATAGGTTACACAGACGCAAGCTTCCAAACCGACAAGGATGATTTCCGATCACAATCAGGATATGTGTTTTGCCTAAATGGCAGTGCTGTGAGCTGGAAGAGTTCAAAGCAAGATAATGTAGCCGATTCTACAACTGAAGCCGAGTATATTGCAGCCTCAAATGCAGCAAATGAAGCAGATTGGATCAAGAAGTTCATTTCTGAGCTTGGGGTTATGCCTAGCATTCTAGATCCGATTAAATTCTATTGTGACAACAATGGAGCCATCGCATTGGCTAAGGAACCCAGATCTCACCAGCGATCCAAACACACACTTTGGCGTTTTCATTTCATTCGAGAAATCGTTGAAATAGGAGATGTAAAAATATGCAAAGTACCAACTGATGATACTGTATCTTACCCGCTGACGAAACCGCTGTCACAGTAGAAGCATGACCGTCATTCTAGATCTTTAGGTATTAAGTACATGTCTGATTGGTCTTAGTGCATGTGGGAGATTTGTTGTATATGTCCTAACATAACCCATTATATGATTGATTTTGGCATACAATGTAATATGATTTTATTAATGGCAATTCATTATTATATATTATTCCAGTATCTGTGTAATATTAATAAATATTTATTAATGTCCTTAGAATAAAATTGTATTATTGTTAAATATTGTCCCTAGTCAAGTATTATCCTGAAATAGGATCATGATAATGCATTGAGACTAGTGTGTATTGGTTGATGAATTTGTTCATGGGTATGAGATATCGAATCAACACATATGTACATGTTAGAGAACTTAGTACTGGACAGACCCACCGTGAGATGCTACATGGATGTTATATAAATGTCATAAGCAATTCTCATAGTGATAATAATGTATGTAATCCTTACGACTTGAGATCACGAGAGATCCCAACATAAGGAGTTGTGTATCTTGATATTGTCAAACGTTACCTGTAACAGGGTAAACTATAAAGACAATCATTAGATACACTACGACTTATGTAGAGAGATGTTGAGTGATCGAGATAGGATTTGTCCCTCCTATGTAACAGGAGAAGTGTTTGGGCCCTTGATCAAGTGAGACTAAAATGCATGGCCATGCTCGAATGAGTCAATATGCGCTATTGAGCTTATTCGTTTATTCTAGTCTACTCGGGGATCAAGAAATAAAAGACTGAACTATACGAGTATGACTTATTCCACGACTCATGTCTAATCTAAAAACATATGATAAATGGATTAAGTTACACGGTGAATAGTATCACAAGCCATAGGTTATGTCGAGTCAATGACATTCTTGTAACTTGGGTAGCCTTGATGTGTTGCTAGATACCGCTCACTTGTGACATAAAATAAGATTTTATGTCACGATGAACATTGCAAGATCCTAACGTGTCGCATAAAAGATTAAATCGATGAAGGGAGATAAAATTGATTGGATGAATTAATTTGATTAGGAAGAGTCCTATTAATAAATAAATATATATATATATATATATATATATTATGGAATGGGCCGAACATATATATTAATATATATAAGTTTGTTATAGATATGTATATGGGTAATAGATTGGAATGGGCTTAGGGTTTTCAGAAAACCTTAATCTGATGACGTTAGCCGCCTAATCTTACCAGTATATATATATGTGCATTAGGTTAAAGCTAAGGGTTAGACACGTTAATTCAGAATTAACTAAAACACAAAACCTAGCAGACCATTCGAAAAAGGCACATACCTTGCTTCGACGTCTCGTCCTTTTCATCCCAGTTGAATTATCAAGTCTAGCAATATTAGAAACTCACGGGTCCTTGATTCAAAAGGAGAAACGTGTTCTTCTTGTCAAATCTCCTACTAATGGTAGGAAGAGTTCAAAGATAAAGAAGAGGAAGACAAATGGTTCCCAACCTCAAAAGGCGAAAATGGATATACTAGCAACTAAGAAAGGAAAGGCATATATGTTTTCACAGTTGGTCACTGTCGCTAAACTGCAAGGAATACCTAGACCATAAGCATTCTGGAATGTATTTTATAAAAAAAATAAAAAATTAATGTTTCTATTGTTTCTACTTCTTTGGTATATGATACCAATTGTGCTCACATATTTGCAAAGAGTTACTGGTGTGCGTTTATCGTGTACGCCCAAATTAATGCCACTATTCATAATACTAATGTAGTAGTGAAAAAGTAGGGATCGATCCCACGAGGAGGTGTGATTCTTGTGTTAATGAAAATCAAAAGCAAACAATAAATTAAAACAATGGGGTTGTGAAGTTGAATTATATTAATTAAAATTAAAAACAAAGATTAACTAATGAAAGCGATTCTTGGTATCAGTCGACTCTACCTTGGATATTATCATCTATTTCATCGATTCACAAAAGACTCAATTTTATTTGAATATTCATCAATTGGAAATCTAATTCATCCCTCACCTTATTCAAAGTCAATTAGTCCAAGCGTTCTATTTTAACTTTCATCAATCAATCAATCTCTATATGCATATTCAAGATTAAAATCATGATACCATTCAAAACTAGTGAGTGATGAATCTAAACAACATAAACACAAGCCATTTATATAAATTTAGTGAATCATTTCCCTAAGAATTTAATAACACCAACATCAGACAATTATCAATCTTAGTTGCTTCGTAAATTTGATTAATCAAACAATTATCAAATTTAGCATTAGATTACATGCAAATTATTAGGTTGTCAAAATCAGAATTAAATCAGAAAAACAATGATATTCAATTAAATCGATAAACAAAAGCGTAGAAATCCCCCCAAGATAAATAAATCCAAGGTATTCTTCTTCCTCAACCAAGAATTAAAACTAGCTAAACATAATTAACAAGAAAAACAAAAAAATAAGAGCAAAGGAAAGAAAACTAATCCGATCTCTGCTCGTCGTGGTGTCAATCCCGCCTTCGCTTTGATCTTCGTAGCGTTCTTCAACAAAATTGAAAAGAAAATATAAAACTAGTCTAAAACTATTCTACCTACTCTACCTAGATGTTTTTAGGTCTGATATTTCGAGTATATTATATATGGAGGCTGGGAGGTGGGATAGAACCCAAGTTGGAAGGAAAGAAATCATGTTTCCATGTTTTTCAAAACTCCGGGCGATCGATCGAGAAAAAATAGGCAATCGGTCTAGCTGGACAGTAGAATTTTCATGACCTTTTTAGCCTTTCTCGATCGATCGAGTATTTTGCTCGATCGATCGCCAGCTCCAGAATATTTTTGCTCATTTTTCAACTTTTGGCGATCTACTTGCATTGGTCATAACTTCTTCATACAATCTCCAAATTAAGCGAGTTAGCTGTCCACGCGTAGATAACTGAAAGTTCTACAACTTCTCTATGGACCATATTCCCAAAATAGGTCTTGAACCTGAATAAAATTGAGGAGAAAGGAGTGACGTGTGTCTTGGATTCCAGTTTTTTTCTCTTTTATTCATATTTCTTCATTCTTTCATCATTTTAGCTTGATTTCTTCACCTTTTCCTAAATATTACCAAATGTATGATTAGGAACCATAATCATCAATTTAACCATTAAATCATTCCCAATCATTGACAGTTAAGCACTTAAAACGTGACTATTTTTAGACACATCAAATACCCCTATACTTAAACTTTACTCGACCTCGAGTAAATCAGACAAAACTACAATTTTTTTGTTGGCTCATAGCATCGTAACAAACTAACTTGTCCTCACTTTAACGCCTTTACAATTTTAAACATGCATAATAATGAAAGGCGGTGAAAAGTTAACAGTGGAACAAGTTCAATCCCTAAACATTTCATACCCAACAAAGCAACGAACATGCGTGTGTGGTCACAAACAGGTGTCATGTACAAATTATAGATCCAATTAATATAAACTATCATTAGTTCAAGTTATACACTAACAAAAGTATAAGCTCACTTGCACATTCTTCTCCACTATCTTAGCCACTTGCAAACATGAATCAAGTATGTCTTAATTAACTTGTAACTCGGCCTAGGTAAAGGATAAGGATGTATCAAACGAGAGAGTATGATGATATGTACAATGTAAACTTCTCTTCTTGCATGATTTTTCAAACTTTGTCATTTTCACACCTTGTATGTTTTTGCAAGATATATTTCAATATTTTTCTCTCTTTGTGCCTTGGCTCCCGTTGGAGTCATGTTTTTATCTATTTTCTCAAGGCATCCTTTTTCTTTCATGAATTTCATTATTTTTACAATGAAGCTCAAACTTATGGATCAATGAATATCTAAGTGCATGTGAATGAAACACATCATACTCCCTTCAAATGTATGGATTAAAATCACATGACTAATATATTATTGTAAGAACCTTTTTGAATTTAATTTAAACTACTAATTCAACCCGTAGTTATTTATCCTAACTACGGAGTAAAATACAATTCCCATGAATTTAATTTCGTAATTATTTCATAATTATCACAATTATAGTCATATAATAGTTATCATTTTTTTTGGGTGTCACATATGGAGTGTTAATTTAGTGGACGTACATCTAATGTCCCCGATATTATAATACTCGATGGCTAAGACACATCGACTAGTAGCAGTTTTGATACATAAGTTCTATTTCCAAATGGATTGAGATATTGATAGCGATGTTAATCATAGAATACAAACGGTTGACTGAAATGGAGAGACATCATTTGAGTTTTATGCGATGGTAATATGCCGCTGAGATTGAAGATCAATTTTTATAGAACTGTAATCAGACATGCAATGTTGTATTAGACTGAATGTTGGGCACCCAAGAGAAATCATATACAGAAGATGAATGTGACAGAGATACATATGCTCTGTTGGATGTGTGGTAAGACCAGAAAAGAAAAAAACGAACGAAGACATTTGAACTAAAGTTGGTGTTGCTCGTATAGAAGAAAGATGGAAGAAAGTTTGGTTTGGTCACGTACCATATGCCCAACGATGTACCTGTGTGTCGATTGGAGTTCAAAGAAACGAGTGATTCGAAGTTATATACAAAAAAAGGAGTCCAAACGGGTTAATGAATAATATAATTAAAAGAATCTCTTGGAAAAGATTGATTCATGCACGCGATCCGAGTTGATTCTTTCTTTTTTTGTAGCATACCACAATTTATTGAGATTAAAGCCATACTTCTTGTTGTTGGAAGAAGCCACACCCTTTAAAACACGCCCATTAAGTATAGACAACAATAAGGTATAATTATGCACCACTTAAAATGAAAAAGGTAAAACATAGGGATGCAACCGAGCCAAGTTGATTGCGAGCAAGGGTGGATCTGGGTGTGTGCAGTGGGCCGCTCAGTCGCCAAAAAAATTAATGTAAAAGGAATAAAAAAAATAAGTTATAAAATAATATTTAGTGATCAAGCTAAATATTATTACTGTATTTGGCGATCAACTTAAGGGACCAGCTATTATATAAATTATATCTATACCCATAGGATTGAACAAATTTGATCACAGTTTCTGATCATGTCGGAATACTAAGAAAACTGGTGGTTTGTTATGATTTAACTTAGTTTCAAAATTTAACGTCACTCCAAGTATTTTATTTCTTGTTTATTTATACATTGTACATTGATTATTCCTAATGTTTTTTTTCTTTCTATAGTGATGATTTAAATAGATTTTTTTTACGGGTGAAATTGGTATAGTTTGAAAGGCGACCTCATTATAAATATTGCTGAAATGTTTTGATAGCTTTTATACATTAAGTAAAATTAAGACTTTAATCACAACTGATCATAGTGGGTTAGATGGTCGGGATTTAATAGTTTTATATTTAAATTAATTAAGAAATATGTGCCAATTAAAAAAAGGAAAATTGCAAGGAAATACCCTTTTGGGAAACTTAATTAACTGAAGTCTTGAGAAAAAACAATAATGCAGAAAGTTTGATAAACATTTATTCAAATAGGTCCTATTTCAAAATTTCAAATCAATTTGGTACTTTAATTTGACTCTTTTACCCCTCAATGGTATGATAAGTTGTATTCTACTCCCTAGGCTTTTGTTTTATTATAAAGAATCCCCTATATAATGTTTAATTATCTTTTATATCCTTATAAAAAAGTTGTATTAACTTCTTCTTTTATAAGTCCCCGCATTTTTGCGATCCTTGTCACAAAATGGTGTCAGAGCCTAGGTTTATTTTGGAAATACTGTAATGATATCTTGAATATTAATTTGTAACATATACGGAGGAGTCGATTCAAGATAATATGAATCTGAACGAATGTTCGAAGTGTCATTCATACAGGTGGTACTTCCAAATATTGGAAGCACTAAATCAGAAGCATATGGCAGACGCTAAACACTTCAACCATAAGTGAAAACTATTACGAGGAACAAGTTTATGCACACCAGGCATAAACCATTACAAGAAATTAGAAAAGGATGGCTAAGAGGCTTCATCAAGTGAACCTCAAACTACAGTTCCAGTTAGCTGAACTTCAGGAAGACGACCATCCTGAATATAAGGACGTTGTTCCAGACCCCAATGATCCAACAGGGTCCGGACCAGATGATTAGGATGGGAGAACTAACCTTTCGAGAAATCGAGCCGATTCTTCTAAGATATCCCAATATCTTAGAGAAATCCAGAAGACACTGCAACATTATGGCTACTTGCAATACCATGTCCCTGCACACACAAGATTCAAAGTCAGATGGAGATTATGATTAAACATCAGGAGAAAATTCTTGAAAAACCTTCGAGATGTTCAAACCCGAGTTAAGGAGTTGGAGTCAAGACCAAACCCGATAGGAAGAAGGAACGGAGAATGGTTACCACTGTCCTATGGAACAAAACCCCTTTTACACCAAAAAGGGAAAGCGGAGGAGGTTCGAAGGCCTTTGACAGAGACTGAAAAAATAATTGCAGTCCTACGAGGAGAGCCCATACTTCCCCAAAGTAATGGAAAGAATCAACCTCTTAGATCTACGTGATCTTGCTGATTCATTTGCGGGATTAAATCTCATAGAATTCAAGACGGGAGAGCTTGTAACATGACCTCCACCACAAGAGAGTTTTGTGTCACACAATCCACCCGAAGGTGATCAAAGTATGTCACACGGGGAAGATATCACCTTAGCAACTTTGGATCCCCAAGTTGGAACAAGGAACCGTTCCCGCAGGCCAGATATACATCAAACACCTTACGGGAAATCACAATTAGATCCAATCCATCCATATGGACTTATGCTCAACATGGGTATCTTGGATTTCAAAAACAAAAAAGTTCTTATTGATGAATGAGCTTCAACAATGAGAATAACATCAGAACGCTTGTCTAAGTAAAGAAGGATTCATTTTACTTCTTAAAATGAATGTAGAAGGATCAATCAAGATTGCCTGGTGTTAGTTCTGGATCTTAAAGATGACAAAACAGACCAAACCGATAAAGTCAATGACAAAACAGCCAGACCGATAAAGTCAATGACAGACCAGACCAGACCGATAAAGTCAGTGACAAACAGGCCAGATTGATGTCAACCAGGTCAGAACAGACCAGATCAATGCAGAACAGATCAGAACTAACTAAGTTAGCAAACTTCGTTCATCAGTCCGAATTATCAACGAGTATTTATTGAAGCATTTAATGGTGCATTTAATGCTGAAAAAGACCAAGGACTGAAGATGACATTAAATGGTAAATAGACAAAGGAGATCTTATCTGACAAGCGCCGAAAGAACAGACCAAAAGGGAAAGTGTCTAAAATAGAAGACTGCAGCTTGTTCAGAGGTTGACCAAAGTAAAGAGTTGCACACAAAAGGAAATAGTGTTGTTGGGAGAAATGCTTATATATAGGTGCAATTAAAATGCTCAGAGGTCGGACACAAGAGATTAAAAAAACTCATACGAGATCAAAAATCAATCACATTATTTGAGAACACTATCATCGAAAGACTTCATCTTATCGATCTGCTCAAAGTTAGAAGCACGGCTTACTGTTTTATTTGATCGCTTAAGGACCATTTGTGCTTAGATTAATTCACTTTATCAATTGTATATGCTTTAAGATAGAAGAGTTGGCTCTTTGTAACTGTCAGATGGATTGTGTCTGAACAGATTGAGAGACTAGGAGTTTCAGTCTGGTAGTGGGGTAAATCCAGCTGAATTGGGGTTGTACAACAAGATTGTATTACTCAAAGTCTTCTAGTGAATCCTTCCTGCAAAGGAAGAAGGGGAGACGTAGAAGTGTTGTGCTTCGAACTTTCAGAAACAATTCTTGTGCCATTTACTTTCTACAATTTACCATTCAGTTGTTATCACTCACAAATCCAGCAGACGTCCTCCGCACTATCATCAGTGTCTATTGACTTGCAATTAATTGAGAAGCTACTGCAGTACTTAATAGTCTGTATTAACAAAGAAAAATCGAATTTGAGTCTAGTGTTTATTCAACCCCCCTTCTAAACACTACTCCGATCCTAACAAGTGGTATCAGAGCAAGGTCTTCTCAATCTTGAGAAATACCAAAAACTGATAGCCTCATTCAACAAGATTTCCATGCTCAAGAAAGATGAATACGATGACTGGAGAATTCGTATGCAAGCACATCTGAGTGCTCAAGACGATGACAGGTGTTTTGTCATCACTGCTGGACCAATGAAGATCATGAAGATCAACACAGCAGTTGCCATTACTAGTGTTGAACCTCAGATGGTCATAAAGGACAGAGCATCCTGGACAAATAAGGAAAAGAAAAAAGCAAATCTGGACAATGTGGCTAAAGACATATTGTTCAAAACATTGGACACAAATATGTTCAATAAAATTAAGATGTGTCCCACTGCTAAAGACATCTGGGAAAAGATTGTTCAGTTGTGTGAAGGGAATGACCAAACCAAGGAAAACAAACTCACTGTCGCTCTATGGTAGCGTTTATCGCGTACGCCCCAATTTCTCAAGTTAATAGCAGTAAATATGTAGTAGCGTGAGGGATCGATCCCACAGGGAAGTGAACACTTTTATGCTAACAAGTATCAAAATGGGGGGTTATCGAATTTCTTTAACTATAACTAAATTAAAGAAAACAAACAATTAACTAGTTTATCAAGATTAAAAAGCGATTCTTGGTTTTCGGTCAACTTTACCTTTGGAAATCATTCACTCGATCATCATATTACTAAACATATGAATTCATTCAATTATTCATCAATTGAAAACTTAATTCCTTACTTACCTAATCGTGGTAAAAAAGAAAACAACAATCAATTCGACTCTTATCAAATCTTTAACCAAAACTACAGCCGTTAAGATTAAATCAATGATATTCTCAAAACTAGTAAGCTTGATGAATCTAATCAATAAAAACTACAGCCGTTAGAATTAATTATCCAATCGTTCTTCCTAAGAATTTAATAACACCAACATCATGTAATTATCAATCTTAGTTGCTTCTCAATTAGCATTAGATATTGTATGTGATTACTAGGTGATCAATCTATCAATCAAACACAATACTCATAAGAATCATAATCCGAAAAACAAATTGAAATTGAATTTAAAATTCAACAATCAAATCAAAATTTTCACAAGTTTTTATATTCCAAAGGCAAGTATCCCTCAACCAAGGTGTTTAGCCTTGCATAATTAAATTTAAAACTAACAAAAATTGTATTAAAAACATCAAACAATCAATAGAAAAGAAAGTTACTAAAGTGAAGCACGATTCCGGCTTGTTGATTCTGTCTTCGTTCTTTGACCGCTATTATTTTAAACAGTTATTTCTCAGTGTAGCGATTCTACTGCAAGTGCACGGTGTCAAGTTTTAGTTTAGTTAAATGAAAGTAAGGGTTGTCGAATCCACAAGGGCTAACGTATAATTACAAAATAAAACTAGTAAAATTATATTTAGCCTACGATTAAAAAGGGGGTAGATTAACTAATGCAAATTTAGAACTAAAGAACCCAAATAAAACAAGAATAAATAAAATAAATGGCAATGGCTTCCGGATATGCAAATGAATTTCGCTCGAGAAATTTATCTAGCTCTTCGTTCAACTGTGTTTTCGTCAATGCTTCGTTTGAATAAGCAACTACTAAACAATCGATTCTTAAGGTGAAAGGCTTTCGCTGTTATTCAATGCACTCTCTCGAGCTGTAAAGAAACTAATATCAACTTAGAACAAGTAAATCTCGTTCACTTATTTACTAATCCGATATTGCATAAATCTTCAAAACCTAGTTACTCTAAACCTCTCGATTCAAAGTGCTCACGTATGTGATTTTATCTCCCGATCTCAATCTTAAACATACATCATGAATTATTGTAGCGTATTATAACGTTATATCTCGATCTCGGTTATAACTCACAAATTCAATCAAAGTTAGCTAGGCTTTGATATCATTAAGCATATAATTCATGAACAATACGAAATCAATCCACTCAAACACATTGGAATCAATAACTCAAACACAATTATACTCAAACTCGATAAAATAAACTCAATTCAATTCAAATCAAATAAATGAGATGTTTAATTGTCTCTCAACCTCAAAAACATCAAATGAATATGAAAATCAAATAAATCAGAGTTTAGAAATACGATAAACGTGGGAACAAATTTGTGCGTTGCACCGTAATCTCTTCTCTTGCTCCTTCCTTGCACTCCGGAAATGACTCGCTCAAGCTCGGACGGAGAACGGAGGAAGATGGCTTTTCCCCGGGTTCTTCTCGGCGGCTACTAGGGTTCTCTCCTACTAATTTTCAGCCTTTTCCTCTCTGATATTCTCTTCTTTTAATATGGAAATGATCTCTCCTTTTAAAACCATCGAGAATCCATCAAATATGGAAGATAAGATTTTTTTAAAAATTCGCGTATCGATCGATCGAAAAGATTTTCCAATCAATCGGTGCACTGTTCATTTCAGCATTTTAAACTCTCTGCCTCGATCGATCGATCGAAATTTTGGTTTCGATCGATCGACACTTCAATAAACTTGTTGCTGAATTCTCTGCCTGGATCGATCGATCGAGAAAAAATTCTCGATCGATCGGTGCTTTGCAAAATCTGAATTCTTCTCTTTTTCTCTTTTTCGCCTCGATTTCATCCGTTTTCTTCATTTTAGCTCATTTCTACCATTTCCGAACTATTTTCCTGAAACAAGCAAATAAATACCAAAAAACGTAATTTCATCCAGGAAAAAGTACGAAAAATGGTAAGAAATTACAGCTAAAAGCACGTAATATATAAGCCTATCATTCTTCGAGCGTCTTTACAAAAATTGAAAGAAAAATTATTCTAAAAATTCAAAAATCTATTCTAAAGTCTGAATTCTCCAAAAGAGACTAATCTTCGAGTATCAAGAGGTATGGAGGCTGATGGGGTAGGTTAGAGCCCATGTAGGAAGGAAAGAAATCAAGAATCCAATCTTTCCAAAACACTGCTGGCGATCGATCGCCATAAGGTGGCGATTGATCGCCAGCTCTTTTTTTTTTGGCGAAATTCCTTAGGCGATCAATCGCCACTTTTCTCGCGATCGATCGCTTGGGTCCAGTGGGCTTTGGCGATCGGTCACCTCTTTTCTCGCGATCGATCGCCACTTTGTGAATTTTGTTGCTCAACTTTCTGTCCATAGGCGATCGATCGCCTCCTTCATGCGGTCGATCGCCTCTACTAAAATTACATTTTTAGCCTTTTTCTTGATCTACATTGAGTCCTTATTAGCTACGAAGCTTTTCTTGACCTTTATTCACCTTAGTTAGCTCGATTTCCTCGATTCTACCTACAATTACACAAATAAACGATTAGGTAGCATATTTATCAAATTATCCATCAAAACATACCAAATCGTAAACAGTTAAACGCAATAGATGTGTCTATTTCTAGTCACATTAAACTCCCCATACTTACTCTTTACTCGACCTCGAGTAATCAAACAAAACTATAATATTTTTGCTTGGTTCATAGCATCATAACAAACTAACTTGTCATCACTTTAATGCCTCAACAATTTTAGACATGCATAGTAATGAAAGGCGGTGAAAAGTTAATAATGGAACAAGTTCAATCCCTAAACATCTCATACTCAACAAAGTAGTGAACGTGTGTGTGGTCATAAACAAGTGTTGTGTACAAATTATAGATCCAAAGGGTGCAAATCCACAATAGATTAAGTCATACACTAACACAAGTATAAGCTTTCTTGCACACTCTTCTCTACTATCTTAGCCACTTTGCAAACATAAATCAATTAGGTATTTATTAGCTTGTAGCTTGGCCTAGGTATTGGCTTATGAAAGAAAGGAAAAAGGCATGTCAAACAAGAGAGTATGATGATATGCACACTAAAAGCTTCTCTTCTTGCTTGAATTTTTCAACTTTTATTTCAACATTTTTCTTCTTTTGTACCTTGGCTCCCCTTGGAGTCATATTTTTATCTATTTTCTCAAGGCATCCCTTTTCTTTCATGCATTTCATTCTTTTCATAATGAATCTCACAAACATTTTAATCCTTGAATACTTAAGTGCATGTGAATGAAACATATCATACTCCCTTCAAAGGTATGGATAGAATTCATATTTAGGCTCATTAGGGAAGGATGATAAGCTAGTCAAAGAATGTCGAATGGGGGTCTTTTGTATGCTTAGCATACAACCATTCTTTTGCATTAAAGCTCAAAAATGGTACTAGTGATTGATTTTCTTTACATGGTAGGCTTGAAATGCTCAAACACATCAAAGATTGCCTATATCACTTCCATGTTTGCAAGTAATCTAGACATACGCCTCGAAGAGCATGTAGTAAAGTTCTAGCATGTATTAGAGACTTCTTAAGACTATCACAAAGTTCACGCAATCTTCACTAAGCTATGCACACTTCACAAGTCATGACAATAATGTGATCAAAATATTCAATTACTATGTTAAAGCACACTATGCATTAGAGTTCAAAGTGTTCCAAGGTTAACAATTCACCTATGTTAAAAAACATGCATGATATCAATTAGGTTTCATCATGGGCTAGTGATTCCAAGCATGTGTTCATTACTAACTATGACCTCAAAATTTTTCAAATTTTTCGATTTTTTGTATTTTTGAAATAAGAAAAACAATAACACGCCACTAATCCCTCCCCCATACTTAAATCTTACATTGTCCCCAATGTAAGGCAAAAATACAAGAAGAGAGAAAAGTCTAACTACTAAAGCAAAAAATAAATAAAAGGGAGAAATGAAACTAACTCCCCTTGGGTTGCCTCCCAAACAGCGCCTCTGTTTAACGTCGGTGGCCCGACGCTAGTCCTCATGATCAGTCAAAGTGAGGTGGGTCCTCTAGAGCCACCTTGACGTTCACTTGTCCACCTTCCTCGTCTTGGACACCCTCGTAGAAATGCTTCAATCGGTGACCATTCACCTTGAATGTCTTAGTGGTGTCCAAACTCTGAATTTCCACTGCACCATGAGGATACACATTAGTAATGATATAAGGACCATGCCATCTAGAACGAAGTTTACCTGGAAATAGGCGAAGGCGTGAATGGTAAAGGAGAACTTTTTGACCAACTTCAAAACTCCTTCTCGATATCATTTTGACGTGGAAGTCCTTTGTCTTTTCCTTATAGATCCTTGCACTTTCATACGCCTCATTCCTTATTTCTTCAAGCTCTTGCAATTGAAACTTCCGATGCAAGCCACTCTCATCATAGTTCATGTTGAAATGCTTCACAGCACAGTATGCTCGATGCTCCAACTCTATAGGAAGATGACATGGTTTACCAAAAATGAGTCGATATGGTGACATGCCTATTGGAGTCTTATACGCAGTCCGGTAAGCCCAAAGTGCATCATCTAGTCGTAAGCTCCAATCCTTCCTCGTGGGGTTGACAGTCTTTTCCAATATGGCTTTGATTTCCCGGTTAGAGACCTCGGCTTGGCCATTTGTTTGCGGATGGTAGGCGGTGGAGACTTTGTGGGTGACATGATACTTCTTGAAAAGACTTTCCACCGTCCTATTGCGAACCAATGTCCCAAAGTAGTTTAGTACCTGTTATACCTGTTTCAACAGAAACAGCCCCCCACACAGGGTGAGCATACTCCAACTCAATAATCACACACATCAATATACGAAATTGTAAAGCAACAATTTAAGGTTATTGAAAATCTATAAAATATACTCCCTGTACAATTCCAAACCGGCATAGCCATCACGAACTGTTCCTGTTCAATCTAATACACTTTCATAAACATCAAGTTCAGTGTCATTATTCAAAATATGGTACTCATCAATGCAATAAATTCAATATAATCACAATTCAGCATTTCATGCTCAATCACAACGAATCTCATATCCAAGGCAACTATGCATATCCATTAATCTCATTCTCAACCATTTCTCATATCGATCATGCCAAATGCATCAATATTCATCTCGTATACCCGGATCACGTACACCTACGTATCCAGCATTTCACGTATATTAAACTCAATCACCAAACTCAATCACTTAGCCTTAAACATCACATTCAAAATACATGTATACATGAATATATAAATACTGGGTATACCTGCTCGTACGTCACCACGTACCTTAAGGTTGACGACGTGAATAAGCCACCCTAGATGTCCGGAGGCTCATGGAGTATCTATAAATCGAATGTCCATTCCACATTAGCTCAACCATTCAACAGTCTCAACATCTAGTTAACATATTACACTTGATACTTGGAATTATTATCTCTTTATTAAGAAATGATATACACAAATCAATAACACTTCTCGTACTATCCGAATTTCCAGTTATAATTTTCATACTCGGATTATCTTTACAGACTCACTTTAATCAACTATACTAATCGAGTTAGTCTCCACACTTTAGAAATAACTCAATAAAATAACACAAATCACTAATTCATGCTATTGTACACATTCAAGTATATTGATTAATATACACTTTAATACATGTTTAACACACCTTAACATGTATCTAAGTTATTAGCACCCCAAACTATAGCCCAATACTCTCCAAAACTCTATCAGGATATGAGCCATAAAAGTAGACTTTTGCCAACACTTGAACACCACTTAAGCATATCATCAAACACTTTATAAGCATGATTTGTAAGCCCCATTAAAGCCCTAATTTTTGTCCATCACAACCCCTAAAATCAGCCATGCAATTCCCCCCACTTAAACCATTATAGCACACAAATTTGATCAATTAAAACACATAACTCCCTTCCAACAATCTGCTGAATTTTGAACAAAACATGGCATAAAATCTTACATAATAGCAGCATAAAAGTCGAACCATAAGCAGTAGGGAAAAATCGATCCATATACATCAAAATTGTTGAACCAACACTCAGCATGATTTTCAATCAAGGAACAAGAAGATTTCAGCCACAAAACAAACGAAAAATCGAGCCCAGGTCTTTAAGGATTTTCGAAAATTGCAGCAACAATTCTTTCCCAAAACAAAAATGGAGTTCACATCCCACAAGAAGAGAAATCAAACTTAACCATGAAATGTATAGTAGAACAAGATTAAATCATGCTAGCAAGAAGGCTCAATCCTTGTGTAAATTGAACCCCAAACATTCACTACTCAATGGAAATGACTAATCCACGAAAAAGAGAGGGAACTACACAGATTTTCGAACCCTAAAAAAAATGCAAGATTTTTGAACGAAAAGATGCTCCAAAATCATTCCAGAATTTGAGCAAAATCGAGATACAAAACAAGTTAACAACTAATGAAGTAAGCAGAATCATATACACCCGAACCTGAACAAACCGTGCTTTGAAAGAGAGGAGAAAATCGCCCCTGGCAGCGCAGAAAAGCGACGGGCGAGGAGAGTGAGGGGCGGCGTGATGCGAGGGGAAAGAAAGAAGGCGGATAAATCGGTTGGGGTGAGGGAAAAGGAAGGATATTGTGTTTTAATTTAACCTTCCAATTAAACTCCACCACACAAATAATATCCCAACCCCAATTAATTTCTATTATTTGCTCAAAACCCCCTTCTAGACATGTATACTTCAATTACAATCTCATACTCCATTTTATTTTACTTCAAACCCAATTTACAAATTTATTTAATATTTAATCCAAATTCCATTCCAAAATCTGATACTCAATAATTAAATCCCGACATATCATAAAAATATCATGATTAAATCCATTTGACAATTAATAATCATTCCGGGCATCACACCTACGCTTGTGGGGGACATTTTGGTGCAAAGAGGACGTCTCGGAAGGTGCTAGAGTGTGGATTCTTTTGGCCTACCTTATTTCGTGATGCCTACTATTTTTACAAGAACTGTGCGCAATGCCAAATGACCGGTAATATTTCCCAAAGAAAGCAGATGCCTCAACAACCCATTCTTATTTCTGAAATTTTTGACGTATGGGGCATCGACTTTATGGGACCATTTCCTAGCTCTTATGGTCATATTTATATACTTCTTGCTGTTGACTATGTTTCGAAATGGGTAGAAGCTATTGCTACCAGGACTGACGATTCCAAAGTTGTTGCAGATTTTATCAAACATAACCTTTTTTCTAGGTTTGGAATCCCGAGAGCTATCATCAGTGATCGAGGTACACACTTTCGAGCTTTGTTGGATCATGCCGCTTCCAGAAACGTATATGAGTGTGGGTAAATAGGATATGCTATTTATCCAGTTAGATCGGTATTCATTTATTTGTTGCTCGTATGTGAGCAACTGGAAATATGTATATGGGCTGTATAAGGGTGTTGAAGCCCACTTTTGATGTCTTCTTAGTATGGTGTTTTTCCCTGACTGGGAACGTATTTAGGGTTTTGTTTTCTTTTAAGTATTGTGTCTTTCCCTGGCTGGGAGTTATTTTGGTGATGTGTTTTGTTTTGGGATAGCTCAATTTATGGGGAGACTCTGCCCAAATTTTTATAAAAACCCACAATGTAAAAGTGGTGCAATGGTGACGATAATGGGGGAACCTTGAGTTCTATTGCTGGTAAAAGTAATCATTTCATGCTGAGTAATATTTATGACATGGAGATTATGTGAAGCATGTAATGATTCTTCTAAAGATTGAATTATTATTTTTTTCACATACACAAAGGACGTCATAATTGCATGATTGACGTGTTGGGTCTTTGGGGCTTACATTATTGGTATCAGAGCAGTGGTTTGCTCTTTGGGGCTGTTAAGGGCCTAGGAACTTGTTGATAAGAATTGGTAGCACATATTTATACATGATGGTATTAATGTTGTATGACACAACTAATTGCTTATGTGCTTTTACGATATGGAAAATGGTATTACTAATCATTGTGGTTGCAGGAATCGTGTAGAGTGCGATGGGATGGCATTAACGGTAATGTCTGGCACTCCATATGTTATGTGCTAAGGAATCTGATTTTGTAGGAAAATCAGGAAATGGGAAACATGATGTGCTGTCTAAGGACAAGAATGATTGACAGCAGACAGTGGAATATTGTGGTATGATTTCAATTGTTATTGAATATGCAATGTGTTACATTAGCGTCCTACTACGGGTATATCATCAGCGATGGATCATAATATTTGCCGCTGTCATGTTGAAGCGTGTACATGCCGCTGTCATTGTCGAAGCGAGGGATATTATTGAGCTGCCGATATGACGTAGTAGGATTTGTGAACTGTTGTATTAACCTGGATGCAGGTACATGGAGCTAGTGGAAGTTCCGGTGGTTGTTATATTCGAGCGAGGGAGGTACTTGCCGCTGTCATATGAAGCGATGGTAATATGATATTTGCCGCTGTCATGTCGAAGCGATGTACATGCCGCTGTCATTGTCGAAGCGAGGGATATCATATGATGCCGCTATATGTCGAAGCGAGGGGTCCTAAAATTCTGCTTCTATAACAAGATCGGAACAACCACATTATCGATATTGATAGCGATGTCTCATTCCGCTATATTGGTTGGCGATGGTTCATGCCGCCAGGTATATTGATAGCGATGTCTCATTCCGCTATATCGGTTGGCGATGGTTCATGCCGCCGGACACATGTATAACGATGGTTTATTCCGCTGTGTCGATTGATGATGATTCATTCCTTTATGATGATTGGCGATGGTTCATGCCGCTGGACACATTTATAACGATGGTTCATTCCGCTGTGTCGATTGATGATGATTCATTCCTTTATGATGATTGGCGATGGTTCATGCCGCCGGACACATGTATAGCGATGGTTCATTCCGCTGTGTCGATTGATGATGATTCATTCCTTTATGATGATTGGCGATGGTTCATGCCCCCGGACACATGTATAGCGATGGTTCATTCCGCTGTGTCGATTGATGATGATTCTTTCCTTTATGATGATTGGCGATGGTTCATGCCGCCGGACACATGTATAGCGATGGTTAATTCCACTGTGTCGATTAATGATGATTCATTCCTTTATGATGATTGGCGATGGTTCATGCCGCCGGACACATGTATAGCGATGGTTCATTCCGCTGTGTCGAATGATGATGATGTATTCTTGTATGATGATTAGCGATGGTTTATACCGCATTCGAGCGATGGGTGCTGATTACATATTGCTGTTGAGCGACGGAGACAGGTATGCCGCTACCTTGTTAGCGAGGAATGGATGTATATTACTGTTTCTTTTGTATTATTTTTGATGTCGTGTATTGACGAAGAGTATATTAGACCGTCGTGTTATTGACGATGAGTATATCAATTATGTATTGATATGAAATTATATTTTGTGGAATATTTATGTTGAGAACAGGGACAGTTTAAAAGATCAAGTGTGGATCAACTGTGTACAGTAAGTGTTATTACATCTTATTATTTTAAGAATGTATATTCATTGGGATTATGGATATTATGTATGCCAGCGTTGGCGATGAGTATTATGTACCGCCGTAGGGCGATGAAGATTGATGTATTACTATTGTGGTAGAAATGAATGCTGTTGTACCGCAATTGTGTTAGCAGTGAGTATTGATGATGCTTTGATTGCAGATGGCAATAGAAGTTGTGCTATGTATAGTTATGTTGTTGCTCATTGGGTATATGTGATTTAGGCCCAAGAGGATATTGGATCGATCCAGGAGGACGAAGTATCGAGGTAAACCGTTTCAGTTGGTTGAACATATTGATATATGTTGATTCGAGTTATTTTGTTGATTTATATTGATTTTGAAATCATGTACATGTAGAAAAGTTGATAATGGAATTGAAGTGGAACCTAGATGTGTCATATTCATATTTTGTTGCGGTAATGAGGCAAGAAGGGGTGTAACCTCTGTGATAACACTCTCATATCTACGGTGTGCAGTGATGAGATATTGAAAATAGATGTTAATCATTTTGTGATGATAATTATTGTTGTGAAAGCATGCTAGTTTTGTATGTGGTAGGATTAATAATTGATTAATCACCTATTATGTTGAATGGAATACAATCAGATAGACATGAGTTTAATGAGCGTGTCACGGGATGACATGAGTATGTCGCGGGATGACGCGTGATTACTACGAATGTCGTGTGTGGACATGTGATCATTGTGAACATTCATGATTAATGAATTTTTATGTTTCGAGGATGAGTTAAAGATTGATATAAATTGCGTCATTGAAGCATGCAATTGATTCTTATGTTAAATTTCAATCACCCTATGTGATAGTGTGCAGTAGCATGTTGTGTATAGAACTGCGAGAAACTTCTGATGCAGGGAATTAAATTTGATGACAGAAACATTATGAATATCGAAATGCGTAAATGACAGGGTACGTGTTATGTTACTAGTATTTGAGAAATACTAACGAGTTTATTTTGTACTTGTCCTATGACAGATAATAGTTGGGTGAAGTAATGTGGAAATGTTGATACTTAAGAGTATGTGAGTGCTATGATTAACATGATATTATGATGCCATTGTGTATTGTAGATGATTCCGTCTATAAAAGTATGAGACGAATTATTTGATATTGATGATCTTTGGCTGTTGGTGCGTATAATGTGGAGATATGTATGTGAGAATCACTAATGGGTTTTCTAGTAATTACTTTGCACCAGATAATAGCCAGGAGATGATATATGAGAAGTTGATGTATAAGGACTCAAGAGTTCCACTATTTCATACGGATAATAGTGGTGATGTTGGTATAAGTTGCATACATTTGCAACAACACAGGTATGAAGTTATTTATACGATATAGGTTGGTGTATTGTCATACATTCTTATATACACATGATATGCATGGATTGCATGATTTAGCGATTTTATGATGTGTACTATGATAAAAGTGAACTATGACGGATTTAGACCTTGTGCAAGGAAACTGTACCGATGCGACTACACAGGTACTGAAGTATGACAAGAAGTGCTTGATTACTAAACACGGTAAGTGTTGGCTTTTATGAACTGTTAGCAATTTTCTTGATAAGTTAATTATAGGAATGAGCTTTTGAAATGTAAACAAAATTGAACAGGGCAAGTATGATGTTAACCTCCTATTGATTTACATGAATAGAGGAATTCATATGTTAGCGTATTAAATGCTAATGTTGGGATAGAGTAAAGTGATGTGATTTGCAGTCCTACCATTGTTGGTGTAATGGGGGCACATGTGTGGGCCGTGATGATTTGAATGACTGTCATCCTACAGATGGTCAAATCACTATCTTGATCTGTATAACGGTACATAAATTTTACAGTTGGATTTTATGGTAAGCATGTATTTAAATTTCGAGGTCGAAATTTTATTAGGTGGTGAGAATTGTGATGCCCGGAATGATTATTAATTGTCAAATGGATTTAATCATGATATTTTTATGATATGTCGGGATTTAATTATTGAGTATCAGATTTTGGAATGGAATTTGGATTAAATATTAAATAAATTTGTAAATTGGGTTTGAAGTAAAATAAAATGGAGTATGAGATTGTAATTGAAGTATACATATCTAGAAGGGGGTTTTGAGCAAATAATAGAAATTAATTGGGGTTGGGATATTATTTGTGTGGTGGAGTTTAATTGGAAGGTTAAATTAAAACACAATATCCTTCCTTTTCCCTCACCCCAACCGATTTATCAGCCTCCTTTCTTTCCCCTCTTCGAATCACGCCGCCCCTCACTCTCCTCGCCCATCGCTCTTCTGCGCTGCCAGGGGCGATTTTCTCCTCTCTTTCAAAGCACGGTTTGTTCAGGTTCGGGTGTATATGATTCTGCTTACTTCATTAGTTGTTAACTTGTTTTGTATCTCGATTTTGCTCAAATTCTGGAATGATTTTGGAGCATCTTTTCATTCGAAAATCTTGCATTTTTTTTAGGGTTCGAAAATCTGTGTAGTTCCCTCCCTTTTTCGTGGATTAGTCATTTCCATTGAGTAGTGAATGTTTGGGGTTCAATTTCTGAAATGATTTTGGTAAGGGGAAGGTTTCGGTCGGGTCTTGCTGGTGAGTGTGCGTGCATGGGCTTACACAAGGATTGAGCCTTCTTGCTAGCATGATTTAATCTTGTTCTACTATACATTTCATGGTTAAGTTTGATTTCTCTTCTTGTGGGACGTGAACTCCATTTTTGTTTTGGGAAAGAATTGTTGCTGCAATTTTCGAAAATCCTTAAAGACCTGGGCTCGATTTTTCGTTTGTTTTGTGGCTGAAATCTTCTTGTTCCTTGATTCAAAATCATGCTGAGAGTTGGTTCAAAAATTTTGATGTATATGGATCGATTTTTCCCTACTGCTTATGGTTCGACTTTTATGCTGCTATTATGTAAGATTTTATGCCATGTTTTGTTCAAAATTCAGCAGATTGTTGGAAGGGAGTTATGTGTTTTAATGGATCAAATTTGTGTGCTATAATGGTTTAAGTGGGGGGAATTGCATGGCTGAATTTTAGGGGTTGTGATGGACAAAAATTAGGGCTTTAATGGGGCTTGCAAATCATGCTTATAAAGTGTTTCATGATATGCTTAAGTGGTGTTCAAGTGTTGGCCAAAGTCTACTTTTATGGCTCATATCCTGATAGAGTTTTGGAGAGTATTGGGCTATAGTTTGGGGTGCTAATAACTTAGATACATGTTAATGTGTGTTAAACATGTATTAAAGTGTATATTAATCAATATACTTGAATGTGTACAATAGCATGAATTAGTGATTTGTGTTATTTTATTGAGTTATTTCTAAAGTGTGGAGACTAACTCGATTAGTATAGTTGATTAAAGTGAGTCTGTAAAGATAATTCGAGTATGAAAATTATAACTGGAAATTCGGATAGTACAAGAAGTGTTATTGATTTGTGTATATCATTTCTTAAGAAAGAGATAATAATTCCAAGTATCAAGTGTAATATGTTAACTAGATGTTGAGACTGTTGAATGGTTGAGCTAATGTGGAATGGACATTCGATTTATAGATACTCCATGAGCCTCCGGACATCTAGGGTGGCTTATTCACGTCGTCAACCTTAAGGTACGTGGTGACGTACAAGCAGGTATACCTAGTATTTATATATTCATGTATACATGTATTTTGAATGTGATGTTTAAGGCTAAGTGATTGAGTTTGGTGATTGAGTTTAATATACGTGAAATGCTGGATACGTAGGTGTACGTGATCCGGGTATACGAGATGAATATTGATGCATTTGGCATGATCGATATGAGAAATGGTTGAGAATGAGATTAATGGATATGCATAGTTGCCTTGGATATGAGATTCGTTGTGATTGAGCATGAAATGCTGAATTGTGATTATATTGAATTTATTGCATTGATGAGTACCATATTTTGAATAATGACACTGAACTTGATGTTTATGAAAGTGTATTAGATTGAACAGGAACAGTTCGTGATGGCTATGCCGGTTTGGAATTGTACAAGGAGTATATTTTATAGATTTTCAATAACCTTAATTGTTGCTTTACAATTTCGTATATTGATGTGTGTGATTATTGAGTTGGAGTATGCTCACCCTGTGTGGGGGGCTGTTTCTGTTGAAACAGGTATAACAGGTACTAAACTACTTTGGGACATTGGTTCGAGCTTTGTTGGATCATGCCGCTTCCAGAAACGTATATGAGTGTGGGTAAATAGGATATGCTATTTATTCAGTTAGATCGGTCTTCATTTATTTGTTGCTCGTATGTGAGCAACTGGAAATATGTATATGGGCTGTATAAGGGTGTTGAAGCCCACTTTTGATGTCTTCTTAGTATGGTGTTTTTCCCTGGCTGGGAACGTATTTAGGGTTTTGTTATCTTTTAAGTATTGTGTCTTTCCCTGGCTGGGAGTTATTTTGGTGATGTGTTTTGTTTTGGGATAGCTCAATTTATGGGGAGACTCTGCCCAAATTTTTATAAAAACCCACAATGTAAAAGTGGTGCAATGGTGACGATAATGGGGGAACCTTGAGTTCTATTGCTGGTAAAAGTAATCATTTCATGCTGAGTAATATTTATGACATGGAGATTATGTGAAGCATGTAATGATTCTTCTAAAGATTGATTTTTTTTTTCACATACACAAAGGACGTCATAATTGCATGATTGACGTGTTGGGGCGTTGGGGCTTACATTAGGAATGGCAGAACTTAAGAATGTTATTTACCTCAGTTTCGGGTATGCATCTCCTAATGATTTGGTCCGCGCAGTTCTTCCATAGGTAAGGATCATCCCACACGTAGTACTTGGCATCACTTCTTATCTTAGCTCTTTGAGACCTAGACAATTCAGAAGGTAGTACATTAGAAGCTAAGAAGTTAACAATATGAGCATACCATGGAAGATTGTCGCTGATGGAGAGTAGATGCTCATCCGGGAATTCCTCCTTCAAACAAAGTTCCTCATCCACATGTGGTAGACGGCTTAAGTGATCCACTACTTGTTCTGGCTGCCCTTCTTATCCTTGATTTGTATGTCAAACTCACTCAAGAGCAAAATCCATCTTATCAACCTTGGTTTTGCCTCCTTCTTCGTCATCAAATAGCGAAGAGCTGCATGATCAAAATAAACAATGACTTTAGTCCCAAGTAGATAAGATCGAAATTTTTCAAGAGCAAAAATAACTGCTAAAAGCTCTTTTCCAGTAGTGGAATAGTTCTGTTGAGCATCATTCAAGGTCTTTGAAACATAGTAGATGGCATGTGATGCTTTTCCCTCGTTTTGGCCTAAGACAACACCAACCGCATAGTCACTGGCATCGCACATGATCTCGAAAGGCTTACTCCAGTCGCGTGGTTGTATGATGGGGGTAGAAGTCAATGACTCCTTCAGTCGATCAAAAGCTCTCTTGCTTGCTTCATCCATCTCAAAAGGAACATCCTTTTGTAATAGCTTACAAAAATGTGTAGCTATCTTAGCGAAATCCTTAATGTACCTCCTGTAAAACCCTGCATGTCCAAGAAAAGAGCGCACATCCCGAATACAAGTAGGATAAGGTAAAGAATGCATAACATCAATTTTTGCTTTGTCTACCTCTATACCTTTTGCAGAAACGGCATGAACCAACACTATACCTTGTTCTACCATAAAATGACATTTTTCAGAATTTAGAACAAGGTTAGTCTCTATGCATCTTTTTAAAACAAGTGTAAGGCTAGCAAGACAATCATTGAATGAGTTACCATAGACAGTAAAATCGTCCATGAATACCTCTAGAATATGCTCAATAAACTCAGAAAAGATGCTAACCATACACCGTTGAAACGTGGCTGGAGCATTGCACAGTCCAAAGGGCATGCGTCGGTAGGCGAATGTGCCAAAAGGGCATGTGAAAGTAGTCTTTTCTTGGTCCTCCGGTGCAATAGCAATCTGAAAATAACCCGAATAACCATAAAGAAAACAATAGTATGAATGGCAAGCTAACCTCTCAAGCATTTGATCAATGAAGGGTAGAGGGAAGTGATCCTTTCGAGTCACATCGTTTAACTTCCGGTAGTCTATACACACTCGCCATCCATATTGAATACGTGTGGGCACAAGTTCATCATCTTTGTTCTTTAACACAGTAATACCGATCTTCTTTGGCACCACTTGGACGGGACTGACCCATTGACTGTCGGAGATAGGGTATATCACCCCAACCGCTAAAAGCTTCAAAATCTCCGCTTTCACCACATCCATCATAGGTGGGTTAAGCTTCCTTTGGGGATGACGTGTAGGGCTTTCTCCTTCTTCAAGTAGAATGCGGTGCATGCATGTGGAGGGACTGATTCCCTTGATGTCAGCTATGGTCCAACAGATTGCAGTCTTGTGCTCCTTGAGCACATGAATAAGATCCTTCTCTTGTTCATCCCCCAACTTGCTAGAGATGATCACTGGTAATGTATCTCCTTCACCAAGGAATACATATTTGAGATGGCTAGGTAGTGGCTTCAACTCTATGGTAGGTGCCTGCAAAACAGATGGAAGAGCTCTAGTGTTAGAAACATGCAATGATATAAAAGAAACGTTACCTGACTGTTGTTGCTCAGGTGTATCATCCAAGGCATCTATGGTATCTTTCAACTCATTTAAGTGAACAACTTCTCATCCTCCTTCTTCATAGCCATGGTAAGAGTGACTTCCAGTTCGTCTTTCCCTACAATCTCAAAAACTTCCTGTGACAGATAGTCAATAACATCAATAGAATACACAGTGTCATCATCATTGCGAGGATATTTCATGGCATCATATATGTTAAAAGTAACAATCTCACCATCAAATTCCATAGTAAGGGTACCACTATGCACATCTATCTTGGTCTTAGAAGTTTTGAGGAATGGTCTTCCTAACAAAATGGGGCTACTCTTATCACCATTCTCCATATCCAGAACATAAAAATCCGCAGGGAATACCAATTCGTTCACTTGCACAAGCACATCCTCAATCACACCCCTAGGATATGCACTAGACCTATCCTCTAGTTGAATAACCATTCCAGTAGAGTCAAAGGACCAAGTTGTAGAGAAGCATATTAGAATATGGCATGACATTAATTGATGCTCCTAAATCTAACATGGCCTTTTCAAGGCGAGTGTTGAACATACCTGGGTCCTTACACTTGGTAGGGATTTTTCTTTGGATCACCGCGGATACATTTTCTCCCAACTCAATCTTTTGAGATCCCTTCAACCTATGATTCCTCTTTGCAGTGCATAACTCTTTCAAAAATTTTGCATAGCGAGGTACTTGTTGAATTGAATCAAGTAAAGGGATGTTTACCTCACATCGTCGAAATGTTTCGTATAGACCTTTAAGTCCAGCATCTTTCCTATTATCTTTTAATGTTTGAGGGAAAGGGGTGGTACTTTATATTCAGAAAAGGAAAGAGATTTACCTTTTGGTACCTCTTGTTCCATGGTGGTCTTTTCTCTAATTTCAGCTTCCTTTTTTCCTTCTCCCTTGGGTTGATCGACCGCCTTCTCCTCCGGTATCTCCAGTTCTTTACCACTCCTAAGTGTGACTGCACTTGCATTTTCTCTTGGGTTCACCACTGTTTGGGATGGTAGGATGGTCAATCCATGTGCTTCAACACGATTTAGCGTGGTGGCTAGTTGACCCACTTGAGTGTTCAGGGTTTGAATACTTGATCTTGTTTCCTGTTGAAATTTTGTAACATTATGAGCAAGATCTTGAATAATATTCTCTAACCTGTCACTAGTAGAAGGGTAATTCGATTGTTGGGTCCTCTGAAAAGGTGGCCTGTATGGTGGTGGATGTTGTGGCTGTTGTGGCACTTGAGGTGGAACGTGATTCATCGATTGTGGTCCATAGCTCAAGTTAGGGTGGTCTCTCCATCCTGGGTTGTATGTGTTGGAGTAAGGGTCATATTTGCGTTGAGGTTGCCCCGGAAATCCACCTCTGCATTCACTTGCTCAGCAGATGATTCTTGAAGTGATGGGCATGAATCTATAGTATGACTCATCTCCAAACATATTCCACGTGGCTTCATTGTCTGTCCATTTCCTCCTGTCATTTGACGAACAAGAGAGGTGAGGCTAATAAGTTGTTGTTCTAGGTTAGACACGTTTACCTCTCCTTGCTTTCGTTGATTCGGCTCAATCCTAAAGTTGCCAAACTGTTGTGAGTTGGCCGCCATGTTTGCTATCAAGCTTGTTGCATCTTCCGGTGTCTTATCCACAAAAGCTCCATCGCTCGCAGCGTCAACCAAGTTCCTGTCACTAGATAACAAACCCTCATAAAAGTATCGTATGAGTAAATGTTCACTTATCTGGTGTTGTGGACAGCTTGCACACAACTTCTTGAAGTGCTCCCAGTACTCATGCAATGTCTCCCGTGTATTATCGAATAGAGTAGATCTCCTTCCGTATATTAGCTGCCCTTGATGCTGGAAAGTATTTTTCTAGAAACGTCCTCTTGAGATCATTCCATGTCGTGATTGATCCGGATGGTAGGTAGTCCTTTGCAGCGTCTTTCAAGGAAAAAGGAAAAGCTCTCAACTTGATTTGCTCCTTAGAAATTCCAGTCGATTTCATAGTGGTACAAACCACATGGAACTCCATCAAATGCTTATGAGGATCTTCTCCAGCAAGTCCATGGAAAGATGGCAACAAATGTATTAGTCCAGATTTCAGTTCAAAATTAACATTAGTTGCAAGAGTAGGAAAAGTAATGCAAAGAGGTTGTTGGTTCAAATCTGGATTGGCCAGTTGTCGTAAACTTTGATTCGCAGCCATGTTGTCCCTTTCTTCCACTTCTTGCCTTCGGTTTTCTCTCCTTCTCCGATGTAGTGTCCTCTCGATCTCAGGATCGTAGTGAATATTGTCTTCTTGATCAGAGGAATCATCTGTACTCATGAACAAACAACACGAGTATAAAATGAAATAAATAAAACGATGTTAACACAAAAGTAATTGCCTTCCCCGGCAACGTCGCCAAAATTTGGTAGCGTTTATCGCGTACGCCCAAATTAACCCTCTCAAGTTAATAGCAGTAAATATGTAGTAGCGTGAGTAGGGATCGATCCCACAGGGAAGTGAACACTTTTATGCTAACAAGTATCAAAATGGGGGGTTATCGAATTTCTTTAACTATAACTAAATTAAAGAAAGCAAACAATTAACTAGTTTATCAAGATTAAAAAGCGATTCTTGGTTTTCGGTCAACTTTACCTTTGGAAATCATTCACTCGATCATCAAATTACTTAACATATGAATTCATTCAATTATTCATCAATTGAAAACTTAATTCCTTACCTTAATCGTGGTAAAAAAGAAAACAGCAATCAATTCGACTCTTATCAAATCTTTAACCAAAACTACAGCCGTTAAGATTAAATCAATGATATTCTCAAAACTAGGAAGCTTGATGAATCCAATGAATAAAAACTACAGCCGTTAGAATTAATTATCCAATCGTTCTTCCTAAGAATTTAATAACACCAACAGCAGGTAATTATCAATCTTAGTTGCTTCTCAATTAACATTAGATATTGATGTGATTACTAGGTGGTCAATCTATCAGTCAAACACAATACTCATAAGAATCATAATCCGAAAAACAAATTGAAATTGAATTGAAAATTCAACAATCAAATCAAAATTTTCACAAGTTTTTCTATTCCAAAGGCAAGTATCCCTCAACCAAGAATCAAGGTGTTTAGCCTTGCGTAATTAAATTTAAAACTAACAAAAATTGTAATAAAAACATCAAACAATCAATAGAAAAGAAAGTTACTAAAGCCAAGCACGATTCCGGCTTGTTGATTCCGTCTTCGTTCTTCGAGCGTCTTTACAAAAATTGAAAGAAAACTATTCTAAAAATTCAAAAATCTATTCTAAGGTCTGAATTCTCTCCAAAAGAGACTAATTTTCGAGTATCAAGAGGTATGGAGGCTGATGGGGTAGGTTAGAGCTCATGTAGGAAGGAAAGAAATCAAGAATCCAATCTTTCCAAAACACTGCTGGCGATCGATCGCCATAAGGTGGCGATCGATCGCTAGCTCTTTTTTTTTTGGCGAAATTCCTTAGGCGATCGATCGCCACTTTTCTCGCGATCGATCGCTTGGGCCTAGTGGGCTTTGGCGATCGGTCGCCTCTTTTCTCGCGATCGATCGCCACTTCGTGAATTTTGTTGCTCAACTTTCTGTCCATAGGGGATCGATTGCCTCCTTCATGCGGTCGATCGCCTCTACTAAAATTATATTTTTAGCCTTTTTCTTGATCTTCATTGAGTCCTTATTAGCTCCAAAGCTTTTCTTGACCTTTATTCACCTTAGTTAGTTCGATTTCTTCGATTCTACCTACAATTACACAAATACACGATTATGTAGCATATGTATCAAATTATCCATCAAAACATACCAAATCGTAAACAATTAAACGCAATAGATGTGTCTATTTTTAGCCACATTACTCTACATGTGATATCCCCGAAATAATTAATTACAATTTGGGCATTAATTATGTTTATGTGATTAATTATGGTGATAATTAAATTATGTGTTGGAATTAATTATTTTGATGAAATGCTTAGTCACATGGTAGGCGTGACCCGGTGGTACATTTCAGGGTGCATGTTGTGCATCTTGGGAAATTGGGTGTTAGCATGATTTAATTGTGATGGTTGATAATTACTTGGAAAGCATGTATTTTAATTGAGGTTTTGGGTGCATTTTGGTAAAATGCTTTTAAAAATACCATGTTGGGGTATTTTATACATCATGTTATTAATTGGGGTACATGTTTTTAATTAACCCCCACCTTTATACCCCACTACCCCCCACTTTACCCATCACTTTACCAATCCCCAAATCACTCTCCCAACCCTAACCCCTTTCACCATTTTCGAAATTGGCATAAAGGAGGAGGAAAAATCTTTACAAAAGCTTGGTTTGTGAAGTTCTTAGTGAGATTTGGAGTCCATTAGAGGTATGGATACCTCCTTGATGTTTTAATAGTGTTTGGTTTGGGTTTGAAATGGTTTTGGTTGTTTTGAAATGGGTTTGTTTTGGGTTGGTATTTGTTTTGGTTGGGTGCTAGATTTTTGGTTGTTTAAAGGTGTATGTTGAAGGTTTTTGGTGTTTTTATGTTGAGTTTGTTGGTATATGTGTTGGTGAAGATGGTGAAGAAAATATGGCGCAAAAATGGTGGTTTTCGAAGTGCAGGGAGCGGCGATTGATCGCCCGTTTCTGGCGATCGATCGCGTAGTCAGTACGCTCCAGTAGCATTTGGCGATCGATCGCCACTTTTGGGCGATTGATCGGCGAGGCTGGCGATCGATCACGCCAAGTGTGGCGAACGATCGCCGAGTGCAGAAAAATTCACACTCGGGCAGTGTGATCTCGCGATCGATCGGGGCCTTGCGGCGATCGTTCGCGAGACACCAAAATGTGTGTTTTTGGTTATTTTTGTGGATTTTTGGTGTTTGACTATTATTGGGTTCTAATATTGGTTTGTGTGAATGTGTAGAACCATCCCAGGTGGCGACACAACCAAGGAAGTGAAGTCATACCAAATCCTACTTTTGGAAAGGTACATAGAGAGACGTACGAGCACCCAACGGTACATGTATCTATTATACTCATTGATTATGCATTGTGGATGCGAGTATATATGGAATTGTGCATTGTGGATGCAAATACATGTTGAATTATGCATTATGATTGCATATGTATATGATGATTGTTTGGTGCACATCCCATGAGTCATGGTTATATAGAGTGATGATTTAATGCTTTGCCGCTGCCACTTGAAGCGATGATAGAATACTTGCAGCTATCATATTGTAGCGAGGAAAGAATATTTGCCGCCAAATATTGAAGCGAGGGTATTGCCGCATGTCGCATATGCACGAGGTTAT
Source organism: Haberlea rhodopensis (assembly GCA_907163345.1). Classification (NCBI taxonomy): domain Eukaryota; kingdom Viridiplantae; phylum Streptophyta; class Magnoliopsida; order Lamiales; family Gesneriaceae; genus Haberlea; species Haberlea rhodopensis. Next base: position 2,112,812 of record CAJQUN010000088.1, on the reverse strand, counting down.
TCAATGCCGCTAATATGTCTAAGCGAGGGGTATTAGTGCCGCTGTCATGACAAGCGAGGTGCATTAAAATACACTAATATAACAGACTAAGGATTGATGATTGGTGATAATGGAATGGTGTTATGTCATGACATGTGTATAACCATTAAATAATCTATTGATTATACTCATGAGTTATGATACAGGGATAACCAAAAAAGGAGCGTTTAAAATGCATGGGAAAACAGGAAGTGTTTTATTACGGTTTATGCATTTACGCCTTATATTCATATTGTGTTGAACATGGATTATTATATGCTCATGTGTTGGGGGTTGTCCTTGTAGGTACATTTTGGCATGATAAAGGAGCTAAGGAGGGTTGAGGCGGTGAGCTCGTGAAGAACACTTTTGATAAGGAAGGACATGATTATTTTGTATAGTGTCTACTCTAGGAGTAGTGTAAAGCTATAGTGAATAACATTCATTTGTTAGAGAATGTAATTAATCCATTTGAAAGTCCTTAACTTGGCATGTAATTCTTAAGGCTCAAAGTCTCAACACAAACTTTTATACTCTGATAATGTATGTTAACTTTAATTATGCCTTTAATCCACACTTAAGGAACTAAGGTCCTTACATTAGTGGTATCAGAGCAGTGGTTAGAGAACCCGGGAACGAGTGAAGGGTAGCCTTAGCATGATTGGCTAGGTGGTTACATTTGGGCATGTTTATGCATGTGGTGCATATTGGTGTATAAATTGTTATACTAACATGCTTATTATCATTCATGTTATCTAACGGTATAGCATATGTATTGTTTTGGAATTATTGTTAACCCTTGTGTTACAGCATGGCGGCTATGAACTTGGGAAACCACAATGAAGAGGTATGTGATGTTGGAAGTGTTAATGCAAGTATTGGTCAGACAAATCCTTTACCCCCACCAGCTGTGGGTGTGGAACCGGTTGCTCAGTTGTTACTACATGGGGAGTTAAGTCTGACTCAATTCCTGACTTTCCACCCGCCCCGGTTTGAGGGGACAGAGACAGGGGAAGAGGCTGAGGAGTGGCTTGAGAGACTGGAGCAGATATTTGTGTCCGCTCCTTGTGCTAGGACGACATGGCTGAGGTTGGCAGAGTTCTAACTAGCAAAGAAGCCTTCCATGTGGTGGAAGACTACGGTGATGGAATTGAGGGCTCAGGGTATGATAATTGATTGGACTCTCTTCAGGACCTGATTTCTGAACCGGTATTTTTCTGCTGCTGCGAGATAGATGAAGGAGGATGAGTTCACAAACTTGAAGCAAGGAGGCATGACTATATCAGACTATGCCATGCACTATTCTTCACTATTGAGGTATGTCCCTCATATTGCCACAAACAGACATGCAAAGATGAGGCACTTCTTGATGGGGTTACGGCCGGAATTGTTTGACCGGGTTATCACCAACAGCCCCACTTCTTTCGATGATGCTCTTACTAGAGCAGAACTGGAAGAGATTGGAGTTGGGGCCTATCCTAATGCTGTACCCACACATGTGCCACCGCAGAGGCAAGTTACTGATAGCTTGAGGCCACGAGGGGAGTCATTTAAGCCTCGTGGTGCTTCTTCATCCTCTCGGTTCAGTGGGAAGAAATCTTTTAACCAGAAGCAAAAGAATAGGAAGAGCAATCTATTGGCCAACCGAGGACCCATGCAAGTGAATAGAACGGGAGAAACAAGGTGTGACAATTGTGGAGGGCCACACTCTTCGATCAACTGCCTAGCTTGTTACAGTTGTGGTAAGATGGGCCATATCTCTCGGTATTGCCCTACTCGGGGAGGAAAGTCAGACTTCCAGATGAATAGGCCGAGATTTGATGATAGGACAGTGTATCAGAGGCAGCAGATTATGCCTCGACCATCGGGAGGTCAGACAGTGGGACCGTCCCAGGGACAAGTGTATGCACTGACTAGAGAGCAGGCCCAGGCAGCCCCGGAAGAGGTGATCTCTGGTACGTGCCATTTATTTTTGCACCCTGCTTTTATTTTGGTAGATACAGGTGTCTGTTGGCTTTGTGGAGAGACACCATATGTGCACGTCTTCGTTACCCACGCCTCTTATGGTCTCGACACCCACCGGAAGAAATGTTGTTGCTGACCAGTTTCTTGCGGGCTGCCTCATTTATTTTGAGGGCAACGAGTTGAAGGCATATTTGATCGTATTGGGTATGACAGACTTCGATTGCATTGTGGGCATTGACATTCTGAACAGATATCAGGCAGCCGTGGACTGTGGGCAGAGAACAGTTCGATTCAGATCTGATATGGGAATACAATGGACTTTCTATGGGAATGGTTCTCGGGCGAAGATTCTGTTGATATCAGCGATCAAAATGTCCCAGTTGTTGGAACGTGGTCACACGGGCTATCTTATCTATGCCTTGGACACGACGGGAAAGAATAAAGAATTGAGGGTGGAGGATGTACCCATAGTAGCAGAGTTTGTTGATGTGTTCCCGGAGGAGATCCCAGGATGGCTAGAGAAGACGAGTTTGAGATTGAGTTATTACCGGGGACATCCGCTATCTCTCGTGCCCCTTACAGGATGGCACCGGCAGAGTTAAGGGAATTGAAGGAGCAATTGCAGGAACTCCTTGACAAAGGATATATACGCCCTAGCGTATCGCCATGGGGCGCACCGGTTCTCTTTGTGAAGAAGAAGGATGGTTCAATGCGGTTGTGCATCGATTACCGACAACTGAATAAGGCCACGGTGAAGAACAAGTATCCTCTCCCAATGATTGACAATTTGTTTGATCAGTTGCAAGGTACAAAGCTGTATAACAAGATTGATTTGAGATCAGGGTACCACCATATTCGGGTCAGAGAGGAGGATGTGCAGAAGACAACATTTTGGACTCGGTATGGGCACTATGAGTTCCTAGTTATGCCGTTCGGTGTGACGAACGCCCCAGCTGTCTTTATGAGCTTGATGAACAGAGTGTTTCAACCATATCTTGACCAGTTCGTCATAGTGTTTATTGACAACATACTTATCTACTCTCGGAGTGAGGAAGAGCACGTGAAACACTTGAGAACAGTGCTCCAAATCCTCAAGAATAATCAGTTATTTGCCAAGCTCAGCAAGTGTGAGTTCTGGTTAAGCAGTGTGGTGTTCTTGGGGCATGTTATATCTAGTAGTTGGATATCAGTGGATCCCAGGAAGATAGAGGATGTGATGGAGTGGCTGCACCCACTTCTGTACCCGAGATACGGAGTTTCTTGGTTTGGCCGGTTATTATCAGCGCTTCGTTGAGGGATTTTCGAAGATTGCCAAGCCGTTGACACAGTTGACCCAGAAGGGAGTACCATTCTTTTGGTCTGAGGCTTGTGAGGAGAGCTTCCAAGAGTTGAAACACCGATTGACGACGGCGCCTGTGTTGGTGATTCCTACGGAGAACACGAGGTTTGTTCTTTATACCGATGCATCACTTCAGGGCTTGGGTTGTGTATTGATGCAAGATAAGCATGTGGTAGCTTATGCATCGAGGCAGTTGAAGCCGCATGAGGCTAGATACCCAGTCCATGACTTGGAGTTGGCGGCTATTATTTTCACCCTGAAGATTTGGAGGCATTATTTGTATGGTACGTCATTTACCATATATACGGATCTTAAGAGCATGAAATTCTTATTTACTCAGGCGGAGTTGAATATGCGTCAGAGGAGATGGATGGATTTACTCAAGGACTATGACTGTGAGATAGAGTACCATCCGGTAAAAGGAAAATTGACAGCAGACGCTCTGAGTCGGAAGGTGAAGAATACTACCGAGGACACCATGTACTTATCGGCTATGATGACTTCTTATTGCCATCTGGGCTATGATTTTGATGTGGACACATCGCTGGTACCTGTATCGACCTTATTAGCGGAGCCAGATATTTATGAGAATATCCGAAGAGCTCAGAAGGCAGATGATGAGATTCATAGATGGTCATCACTAATACATCTTGGACAGCCATCGAAGTTCAAAGTGGCTGAGGATGGATCCTTGAGATTGGGTAGCCGTTGGGTGGTTCCGAGTACACCGGAGTTGCGTAGAGGGATCTTAGAGCAAGCTCATAGTAGCAGGCTTAGTATCCACCCTGGCGGGAAGAAAATGTATAAGGATCTATGTGATCAGTTTTGGTGGAGAATGAAGCGTGATGTCGTCGCTTTCGTTAAAAGGTGTTTGATCTGCCAGCAGATTAAGGCAGAGAGACAGAGACCTGATGGTGAGTTGAAGAGCCTAGAGATACCGAAATGGAAGTGGGAGCACATATCCATGGACTTTGTGACCCACTTACCGAGGAGTGCTTCGGGTTTTGATGCCATTTGGGTGATTGTGGACAGATTGACCAAAGTGGCTCACTTCATTCCCTATGGTATGACCTTCACCTATTTGAGGATGGCTCAGTTATATGTTCGAGATGTGGTAAGATTGCACGGGATCCCTATTTCTATAGTGTCGGATCTAGATCTGCGATTCACATCTCATTTCTGGGAGGGTCTTCAATCGGCCTTGGGGACTGAGGTAAGGTTGAGCACTGCATATCATCCTCAAATGGATGGCCAGACCGAGCGTACTATCCAAATGCTCGAGGACATGTTGAGGGCATGTGTGTTGGAGTTTGATACTTCATGGCAAGATTCAGTGGCCTTGGTAGAGCTCTCTTATAATAATAGCTACCAGGCAAGCATTCAGATGGCTCCTTTTGAGGCCCTTTATGGCAGACGATGTAGATTCACCCTTGTGTTGGGATGACTTGGATCATAAATCGGTCGGAGGACCGGAATTAGTTCGGGAAATGGAAGAGAAGGTGAAGGTGATAAGGCAGAAAATGAAAGCAGCCCAGGACAGACATGCAGCTTATGCTAATAAACGGCGACGATCGTTAGAATTTCAGCTGGGGGATAAGGTCTTTTTGAAGATCTCACCTTTCAGAGGTGTGGTGCGATTTGGAATGCGCGGGAAACTATCTCCGAGGTATGTTGGGACGTACAAGATCTTGCAGCGCATTGGCACCTTGGCTTACCGACTTGCCTTGCCACCTTCTTTGTCTGGTATATATGATGTGTTCCATGTGTCTATGTTGCGGAATCCGTCGCATGTGTTGCAGCCTTCCGAGGTTCAGTTAGAATCCGATGTATCTTATGCGAAACGGCCTGTTAGAATTCTGGATCAAGCAGACCGCAGACTTCGGAACAAAGTGATACCTATGATTAAAGTTCAGTGGGATCGCAGGGGTGTCGAGGAGGCCACGTGGGAGACGGAGCGGCATATTGTGCAGCACTACCCGGAACTGTTTTCTGGTATGTGATTTATGTTTACTTTCATTCGGGTAAGTGCATGCGATTTCGAGGACGAAATCTTATAAGTAGGGGAGTATTGTGATATCCCCGAAATAATTAATTGCAATTTGGGCAGTAATATGTTTATGTGATTAATTATGGTGATAATTAAATAATGTATTGGAATTAATTATCTTGGTGAAATGCTTAGTCACATGGTAGGCGTGACCCGGTGGTACATTTCAGGGTGCATGTTGTGCATCTTGGGAAATTGGGTGTTAGCATGATTTAATTGTGATGGTTGATAATTACTTGGAAAGCATGTATTTTAATTGAGGTTTTGGGTGCATTTTGGTAAAATGCTTTTAAAAATACCATGTTGGGGTATTTTATACATCATGCTAATAATTGGGGTACATGTTTTTAATTAACCCCCACCTTTATACCCCACTACCCCCCACTTTACCCATCACTTTACCAATCCCCAAATCACTCTCCCAACCCTAACCCCTTTCACCATTTTCGAAATTGGCATAAAGGAGGAGGAAAAATCTTTACAAAAGCTTGGTTTGTGAAGTTCTTAGTGAGATTTGGAGTCCATTAGAGGTATGGATACCTCCTTGATGTTTTAATGGTGTTTGGTTTGGGTTTGAAATGGTTTTGGTTGTTTTGAAATGGGTTTGTTTTGGGTTGGTATTGGTTTTGGTTGGGGCTAGATTTTTGGTTGTTTAAAGGTGTATGTTGAAGGTTTTTGGTATTTTTATGTTATGAGTTTGTTGGTATATGTGTTGGTGAAGATGGGGAAGAAAATATGGTGCAAAAATGGTGGTTTTCGATGTGCAGGGAGCGGCGATTGATCGCCCGTTTCTGACGATAGATCGCGCGCAGTCAGTACGCTCCAGTAGCGTTTGGCGATCGATCACCACTTTTGGGCGATCGATCGGCGAGGCTGGCGATCGATCGCGCCAAGCGTGGCGATCGACCGCCGAGTGCAGAAAAATTCACACTCGGGCAGTGTGATCTCGCGATCGATCGGGGCCTTGCGACGATCGATCGCGAGACACCAAAATGTGTGTTTTTGGTTATTTTTGTGGGATTTTTGGTGTTGGACTATTATTGGGTTCTAATATTGGTTTGTGTGAATGTGTAGAACCATCCCAGGTGGCGACACAACCAAGGAAGTGAAGTCATACCAAATCCTACTTTTGGAAAGGTACGTAGAGAGACGTACGGGCACCCAACGGTACATGTATCTATTATACTAATTGATTATGCATTGTGGATGCGAGTATATATGGAATTGTGCATTGTGGATGCAAATACATGTTGAATTATGCATTATGATTGCATATGTATATGATGATTGTTTGGTGCACATCCCATGAGTCATGGTTATATAGAGTGATGATTTTAATGCTTTGCCGTTGTCACTTGAAGCGATGATAGAATATTTGCCGTTGTCATATTGTAGCGAGGAAACAATATTGCTGCCAAATGTTGAAGCGAGGGTATTGCCGCATGTCGCATTTGCGCGAGGTTATTCAATGCCGCTAATATATCGAAGCGAGGGGTATTAGTGCCGCTGTCATGACAAGCGAGGTGCGTTAAAATAGACTAATATAACAGACTAGGGATTGCTGATTGGTGATAATGGAATGGTGTTATGTCATGACATGTGTAGGACCATTAAATAATCTATTGATTATACTCATGAGTTATGGTACAGGGACAACAAAAAAGGGAGTGTTTAAAATGCATGGGAAAAACAGGAAGTGTTTTATTGCGGTTTATGCATTTACGCCTTATATTCATATTGTGTTGAACATGGATTATTATATGCTCATGTGTTGGGGGTTGTCCTTGTAGGTACATTTTGGCATGATAAAGGGGCTAAGGCGGGTTGAGGCGGTGAGCTCGTGAAGAACGCTTTTGATAAGGAAGGACATGATTATTTTGTATAGTGTCTACTCTAGGAGTAGTGTAAAGCTATAGTGAATAACATTCATTTGTTAGAGAATGTAATTAATCCATTTGAAAATCCTTAACTTGGCATGTAATTCTTAAGGCTCAAAGTCTCAACATGAACTTTTATACTGTGATAATATATGTTAGCTCTAATTATGCCTTTAATCCGCATTTAAGGAACTAGGGTCCTTACACTACATAAGTTCGAAAACATCAAAATGATGTATGAAGAAACTCTCGGTGAGTATGATGAAAGAGTAACTGGAATCATCAATGAACTCAACAGCCTAGGTAAGGATCTATCCAACAGAACAGTCACCATAAAGGTCATTAGAGGTCTCCCAAGAGAATGGGATGTAAAAACTATTGCCATGAGAGATCCAAAGATTTAAACAAGATAGATCTACATGATCTATTTGCTGACTTAAAGGCGTATGAGTTTGAACTAGGCATTCGGATTGAAGTTGAACCCAGCACCAGTCAACCATTACTGCATCAGAGTCCATGTCCACCACAACAGAGATGACTCCCGAACAAATATGCAATGATGCAATGGCTCTGTTTGTCAAGAAGTTTGGAAGAAGACCTATCAATCTTATCCAAGGAAGCAGAACTTCAGAAGTATATCAGATGAGGATGACCGCGTCTGCTTCAACAGTCTTAAGCCATGACATTTTATCGCTGACTGTCCTAAGCCAAAGAGGGATGATCAGAAGAGAGGATCCAAGGACCATATGAAGTCCAATGAAAAGAGAAGATCATCCAGAAGGGACATAGACCAGAAAGTACTAGTGGCTGAAGAAAACAAGAGCAAATGGGCTGATTCAGAATCAGAATCAGAAGAATCTACCAGCTCATCCAGTGAGAGTGAAGATGAACAAGTTCATTGTCTAATGACCAATGATGACAGTGAGGTAACTGACTCTAATCTCTTTGAATTTACATATAATGAACTCACTAACGCATTGCAGAACATGATTAATGAGTATTAGAAGTTGTATGAGTCCTTCGAGACTTATAAGACTGAACATTCAATCCCAATGGAACGACAAAACAACAAACTTGATTGTGTACAATCAAAGGAGTTGGAATGCCTAAGGGAAAAAATAAGTCTACTCGAGAAAGAAAGGGACGAAGCCCCAGATGCACACCAGAAACTCATTAAACTGGTTCGCACATGGAACGCATCAACTGCCAGAAAAGATGAAATGCTTGAGTCGATAAGGCTTGCTGGTGATCTTGCCGGTATAGGCTACACTAACAATGAAAGTAACTCATCTGGTATCAAATCTCAACTGTGTCTAGAAAAGAACAAGGTTCAAACAATGAACTTTGTCAGATCCAGCACAGTATATGAACCAAGTGACTTGGTAAGGAACCTGTTAAGCCAATACTCATCAAGGAACGGGCATCACACAAGGGTATCGGTTATGTTGAGCCAATAGAGAAAGCTAGACCGGGGCAAAACTTCAGAAATGTACATAAGCCCACTGGTCAGGCAACTCGAAAGGTGAAACCCAACTGGTACTACAATTGTATGCCTGTCCAGAAGATGTATATGCTTCCCAACAGAAACCAAAAACCAAAACAACATGCATACACTCACTATCACATACATCACCCAAGAACACCATCACCACTTAATGCACACACAGGACCAAATAATTCAGGGTTGTACAAGTGTGGGTCCCGAAAGAACTAATCCTGTCTGGTCCCAAGTATGATTGGGTATCAATAAAATTATCGCTTTAATTACAGAAAACTAGAATCCATAAAGTTCGGAGCTCTGAGTGGTTTGTGGACAGTGGATGTTCTAGACACATGTTAGGGAACACTTGTATGTTGTCTGAATTGGTTGACACCACCGAACCAAGAATAACTTTTGGTGACAATGCAAAAGGTAGAACCGTGGGTAAGGGTAAGATTATCCACGGTAACATCATTATTAAGATATAATGTTGGTTGAAAACTTATGCTATAATCTGATTAGTATAAGTCAATTATGTGATAATGGTTTTACTGTAGAATTTCACAAACACACTTGCACTGTTAAATCATCTAATGGTAAAACCATGCTGGTAGGAATCAGGAATGCAAATACTTATAAGATTAACTGAAATCATGATCAACCTGATAATCCTACTTGTTTCATCGCTCATAACGATAATAAACATTGGCTATGGCATAAACGCTTGAATCATCTTAATTTTAAGACTATTTCTAGCCTATGTCAAAATGATTTAGTTATCGGTCTGCCCAAGATCAACTTTGCTAAGGATATTGTCAAATGGGCAAGCAAGTCAGATCATCCTTTAAGAACAAGAATGCCAAATCCTCCTCACGCTGCTTAGAATTATTGCACATGGACTTGTTTGGTCCAATACCAATAACAAGTTTAGGGGGAATGCGGTATACTCTTGTTGTTATTGAAGATTACTCAAGTTTTACATGGACTATATTTTTGAGCAGTAAAGACCAGACCTGCCCGAAATTGATCAAACTGTTGAAACGCATTCAGAACGAGAAATCCTCTGGATAGACAGGATTCGAAGCGACAAAGGCACTGAATTTTCAAATCAAAATCTTGAATCCTTTCTAGATGACCAAGGGATCAGACATGAATACTCAGCAGCTCGCACTCCTCAACAAAATGGAGTTGCAGAACGACGCAACAGAACGCTCAAGGAAGCAGCAAGAACAATGCTTGCCGACTCTGGAATCTCTCAAAAGTTCTGGGCAGAGGCTGTCAATACTGTATGTTATACATAGAATTGGTCCATGATTAATAAGAAATTAAATGCAACACCGTATGAAGTATGGACAAATAACAGACCGACTATTTAAATGTTATGTTCATAACAACGGTAAGAATCATCTATCCGCTTTCGAATCTAAAACAGATGATAGAATATTCTTAGAATATTCATCTGTTAGCGAAGCTTTTCGTGTCTTCAATAATTGAACTCTAACTGTGGAAGAGTCAATTCATGTAGTTTTTGATGAATTTCTTGATATTGAGAACCACAAGGAAATGATTCAAAATCAGATAGAAAATATCCATCTCGAAGCTAACAGTGATGATGAGAATGCAGTTAACAGGTTAAGAGACAATCCACCAGAACCTGAAGTACCAGACAGAGCGGTAGAAGCCACTGAAGTTCTACCAGATCGAGCTGATGTCACTGATCCGATAGTAGTGAATACCAACGTAAAGATCAATACTGACGATTTCAGTATTATGCTTCCATCAGTGCCAGATGTAATCGAACCAAACTACTGTTGAACCAAGAGGCATCCACATGGTCTGGTGATTGGAAGTCCATCTGCACCCATAAGAACTAGAGGACAGATGATGGATGAATTTGTGATGCCCGGGAATTAATGGTGTTAATCCTGGTGTGGTAATGATCCTCAATGGATTTTAATTGTGGCAATTATGAATTAATTGCGATGTTGGGACACCCGAGGATGTTAAATCGGGTATTTGGGATCGTTGGATCCAAAGGTTGATATTGTATTCTCATCATGGTGAAAAACCTTGGAATTGGGTTTTTGGTGGTATCTGGGGTCCGGGGTATTTTGTATTGGGGCTGGTATTGGAAAAAGATTGGAGAGATAATTATTGAAAACATATGATTTTTAATGAGTCATGATGTATTTGTGGAGGACTTGGTATTTTGGAGCCTTGGTACTATATATACCAAGTGGACTCGGTATTCCGTCATTTCACGGAATCTCTCCTCTCTCCTCTCTCTTTCTCTTCGCACCCCATCTCCCTCCCCAAAACCCTTCTCTTTTCTCTTCGGAGAAAAATGGCTGGAAGCTCGTCTCAGGAGCCCGATTTCTCGAAGATAATTAGGTATTATTCTTCCCCTCGTCCTTATCTTCGATTTGATAGTAGTATTGTGGATTTTGTTTAGGTTTTGGGTTGGATTTGGAAATTGGGGATTTTTGGTAAAAATTCAAAGTTGAGTTTTTTTGTAGTTTTATTGGTTTTAAATGGAGTATTGGTGGTGGTAAAGGTATATGGGGTGTTGGTTTTGATTTTGGGTGTGAAAAACCCCATTAAAGCTCGAGTTTTTCAGAAAATTGCAGGTCCCGATCGATCGCTGCTTGGCGTCGATCGATCGCGACATGAATCTAGAAAATGGGTGACGATGAAAAGTACTCGCGATCGATCGCGAGATGTTACCAATAGATCGCGAGTAACAGAAAGAGTTGGCGATCGATCGGCATTTGTAGGCGATCGATCATGGCTATATTTGGGCATTGTGGTTGCGCGATCGATCGTGCGTAAATGACGATCGATCACATCATTATTTCTTGTGTTTTTTTTGGAAATTTTGGCAAATGTTGGGATTTTGGAATCGGGGTTTAATTAGCCTATTTTCGGGGCAATGTCTACATTCCAATGGGAATGTTATACTTTTAAAATGGAATGATTGGAGCCAAATTTTAATAAAAACGGAATACTTGATTTAGTATTTGGTTAACCTTTGAACTTATAAGTGGAATATTTTGGGTATTATGCATGCTTAACCCGTAGTCTTTTATAATGGTTAATCGTCATAGATTGACGATAGGTTGGAGGTTATGAACGTGCTTGGGCACGTGGTTGCATGCTTGTGTTTAGTTGTGAGTTATTTATGTGTTAGCACATAATTCATCGGGTCGCGGGACTCAGTCAAGGTTTGGTTCGGACTACGGAATCATAAGGTACGTATAACGTACGAGCATATCCTTTTATATTATTGCAACGGTGAAATGCATGTGATATGGCATTTGCAATAAATGGATATACATCGGGAATTATATGGTGCCGTTTTTGAGCGGGCAATGATTGGGGATGTTGTCGTTGTTGACCGAACATCAGTTATGACGCCGCTGCTGTTGAGCGTGCGTGGGGTTAAAATGCGGCTATTGTGGAGCGAGCGATGAAATAGAAATATGGAATCATTGGTTAGATATATGTGATATCTATAGTCATTTGTTTAATGATATAATCATATTTAATTGTGAAACTGGCATGTCAAGAATGGATTTAGTTAATCAATGAGATGATTAACTGGCTTTTGGGAATTTGCTGGTTTCGGTTATTTTGAGAACATGAACAACATAGGGATCTCGGATGAGGATGATACCATCCAGGGAGTATCATTTAAAATTCATGGCATTTGCATTCTGTAAATTATGAATTGTAATATTATGATTATTGGATTGATGGTATTGGTATGCTCACCCCGTGTAGGGTCTGTCTCTGTTGGGGCAGGTGAATAGGTACAAGGTAGCTCCGGAGTTGAGATAGAGTTATGGATTGGAGGTGCTTCCAGGATCGAAGTACCAGTGACAGTATTGAGCACAGTATTATACACTTGATACACATACGTTCGTTGATGCTTGCATGTGAGCACTATTATGTGTATATGGTTTGTATAAAAGGGCATGGGCCTTTCTCTCTTCATTTATGGGTTACATGTAATTATTTATTGAATTATTAAATGAACTGAGAATATGTTAGTGTATTATAATGGTGCATGATACGTACGTGGACTTGGTTGGGGGAAATTGACATTATATGGAATAATGTAAGAAATTTTATTATTGGCATGTTTTGCTATGGCAGCAAGTGGTTTTTCCCCTACATATATGATTGTATGCACTATGTGCATGGGTTAATACATTAATAATGGTTAAGGGGCACGGGGGTCCTTACATTAGTGGTATCAGAGCAGTGGTTTGCTCTTTGGGGCTGTTGAGGGCCTAGGAAAATATTGATAGAAATGGGAAGCACATACTTATGCATGGTGATAGTTAGTGTTGTGTGACACAACTATATTGCTTATGTGCATTTATAATATGTGTTCATAATTGGAATATGTTGTTGCTAACCATGGTGGTTGCAGTGTCATATGGATATGGATGAGACTTTCTGGAATGGGGATCACCTCTTGAGTCCAATGGACTAAGTGCACATGTACGGGGGTCACCTCTTGAGCCTGCGGAGCAAAGTGGCACGTGCATGGGAGTACCTCTTGAGCCTGCGGAACAAAGTGATACATTCCTGATATTGCCGTTGACATGTCAAAGCGATGATGCCACTGTCGTGTCGAAGCGATGGTACATGCCGCTGTCACGTCGAAACGAGGATGACACTGTCATATCGGAGCGATGATACTTGCCGCTGTCATACCGTAGCGATGAAAGAATATTTGCCGCTAATTTGTAAAAGTGAAGAACACGCCGCTGTCATATTATAGCGAGGGATATTAATTCCCGCTGGTATGTCAAAGCGAGGGGTATTACATGATAGGATACTTGCCGCTAATATGAAACGAACACGCCCCTGTCATATTATAGCGAGGGGTATTAATGCCGCTGTCATACCGTAGCGATGAAGAATATTTGCCGCTAATATGTAGAAGCGAAGAACACGCAGCTGTCATATTATAGAGAGGGATATTATTTGTAGCTGGTATGTCGAAGCGAAGTAGCGATGAAGCATATTTACCGCTAATTGTAAAAGCAAAGAACACACCACTGTCATATTATAGCGAGGGGTATCATGCCGCTAGTTCTATTGGTGATGGTTCATGCCGCCGGGTATATATATAGCGATGGTTCATTCCGCTATTCTATTGGCAATGTTCATGCCGCTGGGTATATATAGCGATGGTTCATTCCGCTATTCTATTGGCGATGGTTCATGCCGCCGGGTATATATATATATATATATAGCGATGGTTCATTCCGCTATTCTATTGGCGATGGTTCATGCCGCCGGGGTTATATATATATATAGCGATGGTTCATTCCGCTATTCTATTGGCGATGGTTCATGCCACCGGGTATATATATATAGCGATGGTTCATGCCACCGGGTATATATATATATATCTAGCGATGGTTCATTCCGCTATTCTATTGGCGATGGTTCATGCCGCCGGGTATATATAGCGATGGTGCATTCCGCTACATCTATGGCGATGGTTCATGCTGCCGAGTATATATAGCGATGGTACATTCCGCTACATCCATGGCGATGGTTCATACCGCCGGATATCTATAGCGATGATCAATTCCGCTGATTCTATAGCAAGGATTTATGCTGCTGATCCTATAGCAATGATTTATGCCGCTGATTTTATATAGCGAGGGCTCATACCGGTGATTTTATAGCTCGGGATTGTGCCGCCTTCGAGCGATGGGTACTGATCCGTACCGCTATTGGGTAATGGGTACATGTATGCCGTTATCTTATTAGCAATAAGTTATGGTAGAGTACTATTTTGTTATTATTATTGTGGATGTCATGTGTTGACATGTATCGTCTCGGGATGACGATGACATAGTGGATGTTCTATGTAGACGTGTAGCATCGTTTCGATGAATAATATATCTGAGTGTGCGTATTTAGTTGTATGGTTTGAGTGCCGATGGTGAGCACAAGGTGGTGTCTACGTCACCAGTTGACGAGACAATTATGCCGAGCAGGTTTGCTCGATGAATTATTGGATTGCCTTACAGGAAGTGTACAGCCACACACATTTGAGGTAAATATTTTACGAGTAGTGGTACCTTTGGGTATACTCGTTGGGATGGCTATGACCAAGTGACTGGTGATAGGAGTAGTTATTGAGGAAACTACTTGCTTATACCGATGTGACGTATGGTAGACATGGTCACACCGATACATGGAGGTGTAGAATAAAATCCTAATGGATTAGGATTGCTTTGTGGTTGAGTAAGGACACCGGGATGTCCGTTTTACATTGGTATTAGAGAAATATTGGGTGATGACCCACTACTCTAATTGATTGAATGGTATGGTATACCGGGATGGAACGTATGATACGATGACAAGTTTGGTATAAACCTAAGGAGGCTACGATAAGCTAGCCAAGTAAGATGGTTATTGTGCAGTACTATGATGAGCTTGATGTAGCCATTATACTGCTCGTTGGAACCGAGTTTGGTGAATCGTATGATGATACAATGAGGACTTATGGTAGACTCGGTAGTCAATTTGCGGCATGAGGTTTGAGACAGAGAATACCTCACGGGGACGTTGATACGTCAAATGTTTTGAGAGACTTGTACCGGAACAACTCAATTTTGTTGAGAATACCAACGTGAGTGTCGACAAGTCGTTGTTAGCTCTGGTTGAACATCCCTGCATAGAATGCAATGGGGGACACAATTGGAATTGTAGGATGTAGGGTCTTCCTACCTTAATATCATTTAGTACACATAAATGGGACAGAACATGCAATTAAAACCTCTTAAGGGTTCCGGTTGTAGTTTGAGCTAGGGAGATTACAGGCCAAAAATAAAGTTTTCAAAGCTATTTAATTACATTCCCAATAAAGAATGTTAAAGCTATAGATTTACACTACTCCTAGAGTAGAGACTATCAAAAATCCTGCATCCTACGTTCATCATGCTCCCTTTAGCTCACTTCCTCAACCCGACCCTAGGCCCTTGGTCCAAAAGTGTACCTATAGGGATAACACATCATGAGCATTCGTATATTTACTTAACATTATATAAAAGCATACAATAATGCATAACATCCTAGTTAAGTAAAGGTTATTGGTCGTCCTTCGACTTCCTTTGTTATCCCTGGCTCTTATTCATATATTAGGGCGTCTTACCCCATTGTATGGTATCTTACCATATCATAATCATCGTGTGGCATCTTACCACGTGGGCATCTTACCCAATCATATGGCGTCTTACCATATTATAAACATTGCGTGGCATCTTACCACGTGGGCATCTTACCCAATCATATGGCGTCTTACCATATCATAAATATTGCGTGGCATCTTACCACGTGGGCATCTTACCCAATCATATGGCGTCTTACCATATCATAAATATTGCGTGGCATCTTACCACGTGGGCATCTTACCCAATCATATGCTTTGGGTGGTGTCTCACCACATGGGCGTCTTACCCAACCATACACGTCGTATGACCTTATCATTAACTTCGTCATTATAGACGTCCTCATAAACATCGTTATCATAAACATCATCTTAAGCATCATCATCATAACATCATCGTAAGTATCATCATCGTAACATCATCATAAGCATCATCATCATAACATCATCATAAGCATCATCATCATAACATCATCTTAAACGTCATCATCGTAAACATCATCTTAAACATCATCATAATATGTAAGGGCATGGTTTACCGTCCGATGCTCGTACGTCTCTTACGTACCTTAATTCCCAAAAGTGGAGAATTTGGAGAGCTTTATCTCCTGGATGTTGTGGGCACCTGGGATGGTTCTACACGACCATACAAATTGATATTAGAAGCTAAACATAGTCCAATATCCAAAAATCCCACAAAAATATTAAAAAATCCACTTTTCTTCAGCTCGCGATCGATCGCCGCCCAGGCGCGATCGATCGCCGCCCAGGCGCGATCGATCGCGAGACCACACTGGACGAGGGGGCAAAATTTCCATCTTGGCGATCGATCGCCACTTTTGGCGCGATCGATCGCCAGGCTCGCCGATCGATCGCCCAAAAGTGGCGATCGATCGCCAAATGCCTCTGGCTGGTACTGGACGCTCGCGATCGATCGCCAAGAACGGGCGATCGATCGCCGAGTGCTGTACATCGAATTTTCGCCATTAATGCTCATTTTCAAGCTCTTTCACATGCCACCCCAAAACCAAACTTCCATAAAACATCAATAACATCAAAACCCACTAAAACCCACATAAAACACTTCAAAAAGCATACCCCAACCATAAACAACACATACCCAAACAAACCCACATAAAACATCAAAAACTTAACCCATTTCAACACCAAACATCATAAAACTTATAGGAATGGTTCCATACCTCTTGTAGGCTCCAAATCCTAGCAAAGATCACACAAACAAGGTTTTTGTGGAACTTTCCTTCTTCCTTTTTGGTGGATTTCGAAAATGGGTAGGGTTTGGGATTGGGAAGTGATTTGGGGATTTTTAAAAGGTGAAAGTGAAGTGGGGGGGTTTAAAGTGATGGGTAGGGGATTTAAAAGGGGTTGTAATAACTTAATAAAAATTGTACCCAAACTTAACATGATGTATAAAATACCCTACTTGGTATTTCAAAAGCATTTTTTCAACAATGCTCTAAACTTCATTTAAAATCACATCTTCCTCATATTTGATAATTTAACACAATTAATCATGTTAACATCTTAATACCCAACACATAAATCCATCAACACATGATACATTATATAAACATAATTAATGTCCAAGTTACCATTAATTAATTTCGGGGCATCACATTACTCCCCTACTTACAAGATTTCGTCCTCGAAATCGCATGCACTTACCCAAAAGAACTAAACATAAATCATACCAGAAAATAGTTCGGGGTAATGCTGCATCATATGCCGCTCCGTCTCCCACGTAGCCTCCTCGACACCCCGACGATCCCACTGAACTTTGACCATCGGTATAACTTTGCTCCGTAGTCTGCGATCCTCACGATCCAGAATTCTGACTGGTCGTTCAACGTAGGATACATCTGAGTCTAACTGCACTTCAGTAGGCTGTAAAACATGAGACGGATCTGGCTCGTACTTTCTCAACATAGAAACATGGAAGACATCATGAATTCCAGATAAGGACGGTGGTAGAGCCAATCGGTAAGCCAAAGTGCCGATACGCTGTAATACCTCATACGGTCCAACATACCTCGGGGATAACTTCCCCCGCATACCAAATCGAACAACACCCCTGAAGGGTGAGATTTTCAAGAAGACCTTGTCTCCTACTTGAAATTCTAGCGGCCGTCGCCGCTTATTTGCATAGGCTGCTTGCCTATCTTGGGCCGCTTTCATCTTTAAGCGTATCATCTTAATCTTTTCCTCCATGTCTTTAATCATATCCGGTCCTCCGACCGCTTTACTCGTCAAGTCCTCCCAATACAGCGGTGACCTACATCGTCGTCCGTAAAGAGCTTCAAAAGGGGCCATTTGAATGCTCGCCTGATAGCTGTTATTGTATGAGAACTCAACCAGTGGTATAGATTCTTGCCACGGAGTATCAAACTCCAAAACACATGCCCTCAGCATATCTTCGAGCGTCTGTATAGTACGCTCCGTTTGGCCATCAGTCTGAGGGTGATAAGCTGTACTTAGTCTCACCTCGGTGCCCAAAGCTGTCTGGAGACCCTCCCAGAAATGAGAAGTAAACCTTGGGTCTCTGTCAGACACGATCGAGACTGGAATCCCATGCAACCTCACTACATCCCGTACATATAATTGGGCCATCTTTAAATACGTGAAAGTCATACTGTAAGGGATGAAATGAGCTACCTTCGTCAGCCTATCTACGATCACCCAGATCGCATCAAATCCAGAGGCCGGCCTTGGCAAGTGGGTCACGAAGTCCATAGATATATGCTCCCACTTCCACTTAGGTACCCCCAAGCTCTTCAGCTCGCCACCAGGCCTCTGCCTTTCTGCCTTCACTTGTTGGCAGATCAAACATCTCTTAACGAAGCTGATCACATCACGCTTCATGCGTCTCCACCAGAATTGACCACTTAGGTCCTTATACATCTTTCTTCCTCCAGGGTGGATACTGAACCGGCTATTATGAGCCCGTTCTAAAATTCCTTTACGCAATCCTGGCGCATCTGGGACCACCCATCGGTTGCCCAATCTTAAAGAGTCATCTTCAGCCACACTAAACTTTGTTGGCTGACCTCGAAGTACTATTGATGACCATCTCTGAACTTCATCATCCAACCTCTAGGCTTTCCTGATTGCCTCAAATACGTCTGGCTCGGCCAATAAGGTCGACACTCGCACCGGCGATGTGTCTACATCGAAATCATAGCCCAGATGGCAATAAGAAATCATCAAAGCTGATAAATACATAACGTCCTCAGCAGTACTCTTCACCTTACGACTTAAGGCGTCTGCTATCAAATTTGCCTTACCAGGATGGTACTCAATTTCACAGTCATAATCCTTGAGTAAATCCATCCACCTCCTTTGCCTCATATTCAACTCTGCCTGAGTGAACAAGAACTTCAGGCTCTTAAAGGTATGTTGAGTTTTGTGAATATTTGTAATATGTTTCGTACTTCAACATTGATGAATTACGAACATTACTTGATAAGTATTCTTCAATCTGATGATGTTGAATTTATTTTTTTAATGTTCTGCACTGAATAATTACTTTTGTGTTCTCTATTACAAAGATGGTTACTTATAACCATTCTAGTCCATTGTGATCAGATAAATAAACTAGTCATTGATTTTGATTCAGCTTAATGCTAACTGAATTGAGTTTATGAAGTTGATGTTTTTCCGATTATAGTATTGACATGTACTGTAATTGGTGAATGATTTGTGATCTGCACTTGTGATATTTCGAGGACGAAATCTTTTAAGTGGGGGAGAAATGTAATGTCCTTGTAACCGTATTATCAAAAATCATGTTTAACTTCTCAATAATTATGTGATTATTTAATTCGACCACTTTGATGTCCGAATTAATGAATTTTTGAACTAATAAAATATTAGAACCATAATTGAAAGAAAATCACGAAATACCAAAATGTTAAAAATAGTTAAGTAATGTTTAACAGAATCCATTAAATATAGATAAGTCGGCTATGCTATTGTGCCTTTGACGCTTTGGAATGGATAACTCTTTACTAAATTTATTAGGTGTATGTACAGTGAATAGACACATACAACACTAATAGATTTTATTAATTTAAACATTGGACGTATGTCTTGTCCATAGAGTGCCAACAAAGAAGATTTGATCATTATGCTTCCAGCATTATTTTATGAATATAAAATGATAGTTATCTTACTTTCTATCATGAGGAAATCGAGAATGATGAACACAGAGGAAATATTATTCCTTCAAAAATCCATATATTTCATGTTCTTGAATCCTACTAAGCTATGCAGCAAGAAGCGGATATGGCGTAAGTTTTTTTTACAGATTCCATTAATCTAGTTCGATAGATTTTATAGAAATGATTCTAGAATTTCTAATGAAAGGGAAATAAAAGCTATTAAATGGTATTTTATTGCACTTTTCCTAACTTATGAGTATAAAATAGGAATATTGCACACGAAATCTTTATTCTAAGATCTTGGCAGTATATGTGAACTGGTTTTATGATATTTCATTAAGAAACCTTAGTTATGTAACCTCAATGTTACTTGAATGATTATGATAAATGTTTCCTAAGTATAACTGTAGACTTCCTATGAATTACTGCTTGAATAAAGAAAATTGTGATCAACTGCAAAATGTTTCTTTCTTGGTTTCCATTCATTTTGCTGGTCATGGAAAATAATTAAGTTAAATTGTTACACAATATAATCATATGATAAGAAAACTGGCCGTATGTTGAAATGATATAGTAGGTTAATGAATTGATTAATATAGTGATTAGAAGACATTTATGCTATTTTTGAGAATTGAATGAATTAGTGGATTGTATAAATATTTATAAAATTGTGTAGATCATAACACCGACTTGAAGTGGTTGGAAGATATTAAGGATCAGATGAAAGAAATAAGGTATGTTGCGATCGGGTAACATACGACAGGTATCTGTATCATTTGATATATGATTTGTTGACTTCTGTGAATTATGTGAGATTATGTGGCTACGTGATTTTATTGAAATTATGTGGCTTTCATAGCATTCATGAATTGGCACATCGGTGTATGAAATTAAATGTTTTGTTAACACACATCAGTTTTATACATGCATCGATGCATGACATTGCACGTTGAGCTATGATCCTTAAATACCCTGTTTATTTCTGGATTCTGGGATAATCATTGGAGATTGGTACCGCGATACTATGACCGGCATTAAATGGCCCGAAAGGTATAGGGAATCGTGGTCTCCTCTGATTACCATGATTTGTTGAGACGAGGGATTGGTGGCACCTTGCTGATGTCATCCTGTGTATGTCCCTGACTATGTCGAGACTTGGGATGTGATGACGCTTTGACGACGCATCACTGATGATCCCTTATGCTTGGCAGGCTCGAGCTTTGATGATTTGATAGCGATTTGATTGATTCTGATACACTCAGTGGATGGGTGATTGACCTGATACCGGCATGACATGACATGGCATGCATTGCATTGCATTGCATCATATATCACATTTTATAGATACATGTTGTATATTCCATGATCGTTCCATATTGGGCTTTTGCTCACCCCCAAGGGGGGCTGTTGTTGTCTTTGTGTGTGGACAATGGCAGGTGATACAGGTGACCAGGACGCCAGAGAGGGCACGTCCGGTGGGAGTCACACTTGAGGTTTTACTCTTGTTTATCCCAGTAGTCTTTGTACCAGGGATGTATCCCTGTAGTGTTATGAGTCTATGTATATTTAAGTTATGTTAGCCTAGTTTGATTTACGTATGCTGGTTTATGTTGATGGATATGAAACTGATGATATACATATTTTCAGTATATGTCTATTGGTATGAGTGGTATGTTCCTCGTGTAATGAGGTCATGCCGAAAATTTTAGGGCCACATGTTAATAAATGTTAAACAAATCTTCCGCTGTTTACGCTATAATTATCATTGTGTGATAATTAATCACATTATTAGGATTGGGCCCTCACATTATGGTATCAGAGCATAACTGGGAATGCTCAACGTTTGATCTTGTGTACACTTGAATAGGCACAAATAAATGTGTGCGCTTGTGTTTGAATTATTTGACTTATTTGCTTTTACTTGGCTTGGCTTGCCTTGGTATGTGTTACATGAGATTGATATGTGAATATGTTTATTTTGTGTAGTAGTGATATCGCTCACGATATTAATACTATACGATTGTGAATAAACTGTTATATGTGGCAGTATGAGGTAGGGAAAGAGTGTAATCTGAGACCTACTATCAATGAAATGCTGAATGATTTTAACTTTGTTGACTAAATTAATGTATAGTATGGGTATCGTTTATGGTATTCATTCTTTATAACTTGGATGTAAATGGATGTGGTTAGAGCAATGTAATTGCTCCTCAACCTATTGGAAGTAGCAATGTCGAACGATAGATTTGTTGTGATGTAATGTCATTGGATTTGATTGAGACACCTACATTTTCGGCACTGAGAATGCTGGAAAGGGTGAGACGTTGCTTTGATAAGTTGACAGATGGGTTTAACATTGTTACAAATAGTACAGTAATGAACATGTCGTATAAAACATCGTTATATGTTTTGAAGATACGACTATGTGTGATGTAGATTTTGAATTTTGGAAATATTCTTGGGGATTTTATCATTCAAATATTTTTTATGAAAGTGAATAATGAATTGCAACAAGTTATCTGTTGCAAAATGTGCATTGATTGTTTTGTCTTAATTTGTCTCCTATACGTGATAAGTCTAGAGCTGGATATGCACAAGTTATCAAATGCTTACCTACCAGCTACGGAGATATCATAAGGAGAGCAAAATGGCAAAATTGGTGTTGGTAATTTGTTTTATCCACCCACTTTATTTTTTTAGTGGGGGAGGTTATTTTCTCTGATCAAATGATATCTGGTTGAGTACTAATTGTTTTTAAGGAAAGTCTATTACTTATCCTTATGACATGTTATTGTTGTTTGAATACTAATATGCTGATCCGGTGAATGATTGAAACTACTGATGATCACTTTCATTAGGTAGTTCGATTTTCTTCGCTTAATATGTGTGTGGAATTTTATAGCCTGGTTGTCCAAGCTGAAATTCCTTTATGTTTGTGCGATTTCATAATTCGATTACTAAAAGGTAAATTATGAGTAATTGGTTGTAATACAGATGCAGCACAGATGCGTGACACGTACTTATTACAGAACGAATGTATATCTGTACCGACGTGATCTGGACTCTGGGCAAAGAATTAAATCAATGGTAACATTGTTGATTAAATTTTTGTTGACATAGACATGCCCGGATGTGGCATGGACCCAATATTTTAGCAAATTTTATTTAGTTCATACTCGAAACTGACATGGACCTATGCACGTATGTGTATGGATCTCGTGTTCAAGGAATGCTGATTTTCTTTGCTATGGATTTGGATAGAATTTGCATGGACCCAATTATTACCTCGGCATAAACTCCATGCATTTGTGGTAAGGTTTTTGGGAAAGATTCCTGCATATATTTCCAGAGAGATGAATAAGAATATCGATTTGGGAATCATGACTATTTCAAAGATTTTTATGTGTATAAAATGATTCGACTTGAATGAGTCGAAATTATTATGATATTTTGTATGACTATGAATTGCAGTTCTTTACGTATGCTAATGGATCTGCACTCTGAGTAGTATCAGGTGTCAATCCAAAGCCAAGATGTGGCGATAACTATCTTATAAGCTCGATATATGGTTAAGCCATACGAGTCTTCTAATTTTCGATATTTTTATGGATTCAATGAGTCAAGTGTTTAAAAAAAAAAAAAAAAAAAAAAATCCTTGACTTGATTGTGATTGTTTCTATTAATGAGCTCTTGGTTTTTTCCAAGATGAAAATATGATGTGTTGAATATCTGAAAGTTAATATTTCAGATTCTATGTACGAAATGTGTCTAATCAGCTGTCCAATCTGCAGTTGGATTGCACTGAATGGTAACCTTGTAATCATGCGATAAAAGAATTAGTACTTGTAGGATATCTGAAATTAACCATTCAGTTTCCTATGAAGAAGTGATGAGATATGGCAAACTATCCAAACGAAAATTTTGGATGAATAAAGTGATACTCTTGTGCCACGTCATTGTTCGACATGGTATTCCTGTTGCTCCAACTAAGGTTAAAGCAGTGTTAAACTGGCGAAGACCTACTAATGTTCTTGAAGTCCGATGTCCATGGGTTTAGCGGGATTCTTAAAGTTGTTTTATCGAAAAGTTTGTTTAAAATTGCTAAACCTATACTCAGCTGACACAGAAAAATTAAAAATGTATTTGGTCAGATGAGCATAACACAAGTTTTCTTAACTTGAAAATGAGACTAACCACTGCATTTGTACTACTATTCCTTCTGGCCAGAGGATATGTGATTTACACAGATGTGTTTGTTTTTAAAAGGTTTAGGTTACGTCTCGCCAACTTAAATTTTATGAGATTCGATACCCTGTACGTGATTTAGACTTGGCGGCAATTGTTTTGCTTTAAAGATTTGGACGCCATTGTTTATACGGGAAAAAAAATTCATTATTTATACGGACTACAAGAGCTTGAAATATCTATTCTCTCAATCTACTATCTATATGACGCAACACATGTGGATAGATCTCCTAAGTGGTTTATCTTCTGTTGTTCAAATCACCAAGGTACACGTAAATGTTCGTATCCCAGGTTAGATATTTGATTCTTATCAACGAGGTTATTGTATGATTGATTTCTTATGTCAAATGCTCAACGGCATAGTACTTTGATTATGGAATCCGAAGAATTATTATCTTTGGGATATATATCTGATTTTATCTTTTATTTAATGACACGGTCAATGGATTGCCCGTGAGACTCTAGAATTGTAATATATATATATGTAGGTATACTGAAATGTATCATTTATCCATTAACGGACCAAGATTGGTGAAATCATTTGTCTTGATTTTAGTTGTTTAATACCCAGAGTTTATTTTCAAACATTTGCAACATTGTAGAATGCAAAATGGATATTCAAGATTGCAAGGACTACATAGTATTTGTAGACTGGCAATCACACTTCGTATATTATTTAACGTCATAAAGACTGTCGAGAGTATTTTATTTTCTCGATTATGTCTTAGTAAAAGTTTGATTTTATTTTGAAATTCTGGTATTCATTTCAGAAGACATTTGAATTGAGTATATGTTTGACTATATGTATATATATTATTCGAATCCTTAAGACATTGCCATAAGATTCGGTGGATGCTCAAAGGATGGAAAGCTGCACAGACTCAGTAAGCTAGTTATAAGAATAAGTGTGGATGCTTCTGAAAATGGTAACAGACTAATCATTTTCAAAAATCTGTAATGTTAAAGGTATGTTGAGTTTTGTGAATATTTGTAATATGTTTCGTACTTCAACATTGATGAATTACGAACATTACTTGATAAGTATTCTTCAATCTGATGATGTTGAATTTATTTTTTTAATGTTCTGCACTGAATAATTACTTTTGTGTTCTCTATTACAAAGATGGTTACTTATAACCATTCTAGTCCATTGTGATCAGATAAATAAACTAGTCATTGATTTTGATTCAGCTTAATGCTAACTGAATTGAGTTTATGAAGTTGATGTTTTTCCGATTATAGTATTGACATGTACTGTAATTGGTGAATGATTTGTGATCTGCACTTGTGATATTTCGAGGACGAAATCTTTTAAGTGGGGGAGAAATGTAATGTCCTTGTAACCGTATTATCAAAAATCATGTTTAACTTCTCAATAATTATGTGATTATTTAATTCGACCACTTTGATGTCCGAATTAATGAATTTTTGAACTAATAAAATATTAGAACCATAATTGAAAGAAAATCACGAAATACCAAAATGTTAAAAATAGTTAAGTAATGTTTAACAGAATCCATTAAATATAGATAAGTCGGCTATGCTATTGTGCCTTTGACGCTTTGGAATGGATAACTCTTTACTAAATTTATTAGGTGTATGTACAGTGAATAGACACATACAACACTAATAGATTTTATTAATTTAAACATTGGACGTATGTCTTGTCCATAGAGTGCCAACAAAGAAGATTTGATCATTATGCTTCCAGCATTATTTTATGAATATAAAATGATAGTTATCTTACTTTCTATCATGAGGAAATCGAGAATGATGAACACAGAGGAAATATTATTCCTTCAAAAATCCATATATTTCATGTTCTTGAATCCTACTAAGCTATGCAGCAAGAAGCGGATATGGCGTAAGTTTTTTTTACAGATTCCATTAATCTAGTTCGATAGATTTTATAGAAATGATTCTAGAATTTCTAATGAAAGGGAAATAAAAGCTATTAAATGGTATTTTATTGCACTTTTCCTAACTTATGAGTATAAAATAGGAATATTGCACACGAAATCTTTATTCTAAGATCTTGGCAGTATATGTGAACTGGTTTTATGATATTTCATTAAGAAACCTTAGTTATGTAACCTCAATGTTACTTGAATGATTATGATAAATGTTTCCTAAGTATAACTGTAGACTTCCTATGAATTACTGCTTGAATAAAGAAAATTGTGATCAACTGCAAAATGTTTCTTTCTTGGTTTCCATTCATTTTGCTGGTCATGGAAAATAATTAAGTTAAATTGTTACACAATATAATCATATGATAAGAAAACTGGCCGTATGTTGAAATGATATAGTAGGTTAATGAATTGATTAATATAGTGATTAGAAGACATTTATGCTATTTTTGAGAATTGAATGAATTAGTGGATTGTATAAATATTTATAAAATTGTGTAGATCATAACACCGACTTGAAGTGGTTGGAAGATATTAAGGATCAGATGAAAGAAATAAGGTATGTTGCGATCGGGTAACATACGACAGGTATCTGTATCATTTGATATATGATTTGTTGACTTCTGTGAATTATGTGAGATTATGTGGCTACGTGATTTTATTGAAATTATGTGGCATTCATAGCATTCATGAATTGGCACATCGGTGTATGAAATTAAATGTTTTGTTAACACACATCAGTTTTATACATGCATCGATGCATGACATTGCACGTTGAGCTATGATCCTTAAATACCCTGTTTATTTCTGGATTCTGGGATAATCATTGGAGATTGGTACCGCGATACTATGACCGGCATTAAATGGCCCGAAAGGTATAGGGAATCGTGGTCTCCTCTGATTACCATGATTTGTTGAGACGAGGGATTGGTGGCACCTTGCTGATGTCATCCTGTGTATGTCCCTGACTATGTCGAGACTTGGGATGTGATGACGCTTTGACGACGCATCACTGATGATCCCTTATGCTTGGCAGGCTCGAGCTTTGATGATTTGATAGCGATTTGATTGATTCTGATACACTCAGTGGATGGGTGATTGACCTGATACCGGCATGACATGACATGGCATGCATTGCATTGCATTGCATCATATATCACATTTTATAGATACATGTTGTATATTCCATGATCGTTCCATATTGGGCTTTTGCTCACCCCCAAGGGGGGCTGTTGTTGTCTTTGTGTGTGGACAATGGCAGGTGATACAGGTGACCAGGACGCCAGAGAGGGCACGTCCGGTGGGAGTCACACTTGAGGTTTTACTCTTGTTTATCCCAGTAGTCTTTGTACCAGGGATGTATCCCTGTAGTGTTATGAGTCTATGTATATTTAAGTTATGTTAGCCTAGTTTGATTTACGTATGCTGGTTTATGTTGATGGATATGAAACTGATGATATACATATTTTCAGTATATGTCTATTGGTATGAGTGGTATGTTCCTCGTGTAATGAGGTCATGCCGAAAATTTTAGGGCCACATGTTAATAAATGTTAAACAAATCTTCCGCTGTTTACGCTATAATTATCATTGTGTGATAATTAATCACATTATTAGGATTGGGCCCTCACATTATGGTATCAGAGCATAACTGGGAATGCTCAACGTTTGATCTTGTGTACACTTGAATAGGCACAAATAAATGTGTGCGCTTGTGTTTGAATTATTTGACTTATTTGCTTTTACTTGGCTTGGCTTGCCTTGGTATGTGTTACATGAGATTGATATGTGAATATGTTTATTTTGTGTAGTAGTGATATCGCTCACGATATTAATACTATACGATTGTGAATAAACTGTTATATGTGGCAGTATGAGGTAGGGAAAGAGTGTAATCTGAGACCTACTATCAATGAAATGCTGAATGATTTTAACTTTGTTGACTAAATTAATGTATAGTATGGGTATCGTTTATGGTATTCATTCTTTATAACTTGGATGTAAATGGATGTGGTTAGAGCAATGTAATTGCTCCTCAACCTATTGGAAGTAGCAATGTCGAACGATAGATTTGTTGTGATGTAATGTCATTGGATTTGATTGAGACACCTACATTTTCGGCACTGAGAATGCTGGAAAGGGTGAGACGTTGCTTTGATAAGTTGACAGATGGGTTTAACATTGTTACAAATAGTACAGTAATGAACATGTCGTATAAAACATCGTTATATGTTTTGAAGATACGACTATGTGTGATGTAGATTTTGAATTTTGGAAATATTCTTGGGGATTTTATCATTCAAATATTTTTTATGAAAGTGAATAATGAATTGCAACAAGTTATCTGTTGCAAAATGTGCATTGATTGTTTTGTCTTAATTTGTCTCCTATACGTGATAAGTCTAGAGCTGGATATGCACAAGTTATCAAATGCTTACCTACCAGCTACGGAGATATCATAAGGAGAGCAAAATGGCAAAATTGGTGTTGGTAATTTGTTTTATCCACCCACTTTATTTTTTTAGTGGGGGAGGTTATTTTCTCTGATCAAATGATATCTGGTTGAGTACTAATTGTTTTTAAGGAAAGTCTATTACTTATCCTTATGACATGTTATTGTTGTTTGAATACTAATATGCTGATCCGGTGAATGATTGAAACTACTGATGATCACTTTCATTAGGTAGTTCGATTTTCTTCGCTTAATATGTGTGTGGAATTTTATAGCCTGGTTGTCCAAGCTGAAATTCCTTTATGTTTGTGCGATTTCATAATTCGATTACTAAAAGGTAAATTATGAGTAATTGGTTGTAATACAGATGCAGCACAGATGCGTGACACGTACTTATTACAGAACGAATGTATATCTGTACCGACGTGATCTGGACTCTGGGCAAAGAATTAAATCAATGGTAACATTGTTGATTAAATTTTTGTTGACATAGACATGCCCGGATGTGGCATGGACCCAATATTTTAGCAAATTTTATTTAGTTCATACTCGAAACTGACATGGACCTATGCACGTATGTGTATGGATCTCGTGTTCAAGGAATGCTGATTTTCTTTGCTATGGATTTGGATAGAATTTGCATGGACCCAATTATTACCTCGGCATAAACTCCATGCATTTGTGGTAAGGTTTTTGGGAAAGATTCCTGCATATATTTCCAGAGAGATGAATAAGAATATCGATTTGGGAATCATGACTATTTCAAAGATTTTTATGTGTATAAAATGATTCGACTTGAATGAGTCGAAATTATTATGATATTTTGTATGACTATGAATTGCAGTTCTTTACGTATGCTAATGGATCTGCACTCTGAGTAGTATCAGGTGTCAATCCAAAGCCAAGATGTGGCGATAACTATCTTATAAGCTCGATATATGGTTAAGCCATACGAGTCTTCTAATTTTCGATATTTTTATGGATTCAATGAGTCAAGTGTTTAAAAAAAAAAAAAAAAAAAAAATCCTTGACTTGATTGTGATTGTTTCTATTAATGAGCTCTTGGTTTTTTCCAAGATGAAAATATGATGTGTTGAATATCTGAAAGTTAATATTTCAGATTCTATGTACGAAATGTGTCTAATCAGCTGTCCAATCTGCAGTTGGATTGCACTGAATGGTAACCTTGTAATCATGCGATAAAAGAATTAGTACTTGTAGGATATCTGAAATTAACCATTCAGTTTCCTATGAAGAAGTGATGAGATATGGCAAACTATCCAAACGAAAATTTTGGATGAATAAAGTGATACTCTTGTGCCACGTCATTGTTCGACATGGTATTCCTGTTGCTCCAACTAAGGTTAAAGCAGTGTTAAACTGGCGAAGACCTACTAATGTTCTTGAAGTCCGATGTCCATGGGTTTAGCGGGATTCTTAAAGTTGTTTTATCGAAAAGTTTGTTTAAAATTGCTAAACCTATACTCAGCTGACACAGAAAAATTAAAAATGTATTTGGTCAGATGAGCATAACACAAGTTTTCTTAACTTGAAAATGAGACTAACCACTGCATTTGTACTACTATTCCTTCTGGCCAGAGGATATGTGATTTACACAGATGTGTTTGTTTTTAAAAGGTTTAGGTTACGTCTCGCCAACTTAAATTTTATGAGATTCGATACCCTGTACGTGATTTAGACTTGGCGGCAATTGTTTTGCTTTAAAGATTTGGACGCCATTGTTTATACGGGAAAAAAAATTCATTATTTATACGGACTACAAGAGCTTGAAATATCTATTCTCTCAATCTACTATCTATATGACGCAACACATGTGGATAGATCTCCTAAGTGGTTTATCTTCTGTTGTTCAAATCACCAAGGTACACGTAAATGTTCGTATCCCAGGTTAGATATTTGATTCTTATCAACGAGGTTATTGTATGATTGATTTCTTATGTCAAATGCTCAACGGCATAGTACTTTGATTATGGAATCCGAAGAATTATTATCTTTGGGATATATATCTGATTTTATCTTTTATTTAATGACACGGTCAATGGATTGCCCGTGAGACTCTAGAATTGTAATATATATATATGTAGGTATACTGAAATGTATCATTTATCCATTAACGGACCAAGATTGGTGAAATCATTTGTCTTGATTTTAGTTGTTTAATACCCAGAGTTTATTTTCAAACATTTGCAACATTGTAGAATGCAAAATGGATATTCAAGATTGCAAGGACTACATAGTATTTGTAGACTGGCAATCACACTTCGTATATTATTTAACGTCATAAAGACTGTCGAGAGTATTTTATTTTCTCGATTATGTCTTAGTAAAAGTTTGATTTTATTTTGAAATTCTGGTATTCATTTCAGAAGACATTTGAATTGAGTATATGTTTGACTATATGTATATATATTATTCGAATCCTTAAGACATTGCCATAAGATTCGGTGGATGCTCAAAGGATGGAAAGCTGCACAGACTCAGTAAGCTAGTTATAAGAATAAGTGTGGATGCTTCTGAAAATGGTAACAGACTAATCATTTTCAAAAATCTGTAATGTTAAAGGTATGTTGAGTTTTGTGAATATTTGTAATATGTTTCGTACTTCAACATTGATGAATTACGAACATTACTTGATAAGTATTCTTCAATCTGATGATGTTGAATTTATTTTTTTAATGTTCTGCACTGAATAATTACTTTTGTGTTCTCTATTACAAAGATGGTTACTTATAACCATTCTAGTCCATTGTGATCAGATAAATAAACTAGTCATTGATTTTGATTCAGCTTAATGCTAACTGAATTGAGTTTATGAAGTTGATGTTTTTCCGATTATAGTATTGACATGTACTGTAATTGGTGAATGATTTGTGATCTGCACTTGTGATATTTCGAGGACGAAATCTTTTAAGTGGGGGAGAAATGTAATGTCCTTGTAACCGTATTATCAAAAATCATGTTTAACTTCTCAATAATTATGTGATTATTTAATTCGACCACTTTGATGTCCGAATTAATGAATTTTTGAACTAATAAAATATTAGAACCATAATTGAAAGAAAATCACGAAATACCAAAATGTTAAAAATAGTTAAGTAATGTTTAACAGAATCCATTAAATATAGATAAGTCGGCTATGCTATTGTGCCTTTGACGCTTTGGAATGGATAACTCTTTACTAAATTTATTAGGTGTATGTACAGTGAATAGACACATACAACACTAATAGATTTTATTAATTTAAACATTGGACGTATGTCTTGTCCATAGAGTGCCAACAAAGAAGATTTGATCATTATGCTTCCAGCATTATTTTATGAATATAAAATGATAGTTATCTTACTTTCTATCATGAGGAAATCGAGAATGATGAACACAGAGGAAATATTATTCCTTCAAAAATCCATATATTTCATGTTCTTGAATCCTACTAAGCTATGCAGCAAGAAGCGGATATGGCGTAAGTTTTTTTTACAGATTCCATTAATCTAGTTCGATAGATTTTATAGAAATGATTCTAGAATTTCTAATGAAAGGGAAATAAAAGCTATTAAATGGTATTTTATTGCACTTTTCCTAACTTATGAGTATAAAATAGGAATATTGCACACGAAATCTTTATTCTAAGATCTTGGCAGTATATGTGAACTGGTTTTATGATATTTCATTAAGAAACCTTAGTTATGTAACCTCAATGTTACTTGAATGATTATGATAAATGTTTCCTAAGTATAACTGTAGACTTCCTATGAATTACTGCTTGAATAAAGAAAATTGTGATCAACTGCAAAATGTTTCTTTCTTGGTTTCCATTCATTTTGCTGGTCATGGAAAATAATTAAGTTAAATTGTTACACAATATAATCATATGATAAGAAAACTGGCCGTATGTTGAAATGATATAGTAGGTTAATGAATTGATTAATATAGTGATTAGAAGACATTTATGCTATTTTTGAGAATTGAATGAATTAGTGGATTGTATAAATATTTATAAAATTGTGTAGATCATAACACCGACTTGAAGTGGTTGGAAGATATTAAGGATCAGATGAAAGAAATAAGGTATGTTGCGATCGGGTAACATACGACAGGTATCTGTATCATTTGATATATGATTTGTTGACTTCTGTGAATTATGTGAGATTATGTGGCTACGTGATTTTATTGAAATTATGTGGCATTCATAGCATTCATGAATTGGCACATCGGTGTATGAAATTAAATGTTTTGTTAACACACATCAGTTTTATACATGCATCGATGCATGACATTGCACGTTGAGCTATGATCCTTAAATACCCTGTTTATTTCTGGATTCTGGGATAATCATTGGAGATTGGTACCGCGATACTATGACCGGCATTAAATGGCCCGAAAGGTATAGGGAATCGTGGTCTCCTCTGATTACCATGATTTGTTGAGACGAGGGATTGGTGGCACCTTGCTGATGTCATCCTGTGTATGTCCCTGACTATGTCGAGACTTGGGATGTGATGACGCTTTGACGACGCATCACTGATGATCCCTTATGCTTGGCAGGCTCGAGCTTTGATGATTTGATAGCGATTTGATTGATTCTGATACACTCAGTGGATGGGTGATTGACCTGATACCGGCATGACATGACATGGCATGCATTGCATTGCATTGCATCATATATCACATTTTATAGATACATGTTGTATATTCCATGATCGTTCCATATTGGGCTTTTGCTCACCCCCAAGGGGGGCTGTTGTTGTCTTTGTGTGTGGACAATGGCAGGTGATACAGGTGACCAGGACGCCAGAGAGGGCACGTCCGGTGGGAGTCACACTTGAGGTTTTACTCTTGTTTATCCCAGTAGTCTTTGTACCAGGGATGTATCCCTGTAGTGTTATGAGTCTATGTATATTTAAGTTATGTTAGCCTAGTTTGATTTACGTATGCTGGTTTATGTTGATGGATATGAAACTGATGATATACATATTTTCAGTATATGTCTATTGGTATGAGTGGTATGTTCCTCGTGTAATGAGGTCATGCCGAAAATTTTAGGGCCACATGTTAATAAATGTTAAACAAATCTTCCGCTGTTTACGCTATAATTATCATTGTGTGATAATTAATCACATTATTAGGATTGGGCCCTCACACTTCTGGACATCCTCTTCTCTTACTCGAATCTGATGGTACCCCGACCTCAGATCGATCTTACTGTAGAGCCTCGTACCCTGCAACTGATCAAACAAATCATCGATCCTCGGAAGTGGGTACTTATTCTTCACCGTAGCTTTGTTCAGTTGTCTGTAATCGATGCACAAACGCATCGAACCATCTTTCTTCTTCACAAATAAAACTGGTGCTCCCCAGGGCGATACGCTAGGGCGTATATAGCCCTTATCAAGGAGCTCTTGCAACTGAATCTTTAATTCCCTTAGCTCCGCTGGTGCCATCCTATAAGGGGCACGAGAAATGGCCGACGTCCCTGGTAATAACTCAATCCCAAACTCGACCTCTCTCGTCGGTGGGAATCCGGGAATCTCCTCCGGAAAGACATCAGGGAACTCCGCCACTACGGGCACATCCTCAACTTTCACTTCTCCTTTCTTTTCCGTAACATCGACGGCATAAATGAGATATCCTGAATGACCTCGTTCCAACAACTGCGCCATCTTGACAGCAGATATCAACGGAATCTTAGAGCGAGAACCATCCCCATAGAACGTCCATGGAATTCCCATATCGGATTTAAACCGTACAGTTCTCTGCCTGCAGTTCACAACTGCCTGATACCTATTCAGAACATCAATGCCCAGAATGCAATCAAAATCTGACATTCCTAGAACAATCAAATCTGACCTTAGTTCCTTATCCTCAAAATAAATGAGGCCATTGTAGACGATCCGATCAGTAATCATACTTCTTCCAGCGGGGGTCGAGACTATAAGAGGCGTGGGCGACGGAGAAGTGCATAAGTGGTGCCTTTCCACAAAACTTGTCGACACAAAAGAGTGTGACGCACCTGTGTCGATCAATATAAAAGCAGGGTGCGTAAATAAAAGACACGTACCCGCTATAACCTCCTCCGGAGCCGCTGAAGCTTGCTCCCTTGTCAATGCATAGACTTGTCCTTGAGGTGGCCCCATGGGCTGACCTCCATGCTGTCTCGGTACAAAGGGTGGTCTGTGATGTGATGTCCTATCTGCAGGCCTCCCCGCAGAACCCTGTTGACTTCCCCTGTTGGGACACTGTCTAGCAAAGTGGCCCTTGTCGCCACAAACATAGCACCCTATACAGTCTTTCGCCAGATGTGGTTGCCCACAAAGAGTGCATTGGATCTTCCCGGATCTGTCTCCCTGAGACTGCCCCCTTCCAGATGGGGCATCACCTCTTCGGTTTCCTTTCCACCTATTGTCGGACTTCTTACCACTAAACCTTGATGCTGAGGAGTTCCCCCTTGACTTGAACTGATCATTCCTCGGCTTCAAATTATCCGGAGTGGATTTCTGAGAGGGTGCCGACGGTGGTATAACATCAGGGTATGCACCCACTCCTAGTTCGGCTAGCTCAGCCCTTGAGAGTGCATCATCAAAACAAGTAGGGCCATAAGTGATCACCCTATCGTATAGCTCCGGCCTCAGACCCTTCATGAAATTCCTCATCTTTGCTTGCGTGCTCGTGGCAATGTGAGGCACATATCGGAGCAAGGAGCAAAACTGAAGAGCATAATCTGATACTGACATATTACCTTGCTTGAGGTGAGTGAATTCATCTTCCTTAGCCTGTCGTGCTGCAGCCGAGAAATAGCGGTTCAGAAAGCGAGTTCGAAACATTTTCCAGTTAACTTCATGACCATGAGCCTCTTGCTCTACCACAGTGGTCTTCCACCACATCAGCGCCTTCTTGGCCAACTGGAACTCTGCTAACCGTATCCACGCTGTCTTCGCACACGGGGCTGCCACAAAGATCTGCTCTATTCTTTCTAACCATTCCTCAGCTCGTTCCCCAGTTTCGGTTCCTTCAAAGGTTGGGGGTCGGTAAGCAAGAAACTGAGTTAGGCTTAGCTCCCCTGGCAACAACTGTTGTTCGGCCGGTTCGTCATCAAAAGCTGGCGGGGGTAGGGGATTCGTACGCCCCGCGCTTGCATTGACGCTCACTGCGTCACCTACCTCCACGTTTGCTGCCATACTGCAACACAAGGATTAACAACAAGATCCAAAAGCAGTTCGTATAACACTTCGTTAGATAAACAAAACAGGTTAGCATAACATCATATACTTCATATGCAACTTATGCACAAAACATGCTCGAAAGTAAGCACCTAGCTAACTTATTGCTAAGGCTACCCTTCACTCCTTCCCGGGTTATCTAACCACTGCTCTGATACCACTAATGTAGGGTCTTCCTACCTTAATATCATTTAGTACACATAAATGGGACAGAACATGCAATTAAAACCTCTTAAGGGTTCCGGTTGTAGTTTGAGCTAGGGAGATTACAGGCCAAAAATAAAGTTTTCAAAGCTATTTAATTACATTCCCAATAAAGAATGTTAAAGCTATAGATTTACACTACTCCTAGAGTAGAGACTATCAAAAATCCTGCATCCTACGTTCATCATGCTCCCTTTAGCTCACTTCCTCAACCCGACCCTAGGCCCTTGGTCCAAAAGTGTACCTACAGGGATAACACATCATGAGCATTCGTATATTTACTTAACATTATATAAAAGCATACAATAATGCATAACATCCTAGTTAAGTAAAGGTTATTGGTCGTCCTTCGACTTCCTTTGTTATCCCTGGCTCTTATTCATATATTAGGGCGTCTTACCCCATTGTATGGTATCTTACCATATCATAATCATCGTGTGGCATCTTACCACGTGGGCATCTTACCCAATCATATGGCGTCTTACCATATTATAAACATTGCGTGGCATCTTACCACGTGGGCATCTTACCCAATCATATGGCGTCTTACCATATCATAAATATTGCGTGGCATCTTACCACGTGGGCATCTTACCCAATCATATGGCGTCTTACCATATCATAAATATTGCGTGGCATCTTACCACGTGGGCATCTTACCCAATCATATGCTTTGGGTGGTGTCTCACCACATGGGCGTCTTACCCAACCATACACGTCGTATGACCTTATCATTAACTTCGTCATTATAGACGTCCTCATAAACATCGTTATCATAAACATCATCTTAAGCATCATCATCATAACATCATCGTAAGTATCATCATCGTAACATCATCATAAGCATCATCATCATAACATCATCATAAGCATCATCATCATAACATCATCTTAAACGTCATCATCGTAAACATCATCTTAAACATCATCATAATATGTAAGGGCATGGTTTACCGTCCGATGCTCGTACGTCTCTTACGTACCTTAATTCCCAAAAGTGGAGAATTTGGAGAGCTTTATCTCCTGGATGTTGTGGGCACCTGGGATGGTTCTACACGACCATACAAATTGATATTAGAAGCTAAACATAGTCCAATATCCAAAAATCCCACAAAAATATTAAAAAATCCACTTTTCTTCAGCTCGCGATCGATCGCCGCCCAGGCGCAATCGATCGCGAGACCACACTGGACGAGGGGGCAAAATTTCCATCTTGGCGATCGATCGCCACTTTTGGCGCGATCGATCGCCAGGCTCGCCGATCGATCGCCCAAAAGTGGCGATCGATCGCCAAATGCCTCTGGCTGGTACTGGACGCTCGCGATCGATCGCCAAGAACGGGCGATCGATCGCCGAGTGCTGTACATCGAATTTTCGCCATTAATGCTCATTTTCAAGCTCTTTCACATGCCACCCCAAAACCAAACTTCCATAAAACATCAATAACATCAAAACCCACTAAAACCCACATAAAACACTTCAAAAAGCATACCCCAACCATAAACAACACATACCCAAACAAACCCACATAAAACATCAAAAACTTAACCCATTTCAACACCAAACATCATAAAACTTATAGGAATGGTTCCATACCTCTTGTAGGCTCCAAATCCTAGCAAATATCACACAAACAAGGTTTTTGTGGAACTTTCCTTCTTCCTTTTTGGTGGATTTCGAAAATGGGTAGGGTTTGGGATTGGGAAGTGATTTGGGGATTTTTAAAAGGTGAAAGTGAAGTGGGGGGTTTAGAGTGATGGGTAGGGGATTTAAAAGGGGTTGTAATAACTTAATAAAAATTGTACCCCAAACTTAACATGATGTATAAAATACCCTACTTGGTATTTCAAAAGCATTTTTTCAACAATGCTCTAAACTTCATTTAAAATCACATCTTCCTCATATTTGATAATTTAACACAATTAATCATGTTAACATCTTAATACCCAACACATAAATCCATCAACACATGATACATTATATAAACATAATTAATGTCCAAGTTACCATTAATTAATTTCGGGGCATCACATAGGATATAGTTAGTGGGGTGACACTACTATATTGATTGTATCTCTTGGAGGGATTTGGAACGTACTGTCATGGAGGCAGCTGGTATTGGTCGAAGGTTGATTGTGAAACAACCACGGTAAGCATTACCAGTGTTGGACTAGGTAATGGCTTTATATTTTGGTGAGACGTACTAGGATACGTCTCTGGGGAGATGCTCGAGATGTGAAGTACTATGGCATTAGTACATAGCATCGTTAGATGTATATACGTTGTGTATACGGATTTCGATTTGGTAATAGTGGCAAGGAGGCACTATTTTGATCCAGTGCGTATTTATTGATTCCGGGATATATTTTGGTATAAGTGGTTTGAGGTTGGAGGGTCATGGGTTCATGACATTTTTCCTTGTGAGGAAGGCGGTATGATATACCTACCTATTGGGAATCATTGGGAGATTCGTTGAATCGGTTTGTGTGGTGTTGAAGTTGGAATCACACCATTGGTCATTGGTCCGTCAATCATTATTCTCCGCGGGGTGAGAATAGTTGTTGATTGACAATTGTAATTGGGACTTTAGGGTATGATTGATGATACCTGAGTCGATTGCATTGGATGTGCATGTGGTATTGGTGCTTAGGCATGTACACAGGTGTGTGTATACAAATGCCAGCATTTTTTTCTTGGTACTCGTCGAGCATTGGGTTAGTGTGCTTGGATGAATGAATCTCCGGTGAGAGATTGTGGCACCTTGAGATTGATAATCTCAATGACACGATGTATTCTGAAGAATGATCGTGAAGTCCGGTTGACTTTCTCTGAGGAGGGATTGTCGTATTTGGGATCATGGTAATTCATTATTGGGTAATTTAATAGCATCCATGTGTTAGGATTGTTGACTCCTAGGATAAACGATTGATGGTCAGGGTTTAATCTTTTGGGTGTCATTGTTGACACGTGGAGTGATGTTGCAATTGATTTTCTTGCATGTTCTCTATGAGAACTTGAGACCTTGTGGAGTCTCGATGGCGTGTTTGGACCAAGATATGATTTCTTGAAACACACGGATGTAGGCATCTTTGGAGATGTGTTTGTGTTGATCGGTGACCGTGAGTAGATCCGAGTTGCAAAATGATGCAACTACTCCGTTGATGGAGATGGATTTGGAGAGCGGAAACCGGGTGTAGTTTAAGTACACTATTGTGTACTTGTGGTTCTTTGGTAACGATGTATGTTTAACATCGTATGCTAAGTCATAGAGATATCATTGGGGCGATATTTATATTGGAATCATGAATGATTCGTTTGGTTAGCAGTTAGGATTGACTGACTACTTTTGGGTGGTTAGCGTCGAGGCATGCTGACGTCCTTTTGAGATTGTGATGGTTTGGGAGATTTACTCAATTTCAGTTTTGGTGCTAGATCAGTGTCCTCGCGGTTGGTGTGTCGTTCATGATATGTTCATGATTCGACGTAGTAGATCCGATTGGATTGTGTAGTCTTGGCAGTACGTGGAGTACGCCTGTGCAAATTTTCAGGATGAAATTTTATTAGTGGGGAATAATTGTGATGCCCGGGAATTAATGGTGTTACTCCAGGTGTGGTAATGATCCTCAATGGATTTTAATTGTGGCAATTATGAATTAATTGTGGTGTTGGGACACCCGAGGATGAATCAGGTATTTGGGATCGTTGGATCCAAAGGTTGAGATTGTATTCTCATCGTGGCGAAAAACCTTGGAATTGGGTTTTTGGTGGTATATGGGGTCTGTGGTACTTTGTATTGGGGCTGATATTGGAATTGAGATTGGAGAGATAATTATTGAAAACAGATTATTTTTAATGAGTGATGATGTATTTGTGGAGGACTTGGTATTTTGGAGCCTTGGTACTATATATACCAAGTGGACTCGGTATTCCGTCATTGCACGGAATCTCTCATCTCTCTCTCTTCGCGCCCCACCCCCCCCCCCCCCCCAAAAAAAAACCCTTCTCTTTTCTCTTTGGAGAAAAATGGCTGGAAGCTCGGCTCGGGAGCCCGATTTCTTGAAGATAATCAGGTATTATTCTTCCCCTCGTCCTTATCTTCGATTTTATAGTAGTATTGTGGATTTTGGTTAGGTTTTGGGTTAGATTTGGAAATTGGGGATTTTTGGTAAAAATTCAAAGTTGAGTTTTTGGTATTTTTATTGGTTTTAAATGGAGTATTGGTGGTGTTAAAGGTGTATGGGGTGTTGGTTTTGAGTTCGGGTGTGAAAAACCCCATTAAAGCTCGAGTTTTTCAAAAAAGTACAGGTCCCGATCGATCGCGGCTTGGCGCCGATCTATCGCGACATGAATCTGGAAAATGGGTGACGATGAATAGTACTCATGATCGATCGCGAGATGTTACCGGTCGGTCAGGAGTAATAGAAAGAGTTGGCGATCGATCGGCATTTGTAGGCGGTGATAGATTGCTCGCGCGTAAACGGTGATCGATCGCGACCCTATTTCTTGTGTTTTTCTTTGGAAATTTTGGCAAATGTTGGGATTTTGGAATCGGGGTTTAATTAGCCGATTTTTGGGGCAATGTCTACATTCCAAAGGGAATGTTATACTTTTAAAATGAAATGATTGGAGCCAATTTTAATAAAAACGGAATACTCGATTTAGTATTTGGTTAACCTTTGAACTTATAAAATTGAATATTTTGGGTATTATGCATGCTTAGCCCGGAGTCTTGTATAATGGTTAATCGTCATAGATTGACGATAGGTTGGAGGTTATGAATATGCTTGGGGA
Organism: Haberlea rhodopensis; assembly: GCA_907163345.1. NCBI lineage: Eukaryota > Viridiplantae > Streptophyta > Magnoliopsida > Lamiales > Gesneriaceae > Haberlea > Haberlea rhodopensis. Next base: position 2,071,873 of record CAJQUN010000088.1, on the reverse strand, counting down.
CGTGGTTGCATGCTTGTGTTTAATTGTGAGTTATTTATGTGTTAGCACATAATTCATCGGGTCGTGGGACTCAGTCAAGGTTTGGTTTGGACTACGGAATCATAAGACACGTATAACGTACGAGCATATCCTTTTATATTATTGCAACTGTGAAATGCATGGGATATGGTATTTGCAATAAATGGATATACATCGGGAATTATATGGTGCCGCTTTTGAGCGAGCAATGATTGGGTTTGTTGTCGTTGTTGAGCGAATATAAGTTATGACGCCGCTGCTATTGAGCGTGCATGGGGTTAAAATGTCGCTATTGTGGTGCGAGCGATGAAATAGAAATATGAAATCATTGGTTAGATAGATGTGATATCTATAGTCATTTGTTTAATGATATAATCATATTTGATTGTGAAACTGGCATGGCAAGAATGGATTTAGTTAATCAATGAGATGATTAACTGGCTTTTGGGAATTGATGGTTTCGGTTATTTTGAGAACAAGAACAGCATAGGGGATCCCGGATGAGGATGATACCATCCACGGAGTATCATTTAAAATTCATGGCATTTGCATTCTGTAAATTATGAACTGTAATATTATGATTATTTGATTGGTGGTATTGGTATGCTCACTCCGTGTGGGAGCTGTCTCTGTTGGGGCAGGTGAATAGGTACAACGGTAGCTCCAGAGTTGAGATAGAGCTATGGATTGGAGGTGCTTCCAGGATCGAAGTACCAGTGACGGTATTGAGTATATTATTTTATACACTTGATACACATACAACCGTTGATGCTCGCATGTGAGCACTATTATGTGTATATGATTTGTATAAAAGGGCATGGGCCATTCTCTCTTCATTTATGGGTTGCATGCAATTATTTATTAAATTGCTAAATGAACTGAGAACATGTTATGTATTATAAGGGTGCATGATACATATGTGGACTTGGTTGGGGGAAATTGGACATTATATGGAATAATGTAGAAATTTTATTATTGACATATTTTGCTATGGTAGCAAGTGGTTTTTCCCCTACATATATGATTGTATGCACTATGTGCATGGGTTAATACACTAATAACGGGTTAAGGGCACGGAGGTCCTTACAGAATTCACCCACGCTGCATTCATATCCAACCTGGAACCAAAACAGACTGACGAAGCTTTAGCGGACTATAACTGAATAGAGGCTATGCAAGAAGAGCTCAACCAAGTTGAACAAAATCAGGTGTGGAGTTTAACTCCCAGACCAAATGATCAGCCTGTTATTGGAACCATATGGGTTTTCAGAAACAAGCTAGATGCAAATGACGTGGTAGTTAGAAACAAGGCCAGAATGGTTGCACAAGGTTTCAGACAAGAAGAAGGGCTCGACTTTGATGAATCGTTTGGCAATAGTTGCCAGACTAGAATCCATTCGAATCTTTCTTGCATATGATGCTTTTAAAGACTTCAAAGTATTTCAAATGGACGTGAAGAGTGCATTTCTTAATGACAAACTTCAGGAGGAAGTCTACATCGAGCAACCTCCTGGATTTCTTAATCACTCGTTACTAGATCACGTATACCTACTAAATAAAGCAGTATATGGACTTAAACAAGCCCCCAGAGCCTGGTATGACACTCTGTCTCAATTTTTTCTGGATAATGATTTCCAGATCGGCTCAGTATATAAAACTTTATTTAAATTTATTAAGGGGGAATATACTATGTTAATTCAAATATATGTTGATGATATCATTTTTGGGTCGACTAACCCCAAGCTTTGTGAGAAATTTTTTAAGTTAATGCAGAGCCAATTTGAGATGAGCATGATGGGAGAATTGTCATTCTTCCTGGGCCTACAAGGCAAACAGCTCGATAATGGAATCTTCATTAATCAAACCAAGTACACCAAGGAGCTACTCAAACGGTTTGGTATGGAGATTTGATCAACTGCTTCAACTCCGATGAGTCCATCAATCAAGTTAGATAAAGACGAAGGGGAACGTCAGTTGAGGTAACAATGTAACGAGGTCTAATCGGATCGCTGTTATATCTTACATCGAGCCGTCCTGATATTATGTTTTCCGTTTGTATGTGTGCTAGATTTCAACCTGATCCTAAACAATCCCACTTCATTGCCGCAAAACGCATTTTAAAATACTTAAAATGTTCTCAGAATGTTGGTCTCTGGTATCCCAAAGATTCTAACTTCAATTTGACTGGATATTCAGACGCTGACTATGCAGGATGTAAGATCGATCGCAAGAGCACTAGTGGAACTTGCCAATTCTTAGGTGAAAGATTGATCTCATGGTTTAACAAGAAGCAAACGTCGATTGACACATCCACAGCTGAGGCATAATATCTCGCCACCTTAAGCTGTTGTGCTCAAATGCTCTGGGTTCAACATCAGCTTAGAGACTATGGCATTCAAGCTGCTGAGTCACCAATCTTTTGCGACAACACAAGTGCAATTGCTATTAAATATATTCCAGTCTTGCACTCTTGAACTAAACATATTGATATCGGACATCATTTTATTCGAGATCATGTTGGCAAAAGGGAAATTCGGATCGAGTACATTTCAACAGACCAGCAAGCTGCAGACATCTTCACAAAACCACTCCCCGAGGCTAAGTTTAATTATTTTCATCAAATTCTTGGTTTAATAGATTTATCGTGATATATTTGACTCATGTTTAACTTAACTTTTTTAAAGATTTAGTGTTGGTACAGATCGATAATACAATGGTCAGTAAGATACAGACCTGTCCTGATTATCAGACCGATCTCCATCGATCTGATGTTATCCTATGATCTGACTCAAAACACTACCAGTCTTTACCATAGTAATATTTTACAGCCCGGACTGATCTAACTTTAACCACCTTACTTTAATATCATCCCGTCGGTTAAAATTTGAATTTTAAATATCAGTCATTGAGATACAGACACGTGTCTAATATCTCTCTATTTAACAGGCTGTACATCTCACTCACCCTTTTACTTCATCTTTTTACCGTCCTCTGCTTATATTTTCCTATTCCTCCTTATTCCATACTTGAATCCTAATCTTTCTAAATGGCAACCATTACTCACAATTCATTATCTGTTGAGTTCGATGCTTTATACAGGATGTAAGATACTGAAATGATGTCTACATTCAAGAATCTGGAATCCTCAGGACTGCGGAAATTTTTGGAATGCGGCACGGTGGTATATGAATCGGCGATCAAAGAACTATTTTTCAACGCCGTATCTCACAAGAATTCTATATCTTCTTCAGTAAATGGCCAGACTGTTGAAATCTCTCAGGAGCTGTTTACGGAGACGTTTGGACTTCCCACCTCTGGCATGTCCGACTTCGCTAATCTGTCCAAAGCTACTCTGGAAGAGTTTCAACGAAGAGTCTCCATCTTCGGACTTACTCTTAGACCTCCATTCAAGAAGAAGGAGATGTCTTTCCACTTCCAAGTACTCTGCGACATCGTCGAAAAGGCCCTGCTGAGCAAGGCTGGGAGTTTTGACGCGGTGACGTCTGAGAAGTTCGGGGCCATGGCAGCTATTCATTTCGGACAGAAAGTGAACTAATCGTCCATCTTATTTGGTGTTTTGCTGGAGACCATCACGTCCGCAAAGCAGGCTGTCTGTTTTGTTGTTCCCCTGAGTGCTACTAGAGTCCATGAATATTGAGCTGGGGAAATCTTCAGCACTCAGTCTGTTCAAGGTCATCAATCCGAAAGGACTGGCTCTGCTAAGATCCAAGAGTGCTCCCCCAACTCCCCCTGATGTATTGACTGTCAAAATGGAGGTTGTTGCAGAACAGACTGCAGAGAAGAAGACAACAAGGGCCAAGCGAAAACTGGTAGTGGTCCAGACTGATTCGGATGAAACTCAGCCTGCCTCCACTACTTCATCCTAACCAAACCCCTACCAAAGAAGCCATGAACCCAACTCATCAAACCTCTGGCAACCTTAAACCCCAAACCCATATCTTCCCTTCCTCCGACCAAGTAGCCCCTGTACTCCAAGCTCCACTTCAAACATCCAAAGCTCCACCCAATATAGCCAAAATGGTGCCCCCAGTCCATCCAAGATTCCCAGCTGTCAAGGGGATTGTAATCAACTGGAAAGGGCAAAGACACCTTGACAGAGTCTTCACCCTCCAAGCCCAAATCAGCTGCTCAAACAGCCAATGACATTGCTATGGAAGACGTTGAAGACAAAGTACAGGCCCTCACCGTCGTATTCGATGAATGGGTCTAGTACATAACGGTCAACCACTTCAATCTGTTCTGTGGTAAACCCAAGCGGCTGCACAAGATGAAACAGGAGGTTCTGAAGGGCATAGAAACAGATGATGTTCGCATTGTTGTGCATTGCAAAGATCTGTTTTACGCAAAACACAGGCTGAGGCTTGCAAACCTCTTTATCCAAGCCAAAAAGCCAATTTTGATGTCACCAGCCCGACTGTTATGGACGACGACGTGGTCATAGCTCAGCTGGAGATGGACATTCTAACTCTTCATATGGCTGTGCGTCTGCATTGCCAGCGGATGAACATCTCTACCCCTCCTCCCAGTCCGGATCACCCAACCGCAAGCCAGGCTGTGGCAGGTCAGAGTTCTGAGCCAACCATCATTAAGCCAGCGGAGCAGCCACTGCCTAATGATCCATCTGCTGAAGAGGCTGAGGCAATGGGCGTACTGCTGGAATCTCCTACTACTTCCATTCCTTTTGCGTCCTCAGTCTCAGAAGCTCGGACTAGCACACTAGTCGCACCATAGACTAATGTCCCACAAGACATTGTCGATGTTGATCTAGTTGAGCCCAGCATTGTTGCAGCTCTACAAATTGAGGAGCCTTTTCAACCAAACTCTCCTCCAGATCAGCCTGCTGCAGATTTGGCATTTTTAAATCAATTTTCTATGGATCTGGTGGAACTAGTCCGGTCCGACACTCGCCAATCTGCTGACTCTTTTGTTGTGCTGACTGGAAAAGGGAAAGAGCTGAATGTGTCACACGCTGAAGAAATTCCAGACTCCCTTGATGATGCTCCATCAGTGCTCAAGTCCCTTCAAGAGTTATCTGATAACTTTCTCTTTATCTCCCAACGAGTAAGAGAAGTTCATCAAAGCCAGCGGACTACCTCTCTGGATTTTGATTCTTTCAAGGACAAGATGATGAAGAGCATCAACAAGATTCAGCGTGGTCTGAACTATCTGTTCTCTCAGCAAGCATCCTATATGAAGCCTAAGAAAAGAACAGATCGAACTGGCTTCCGAAGTCAAAACTGTTGTTGCCAAATACCTCCTTACCAAGATCATCACGTGGATGCTATATGCGCTCAGCTTACGCAGATCGTAGATTTTCTTCAGGAGATTGCTGCTGACAAAAGGGGGAAAAGAAGAAATAAATGAAGCCAAAACAGCAGACAGAACAACAGACATATATAACTGCCTGTAATGAATAACATATGTAAATGTATTCATCAGATGCATTTATAAAAAGTATTTCGATCGGAATTCTCAGTCTTATTCATTTATTTTAAATAGTTCATTTATTTTGAACAAAAAGACTTAATCGATCTGAATCAGTCGGAATTCTAGTCTTATTCTTTATTTTGAATAGTTCATTTTTTTTAAGAAAAAGATTTAATCGATCTAAACTAAATTCCTACAAGAATAAGGACTTAATACAAGGATAAAGCAGCTAGGTTTTGTCATCATCAAAAAGGGAGAATTCGTTGGTTACGGATTTTAAAGATGACAAAACAGACCAGACCGATAAAGTCAATGACAGACCAGACCATACCGATAAAGTCAGTGACAAACAGACTAGATCGATGTCAGCGCTACACAGATTCTATAATTCACAATCAATCACGTGCATAGAATTGCATACTTAAACACGTACTCAACCTCCACAAATATTATCATAACACGACGATGTAATACACAAAAAGGCTCAGGCAATACATTGAAATTTCCGCAACATTTTTTTTCAAAAATCTAGGCCTGGCGATCGATCGCCAGCCTTTCAAAAATCGGACCATCGTCGGCGATCGTTGATTACTGTACATCGTCACTAAAATTCAGTGATAAGTCATAATTTTCTGAAAAAGTTTTGCTTCAATGATGTTTTTCTCACCCAAACTCAAATCCAACACCCACAGTACTGCAAAACTCCATTATAACTCATAAAAACACCCAATACAACACAATAACAAAATCTCCAAAAACCCAATCTCAAACCCAACTCTACACAAGACCAAACTCTACTAAATTACTATCAAAACGAAGATAAAAGAGAGGAGAATAATATTACCCAACTATCTTCGAGAGATTTCGCTCCAAAATCGAGCCTTGCTCAACTTTCTCCATGGGAGAAAGAGGGGAAGAGGGGGAAGAGGAGAGAGGGGGTGAAGTGGTGAATTTTTGAACACCGAGTTCACTTAGTATATATAATACCAAGGCTTTTTAAATACTCGCACCAAAACTCCTTAATAACTATACGTGTTCAAAAATTATCTCACACTCACTCAATTACATTGCAAACCTCAATCGGAAGCTCCACAGACTCTAAATCCCACTACCAACACAATTCCAATGCTTAACACCTCAATAAGAATAAAAATCTCAACCCTTGGATCCAACAACCCCGATACCGGATTAAAATCATCGGGAGTCTCAACACCGTAATTATCTCTTAATTACCACAATTAAAATCAATTAAGGATTATAATCACTCCAGGATTAATCAATTAATTTCCGATAACACATCGAGTTTCTGAGCAGACGATTGCAATCCATCCTCCGTTCTCATGGAATTCATCATCAAATTTCCTTCCCTTACACAGCTGCTCAAAATGGCGGAGTGGAACGAGAACACAGACATATCACTGAAACAGGTTTGGCTCCCTTGTTTCAGTCTCATGCTCCTTTACAACTATGGGTTGAGGCTTTCAGCGCTGCTATTTAACGTAGTGGTATAATCAAGTCCAGGAATCTGAGTAATGCCTTTAGCCACCGAACGAGCTTTGAGTCCCTCAATAGAACCATCAGCAAGGAATTTGTTAGAAAAACCCATTTGTGATCAAAACAAGAATAATACCACAGTAGTTTTTGAAGAAAGTCGCTAGAAAAAAATTGCTATAATTTTGTGGTTAACAAATTTGAAAGGAAAGTTGGAAAGGAGGTCGAATCGCACAAATGGGTCTCTCTATTTATTTTTTTGGTTAAAACTAGGCCTCTCTTGTTATAATGATGTAACTAGAGAGACATACTTTTACAGCAACAACAAGCAAGCATTTAATCCCAATGAATTGTGGCAGGCTACATAAAAAATCAAGTCGGGCAGCACAAATGCGTCAGTATTATTTTAGAGCTTCTTTCTATCAAAGTATCATAGCTAATCCTCTTGAACTTCATATCTTTGTTTATAACTTCGAACAATGTATTCTTCGGTAGTCTCGTCGCTCTCTTGAAAGGGTAGAAATCTAATCATTAACTCCACTCGACGTATATGTGTATCAATGCACATATGTCGTATGTGATCAAACCAGTGTATTTGACTTTTTTGCATCATCTCTTCTATACAAGTCATACATCAATATCTCCGTTCCTTATTTTTCCGATCTCTTAATGTCTTGTCACACATCCAACGGAGCATACACATATCTGTCACACTCATCTTTTGGACTTTATTTATCTTGGGTGCCCATCATTCGATACCATAGCAGTCCTATTGACAACCTATAAAACCTTTTTCTCCATCTAAGCGGAATATTATGATAGCATAAAACTCTAGTGGCGTTTCTCCATTTCAACATCTCGTTTGTATTCTGCAGTTAATGTTGCTATCAATCTCTCAATAATTTTGGATAATATAACCTATGTAACAAAATTTTCCACTTGTAGATATCTCTTGGCCATCGAATGTTACAACAATGAGATCCCGAGAAGTACGTCCACCAATTGCGCTCTATATATCATGTTTTAGACATACTTAATCTAAACTCTTTGATTCCAAAGTCTTTTCCATAACTCCAATTTAGCATTTACCATTGTCATAATCTCGTTAATTAACACAATATCATCAGCAAAACATGGTGCAAGGTATTTCAATCTATTTTAGAGATGTCTACTTTTTTAAAAAACAAAAAAACAAATAACAAAGTTGGAGAGCAGCTAACCCTAGAATGAAATGGTTGAGAGAAAATATTGCTTCACCAAACCGATTTTTATTGCCTTCTCTAAGTTACTAAAATAGCAGAAAAACAAAGTTATTATAAAGATAATTATAAAAAAATTAAATCAAGTCGGAATAAATTTCATTTTTCAAATAAATATTTAAAAATCACATCCAAACGGCTTCTACAATAGGTACAATAAAAATTGTTACTTTGCCAAACAGACCTTAATTAAAAATTTGAAATTTGACCGTTTAGGTTTGCCAACCGGCGCCTCCGTCATTCTTTAGGTTCACTTAAATTCCCCATCCCCAATTTCAAACGGTTAGGTTAGGGCTTCAAATTCTATGTTCCACAATTTTTCATCCATCTCTTTTTCTCGGTGTGCTTGTGAAGTTTTCTAATGTACTGGATTCCTTGGCGGTCAAAAGATATCGGGTTTTAGCAGGTAAATTTTTCAATGTTTTTCTTTTTTTCTAATTTATGGAATCTGCCTTGCTATGTGTGTGATTCTTATTACCTTGATTATGTTGGGAGTTGGTATCGATCAAATATGTGTGTGGAGTTTAAAAGGGGTTTACAGATTGTATTTTTTTGCCGTTTCTGGGCTGATTAGGGTCGGAATTCCGATTTATTTAATGAATAGCCTTTAGTTTTAAAGACAATTTTGGAATCGGGAGCTGAGGGCAGAATTTTTGTGTTCCAGAAATTTATGGCAATACTAAGTAGGGCGACAACATTGGTAATTTGATTTTACTTTACTTTCCTCTGAGCACTAATTCCTAAGTTGCACGAGTGATTTTTTTGATGTCAACTTTCTTGCCTCATGATTTGGAATATAACAGATAGAGATGAACTTAGGAAGGAACTTTCATTAATCCAGTGGAAACATATTAAGAACATAATAGAATGGATTTAATAATAATCCATTTCTCCATAAGCTTCAGTACCTATTACCATCTTCGTATCAGCTATATTAGTGTTGATTTAAATTCACAGCATGGCTCTTTTATACTCATGATAGGTGACATCTCCACGATTGTATTTTCTGGCAATTACTCGAATGACACAATAATTACTTATGATTTAGGAAGTAAAAAATGAGAGGGGCATCTACTGGACATTTTCATTTTAGACCATGTTCTGGAAGGAGAACTTTGAGAAGACACGAGAATAATGTGGAAGCTGATAATGTTATTTTTATTGATGTTGATTCCGATCACTTCGACAATGTCATTATCATTGACGTTCCTGATTCTTTGCCGAAGAATCGGAAAGGTTCAAGCATACTCAGGAAAGACAAAAAGAGGCCAGTGCAGACTGTAATATGCATAGATGATGATGAAAGCCCAGACAGTTTTCGTTCTTTTGCCGGTGCCTCTTCTAGCAGGAGTTTAATACCTCCTACCAAAGACTTTGAAGACGTGGATGAGGAAAACCCATTTATTCAAGAGACTGCAACCCCAGTTAGGTTATCAAAATGTAAGCGTACCTATTCCGGGAAAGCTTCCACCGGACAAGGATACGGTTTGAATCTGGATTTAGAAAACACTTCATCTGCCAATGATCAGCCTGATTGCGACTTAATGGAAGATACTTCTGGAAAGGTTCAAGAGCAGTGGGAGAAGGCTTTCTATCGGAGAAAGAAAGGTATTAAAAATGGTCAATCCTGCATGAGAAGTCAAACTTGTGTTCCAATCATTATAAATGATAATTACCATCAAACTGTTGGAAGACAAGACGAGAATGATGAACATATGGAGGCCCCATATGATTTCGATACAGACAAATTCAGTAGTGAAGATGAAGGTCGTTATCCTTTTAGTAATGAAGAGGATGTTCATTACAATAGCACCTATGTATCTGTTGGTGGTTCAAGTTCTAAAGGTCAACATTCTCCCTCCATTCATGCTGATCTGGAAGATCACCAACATTTTGAACCAGGAAGTTCCAGCTGTCACAACGGGAAAAGATTCAAAAACTCATCTTATTCTTCTCATAGTAAACAGGCAACTAAGGAAGTGAAAAAATCCAATTCGCAAGTTTATGGGAACTCTGACTATAGCATAGCTAGTTCAGTTAAAGATGATGTTGCCATAAGCAAAGATAAAAATTCTTTTGAGGTTGAAGCTGACCCTGTCAACTGTTTTGCAACCCATAAGTTTAGGGAGTCCCTGGTAACCGCTACTGGATGTGTTGATGAAATGGAGCATTTGGAATCATATGATCCACATGAATCTGGAAGTGTTGAGAAGACATATGATTTAACATCTTTAAGATCTCCCTTTATGAGTTCTACATTACCAGATAAACAGAGGACTTGCAATTTCACTCCTTCCAGTGATGCAGTTGAATCTGTCTCTGGAGGGTCATCCTGGTTTCAAAATTCCTCATTGGGATCAATAGATGGTATCAAGAAAAGGTGTCACGGGGAAAATAGGCAGACAGTTGATGGTATACCATTAGCCGGAAACATACATGTACATACTAATGAAGCAAGAGTTGGACCGGATGAATTTATATCAAATAGCAGAGAGGAGGATAAAGATAATGATTTTCGTACTGAAAATGGACCGACTATGGATTCTGTGGAGAGTTGTATAATTGGTGAACGAGAAAAGCTTAAGGAAACTGATGAATACAAAAGAGCTATGGAGGAAGAGTGGGCTTCCCGGCAAGAAGCACTAAAAATCCAGGTTTATATTATCTCCTGCTTTGTATAAATCCTATGTACTGAGCATTGTTTGCAGAAAACTTTATCCACTTTTAATTTCAACTTACGTCATGATTCAGTGAATATGGTTTACTAGCCCACTGGAGATAGTTTTGCAGATAATTACTCATTCTTTTATGTAGGCTGAAGAAGCTCAACTCTTGCGCCGGTTGCACAAGAGAAGAAAAGCTGAAAGTGTGCGTCTGTTGGACATGGAAAGAAGACAAAAGGAACGTATAGAGGAAATGCGAAGTACTCAAAAGAAGGTTTGTGAGATCTTATTCTGTTGTGAAACATCCTTTTCTTCATTCACTTGTTAAATTTTTTTTGTGATGCATTGTAGTCAGATTTGTATGAAGAATGTATCTTTGTATCAATGATGATTAATTAACTTGCTTTCTAGGATGAGGCAAATATGAACTTGAAAGAGGTAATTCGCACTGAAGTTAGAAAGGAACTCAATAAACTGGAAATGACATGTCAAAATATGGCTTCTCTTTTGCATTCCTTTGGAATCCAAATAGAGGGTTGGCCTAATCCATCGCCACAAGAGGTAGGTTGCGTTAACTTGATTAATGAGTAATGTTTTTTCCTTTAACATCATTTTAGTTCCACTCTGACTGAGTTTTTCGACAATGTTCGCGATATATACATTCTTTTTAATGATAAATTTGTGTAGAAAAATATATGATTTTCGCTTTCTAAATCAGTTACTTTTTGAATGCTTTGTGTGGCATAATCCGCGTGATTCATTCTTATGAAACTTGAATTACTTTGAAACACATTGCATGGTTTGAAATTTAACTTCAATCCTCAACGGGAGTTTTCCGTGCTTAGTATAGTTTATATTTTCATCAAATAGATCACTCCATGTTCATTATTTTTTTCAGGTACAAACGGCATACAAAAGAGCTCTGCTTAAATTTCATCCAGATCGAGCCTTACAATCTGGTATCCACCAGCAAATCGAAGCTGAGGAGAAATTTAAGCTGATGAATTGCTTCAAGGAGAAACTCTCACCAGTTCGATGAATCTTCGGTGAGTTTCTGATATGTTTATGTATTATAAATTCACCTAATTCTTTTGCTTATTATGGTTCAGTGATAGGAATTAGGAACATGAGGTTCGATTAAGCTCTGTCAGTCAGTAAACACAAATACATGGTTATAAAGTTTTCTGTTTCTCTGCCTGCCTTATTTTCAGACAAAGGAATGAATCATTCTAAAGAAGCATGTATAAATACTTTAATGACATAAACGAACAAACAGTTGGAAGTTTTGTTATACTAAATTTCTTGATGTGTAATACGTATTCTAAGGGATGCTGATCAAAGAGATGGAAGAAGTTATGGATGACAATGAGGCGGGTCGACTCGTAAAAGATTTTGAAAGACCCGTCTTGATTCGTTTAAATTTAAACACATAACCAGCCCAACCAATACCCGAAATATAATTGATTGACCTGTTAGACCTGTTTAAGCCGTCGGATGTACTAATATAATCATACTATTTTTTGACTTATTTTATTCTTATCTAAACTTTTATTAACTATTAGATAAAACATTTAAAACTAATGTTCTTTCTTATAACAAAATCAGTACAATAAATTTTTTGCCACTTTTGTGTGATAATATATTTTCATTTCTTAGTCCCCATCAAATATTGTAGAAGTTTAGATCATGTTGATAAATTATCAATGTATGAGATTAACTATCTACAAATTTTTAAAAATATATATATGACACTTGTAAATCGAGAAATGGTCCATATTTTTTTGAGCTCCTGGGTATAGCTCAGCTGGTAAGAGTTAACACCCACATTCGAGAGACTTGAGTTTAAGTACCGCAGCGTGTGGAAAAGTATTCAGCGTATCCACTTTGGCAAAAAAAAAAATTGTATTATATAGTTATTTATCAATATTCAATATATTTGTTAAATAATATAATTTAATATATTTGGTAAATGGTTTGGGTTTGAGTGAGTCTTATAAGATACGTTACCTGATCCAAGCCCGTATCGGTACAAAAATTATACTTGTTATCCGACTTAGCATCATTTAAAGATATTTGTTCTTTATTTAGAGTCTTGGAAATTGATCGGATCTATGATGTCCGCTCAAAAGCCGCCATGTTTGATCTTGTATTTTTTTCACGTTTTCTTAAAGATAAGTTTTAGATTGTATTTGAACGGAACGATTTGATTTGGAACAAAGTATTTGAAATCCAATAATTTAAAATTCATATATTTGAAATGACATGAAGTTGATTGTCATTTCAAATCGTATAATTTTTTTTTAAAATAAGGATTTGAAACACTAACTACAATTTTTATCCAAACATGAGTGGGGAATTTCATATCAATTTATTTCAAATCTTTCAATCCAAATACAACCTTATATGCATTTATTTTTGTATGTATATATATATATATATTGTTATGAAAATATTAAAATAAATGTGAAATAAAAGGGTTGCATTTAATGATATAATATTGGAACGAGAGGACAAGAAATTGGAGGATATATTGTCAACCTAGTCTACTGAAAAAATATTATTTTACTTAGGTTCATGCATAGGCAAAATGACTATAATATCCCTTGTGTTTTAGGAACTTTGCAATAACTCCACAACCCCATTTTCAACTAAAGAACATTCCCAAGTAAAATCGATTCAGGACCATCATGCTTCCGTACTACAATAAACACTTGATAACCAGACTGTTTTTCGAATGACTCATAGACCGTAACGGCACCGGGTGAGATGAGTTGTAAATCCATAATTTTCTTACCGTAACGACACCGGGTGAGATGTGTTACAAATTCATCAGTAGGAAAATGATTGTCTTTAGACTGTTTTAAGAATGGCTCCTCACCATCCAACCCCTCGGGCGAAGTTAGTCTACAAGTTATCCGACTCATTCAGAAACCGCACAACACAGCCTTAATTCATTTTCTACCTTAAGGCGAGTATAACAGGATATATTGAATGTTTAAAGAAATTTGCAATATAGATGGCAAAGCCTTTCTTTTATTCTGAAAATACTTATAACATTTATTACATTAGTACAATCTCCTTTAGAGAGGAGACCAACTTGTTTAGACTATCATATGATAAGGTTTGAAACGAAAATACATAAACTCGACAATATTACAAAAGAAATTATTACCACACTTAGAATTTTATTTATCAGAAAACTATGGAATAGTCGATGTTCTTAGCTTCCTGGATGAGTGGCCTTATATGGACATGAATCCAGACTTCAAATGTGGATTCCAAATCTTGAATAATGTTAAGTGCGCCCGTGGTCTGACGCATTTATCTGAATGCGTCAAACTTTTCTCGTGAGTGCTGGTACATTTTGTCTTTTTGTACCAAACTTTTCTCGTGAGTGCGCCATTATTGCGGCTGGGTGCGTTATACAGTAACTGCACTGACTTTAATGATATGCACTTCGGGAAATATCTACATTATTAGTTTTTGTGGTCCCCGGACTTTACGAAAACATGCTCTCTTGTTAGCATGTCATTTGTAATTTCCTGCCTCTTTTCTGTCGAGTCTGGGTCGGAACCCTTTCCCAAAATTTGGTTTTTTCTGTTCCGGACACGTCTGGCAGATCCGATCTTTCCAATTGCCAATATGCGCCATGTTACAGATTTTTCGATAAGCTTCTTTGCTTGCCGGAATCTTGTTTTCCCAAAGAATCCTCATTTTTGTTTCGAAGAGTTCTTCGGCAAATCCTATTGTTGTTCCTGTCATGAAATTCAGCAAGAATGTACCATTGGCTGAATTTTGAAAGAACTTGAATAAGTATTTGACTTTGTCCATTTCAGTTAATTCTCCATGCTCGTCTGGTTGAAACCTCATTTTCTGTGATGGCTCCAGCTAACACTTGTGTATTTCCATCTGGTAACGCTGTCTTAATATTTTTTAAGACGTTCGTCTGGACGTCTGAGCTTGATGAAGTGAAAAGCTTCAATGAAGCCTTTCTTTGCTAGTTCAGGACCTGCACTGGAAAAATACAACTCCAAGATATCTCATCGGGACAAATGTGGGTTATTTGCCCATGTCTCGTGAACTGATTCTCTGATCCATTTTGATAATTTTGAGATTTTACAGAAAGCTGGTGCAACAGTATAAATCGAAGCAAGAGCTCCAAAATTATATCATTCATGTACATCGTTTGGATGGCTAACTTGTTTGAATCTTTGTCATCAATCTTCGCCTTCCATCTATACTCTGTGAAGAGTTTGATGTACTCATCTACATGACAGATGTCATGTAGTTCAAGGTTGTAAAGAGCTTGTTTGTGCTTCTTAGCCTTCTCTTATTCCATTCCTTCGAAGTATCAAGCTCCTATGAAATGGATTTTGAATAGTTTTGCCATCCTGTCAATAATTGTCTTTAGTGATTTTTCGGCTAAAACTTCCTCTTTGAGGCCTTGGGGAGTGAGTTCCCAATCAATTTTGGCCGATCCTTACAGGCTCATATTAAGGAGTAATACGAACCCTTCTTTGTTGAGATTCAAGTGTTCCTGCGGCAATTCTCATGGTAGACGCCCACTCATCTATTAGTACCTCTCGATTTTTTAAATCCAAAATATCCATATTAAGCATGAATCCTTATGGATGTTTCGTATCTAACTGAGATTTCTCGTATGGCGTTTGATGTTTCTCTGGCCTTCGGGAACAACTCATTGTTCCAACTGGAGGATCTAAAACTGTTCCAGTGACAAAAGTCTTCTTGTGTGACATGATTTGTTCTCCTAGTGGTGGCTCGTATGATCCAAGACTTTCAGTCTCATTCTTCTTTAGGTTTACAAGATTTAGTCCCGCGAATGACTCGGCAAGATCGTGTATATCTTCTAAATTCATTCTTTCCATTACGTCATGGGAAGTGTAGGTTCTCCACGTATGACTGCGATCATCTTCTATGTCTCAATCATTGGTCTTTGGACCTCCTTCACTTTACTTTTTGATTTAAAAGGGGTTCTGTTCCATAGGATGGTGATAGCCACCCTCATTTTCGTCTTCCTAAAGAACTTGGCCGTGACTATAAATCCTTGACTCTGGTTTGAACATCACTAAGGTTTTCAAGAATTTCCTCATGATGTTTGGTCATCATCTCCATCTAAGTTTGGATCTGATGGAGTTGTGTTGGGACATGATGTTGTTTGTTCGCATAGCCCTGTAGTATTTTTTGGATCTCTCTAAGATCTTTGGAGATCTTTGAACTATCCGCCTCGATTTCAAAAAGGGTTGGTTCTCCCATCTATTCATCTGGTCCGGATCCTGTTCGGTTGCTAGGATCTGGAATCATATAATCGTGTTCAGGATGGTTTTCCTCCTGAGTTTCGGCTAACTCAAACTGTAGTTTGAGGTTCACCCTGTGAAACCTCCTAGCCATCTTATCCAGTTTTTTATATCGTTTTATGCTAGCATTGTCTCCTCGTAGAATTTTTCATCTCTAGTTAAAGCGTTGGAAGTGCCACTTGTATGAGTGACATCTCGAACATTCGTTTGGATCTATATTTCTTGAGGTAGTCTCCTCTGTTAGGATAATACTAATATTCTAAACATTATTATAATATTTCCAAAATAAATATGGGCTCTTCATTAGGAGAATATGCATGGGAATGTACTAGATTGCACAAAAGCTAAAGCACCAGGGGTATTATAGTCTATCAAAAAAACCTATTTGATTTAAAGTTTAAGGAGAGGTCCCAATGAATAAAGTTCTCTCTCACTTGGCCTTTTATGTACTATTGTTTTATTCGCAAACGTAGTTGAAAAATGTTTTTTCCACACGGTACCTTCCTGTGATTTTCCTTTTAAAGTTATTAAAAGAATAGTACCAAAACTCTTTCTATAAGCCCCGCCCGATGACCCTTCACCCTTGAGATTCATGTATTAAAATGGCAAGACCCTTCTTAATTATTTCAATAATCTCTATAAGACCTCACTTCACCAAACATAGCCACCATATATATATATATATATATATATATATATATATCATCCAAGAAAGAAACTGCAAGGGGGAAAGGTGAAATTATCAAGTGGCAGTACTTGTTGTGCATTAACCATTGAAATAATATATTTCAAATTGAATGTCATTTCGATGGTTGAGATATCGTTAAAGGTATCATCAAACAAACATAGGCCGATGCACACCATTATATGAGGGGTCACTTGAATCCCCCATCTTTGAAAAGTTGAATTTTTATCTTAAAATTTTATATACATTGATAAGAGAGAGGACAAAATTTGTAAGCCCGATTATATAATAAAATCAAATTTGAATAGAACTTGTTTTTGCATATGCTATGGCGGACGTGAGGCGAAGGCGCCTCTCCCAAATTTTGTGAGGGGGTCTAGAAAAAAATTAATATTTAGCCAAATCCGATTTCAGCTGAGCTTCGAATCAATATCAAAATAGGCTCCAAAAAATATGTATAACCAAGTTGGGGTTGATCAAGACTTTTCTAACTAATTGCAAGAAAGATTGAATGAATTGGTCGCATTATCAATCTGAGGAGCTTAACTTTTGAAGTTTGAATCAGGCCTAAATGTCTCGGTACATCTTTACATATACGATTATGTTAAAGAAATAGTCCAGAACTGTTCTGGTAATAGTGATCATTTGGGGGTGTAAGCTTAAGGACATGAAAGAAGGTTAGTGCTTCATAATGCTCAAGTCAGGAAGGAAGTAAAATAATGATTTTCTTAATGTATGTACGATGAGGATCAATACTAGGGTGTTCGAGTTTGCCGCTCTGAACTCACCTCCTGAAATCATTCAGGTGATTGATAAGTTCACATGTCTGATTCCAGCTAAGTGGTTGTAACCTGATCTATAATTGATCAACAATAAAATAAAATCAAAGTAAACTAAACAGACAAAATAAAGTGCACAAAGATTTGTTTCTGGAAATTCAAATGTGGTGTAATTCTTCTACATCTCTCATTCCTCCCTTGAATGGAAGGATTGTACTAGAAGGCTTTGATTTATAGAATCCTTTGTATAAACCCACTTCAACAAGCTTTCCCTGTTTCGTTGAAACTCCTAGCTACATTGTTGTTCCTCAACAATGCAACTCATCTAACTCTCAATGTAAAGACAACAACTATGAAAGTTACGCAAATTACGCAATTACAATGAAGCTCTCCATATAAAAGTTGTGTGTTTGTGAAGCACATTTGATCATATATATGATAAGATGTTATATTCAACGATGTTAAATGTATGTGGGTATATGCTCTTTATAAAGTTGATATATTCTTTGACGTTCACATTTGGATCGATCACTTTAAGAAATAGCATCGATAAGTTGTAAGGAGAATTGGATCGTCCATTATTTTGTCCTTTAATCTTCAAGTGTATAAATAGTCTTGACAAGAATTTGTCCATTAGACTCAGTAATATGTCTGTTGAGAAGTATTTGACTTTTTTGAACTTTCTTCTGACTTCTCTAAAGTTCATATTTGAATTATTGGTGTTATGAATTCTTGACAATTCTTTCGATGAATTCAGAATTAACACCAAATTTGAGAAAAAGTTATGTGTGCAAGATTCTGGTAGAAACAAAACTTGCTTATGTGTAGTTGATGAAACAATTTAACATGTAAGAAAATCAACCAATTCAAAGATTCACTTATGTGATATCTTGAAATTATTGTGTTTATTCCGGAGTGGTTATGATCCTAAATGTATTTTAATTGTGGTAATTATGAGATAATTACGGTGTTGAGACTCCCGAGAATTTTAATCCGGTATCAGATTGGATCCAAGGGTTGAGATTTTATTCTCATCGAGGTGTAAACCTTGGAATTGTGTTGGTAGTGAGATTTGGAGTCTGTGGAGCTTTGGATTGAGGTTTGTGAAGCAATTAGTGAGTGGGAGATAATTATTGAACACGTGTAATTTTTAATGAGTCATGGTGCGATTATTTGAGACTCGGGTTTTTGGAGCCTTGATACTATATATACCAAGTGGACTCGATGTTCAATCTGCACCTCGCTTCCCTGTCTCCACCACGCTTTCTCTCCCTTCCCCCACCTTCTCCCGTTTCCCCTCTTTTTCTCTTGGAAGAGAATCGAGCAAGGCTCGACTTCGGAGCCGAATTTATCTAAGATAATTGGGTAATTTTCTTTCCCTCGCTTTTATCTTCATATTGATTGTGGTTTTGAGAAGTTTGGTTAAATTTGTTTTGGGTTTGTGTTTTGGGGATTTTTTGTTAAATTGTTAAAGTATTGTTTTGGTGTTTTTATTGAGTTTAAATGGAGTATTAGAAGTGTTGGTGTTGGGGGTGTTGGTTTTGATTCGGTGTGAAAAACACCATGGAAGCAAGAATTTTTCGGAAAATCGCAGGTCGCGATCGATCGCTTACATTGAAAAATAGATGACGATGAACAGTACCTGCGATCGATTACGAGAAGTTGCCGATCGATCGCAGGGAGTTAGAAGATGTTGGCGATTGATCGCTATTATTTTAAACAATTAATTCCAGTGTATCGATTATACCGCAAGTGCACGGTGTCAAGTTTTAGTGTAGATATGAAGAATACGGATTGTCGAACCCAAAGGGACTAACAAATAAGTACCAAATAAGACACTTTTAACTATATTTAACCTACGAAAATTAATTAAACAATTAAACTACTAATTAATTAAAATTCACTACTCCAACCAAGTCAATTAAAGTAAACGAGAAAAATCCACTAGAGAAGATTATCGAGACTTTGGCTTACCAATGTGTCCCATACAATTCTCGATTGAATATCCACATATTTCTAAGGTGACGAGTTCTCCGAATTTATCTAATATACTCTCTCGAGATATATTAAACCTAATATCAAATTGCATTAAGTCACTCGTATACTTATTTAACAAGTCAATATTGCATAAGTTTCGTGAAAACTTCTAGCTTTCGATTACTAGATATCTATAGCGATTACATATTTATTTGACTTCATCTCTCGATATCAGTGTGAAATCCACGGTATGAGTTATTAATTCCGTATCATAAAATCATCTCTCGATCTCAATTACGATACTAACATCATTCAAAGGTGATCAATCCCCAAAAACATTAAAATCATAAAACATACACAAAGAATTATAAGGATTCAATCAAAACTAATCATCAAATCATAGGTTCAAAACAAAGGATTGCCTAGCCTCGATAAATAAACTTAGTTTATACTCATAAATAAATACCAATACTCAAACATGTCTTGCAACAACCCAATCATTATATAATCAAAACAAAACAAAACTAAAGTTTAAAAGTAAGAATAAACTCCCAGCATCGACTCCGGTTGTAGATCCTCGCTCCTTCTCTTGCTTCCTTCTCGATCGTCTCTTTAATCGCCATGTTGGAGATGTTCCAAAATCCAAGGGTTAGAAGGATGATAGATTGGATGATGGGTGAAAGATGAATGGGGACGTGAGCAGAAGATGGAATTGGGACGTACGGTTGGTGAGAAAAGATGAAGTGATTGGTTAAGTTACGAAGAATGGGGCGTGAGGTTATTTTGTTGATGGACGGACGTGTGGTGGGAGTGAAGGAAAGAGATGTGGAAAAGGTTGTAAGGTTCGTTGATGGAGGCGTATGAATCTGGACGTAGGGTTTAAGTAGTGTGTGATAGCATTCTGGACGTGATCTCCCCTATATATATTGACGTGAATTCACCATATTCACGTTAATATTCTGCTTTCTATTCTCGTGGGCCACAGCCTTATCTCTATCTCTAATAATGTCTCAGCCCATTATGAATCCTCCAATCAGCTGCTACGTTTCTTTCCTCTCTTCAATGAAACGTGATCATATATTCACGTAATCTGTTGCCAATTATTTTCTTTCCTTCATATGACAGCGAGTATATCTGCTCTCATCCGTGAATTATGAGCTGCCACATGAATCTCTTTCATGCATGTGTTGTATGGTAAATCTGCTTTCCTTGTGACATGGGATGGTGAAAAAAAATCTGATCTCAGCTGCTTATCTTTTGCTCACTTGAATCTCCAATTCCTAACTTTTCGGAAAGTTGGTCAAAGCTCCTTGTAATATATCGTGAATGATGCTATCTTTGTGAAGTCTCCCTCTTAATTTGTCCGTGTAAAACTCTCTTAATGAATCTCCTCAGCTACTGCTCTTTTGCTCACGTTATATGCATGAGTCTCCTTGTACTCTTGTCAACCTCTAAACATCTAGATTTTGTGCCAAATCCCGACTTGCGATCGATCGGCGCTGAAAGCCTCGGTCGATCGAACTACTTTTCTGGGCAAGCCGATTGATCGAGATGGAATCTCGATCGATCGAGCTACATGGTTTCTTTTTATTTTTCTTTTCTTCATTGACTTCGACGCGTTCGCCCGGTTTTGTTCTTTTGTTCTTCCTTGGCTAGCAATGAGATATTAGGTGATGGAATTATGAAATCCTAAACTGAGATTTATGTGAATTCTGTAAATCATTGGTGTTATGATTTAGCTATATTGATTTGAAATTAGCGGCTTGAGAATGAGTTTAGTTAATCAATGAAATGATTAACTGATTTTGGAATTTGATGATGTTGGCTATTGTGAGAACAAGAACAACATGGGAGGTCCCATATGATGATGATACTATACATGGAATACCTTTTAAATATACAGCTTTATATTCTGTAAATTATGAATTGTGATATTGATGCAATAGAGATTGTGTGGTTGGTATGCTCACCCCGTGTGGGGGATGTTTCTGTTGGAAACATGTAGAACAAGTATAACATTGGCTCTGGAGTTGTGTTCGAGTTGTTGATCGGAAATGCTCACAGGGCTGAGGTACCAATATTAGTATTGAGTGACGTGTTATACAATAGATACACATTATTTATTTAGTGCTCGGTTATGAGCATTCTCATATCTGTATATGGCTTGAATAATGGTTATGAGATTTTATCTATTCATTTATGTGTTTCATGCAATTAATTAAGGGAATTGCATGATGAATTGAGAACGTGAGATTGGTGCATTGTGTAGTGTATGCTTGTGCTAGTTGAATTATGTTGGGAATTGAGTGAGAGGAGGATTAATGTCAAAAATTTATGGATGGCATGTATTAAGCGTGCATAAGAATTCTCTAATGACATGAAAGTATGCACTAATACATGTGATAATGCACTAATAGCGGGTTAAGGTAGAGAGGGCCTTACACACTTCAATGTGGTTCTTGCACACAATTACACCACCAAACACATGAACCAACATGCATACAGAACAATATATTCGATAAGAACGTATCATCAAAATGATGCAGAAATCAAAAGGACGGATTTACGTGTTTCGGCGAATTCAATTGCCTACTCCACGGGGGTCAATATTAATGCTCTTTTCTTGATTTCTATACAACGGTACATTCATGAATTCAACTCTCAATTGCCACTCCTATGGATTCCAATGACAATACTTGAAATTATCCTAACACTGTATCACGCAATCCTCACAAAAGAGACGCTCATATTGCCTTTATTTTTCTAAAAATATGTGTCCTCTTTCACTGAGACTTCACGCCTTATATAGCCATCAATTTGGCATTTAAAGGTGCACAATCCCAGCTGCACTTGATCCAGGGAATCACTTCCCATCAACAGCCCCAAGTCCTATTATGTTTCTGGCAATAACCGTCCTTAGTTCAAGAAGCAAGAGGTTTGGATATTAGTCATATTTCTCATAAATCTCCACCTTGACTATTATCCATCCTTCAATAATATTGACCCCATTACCCTTCATCTAAGGCTCCCCTTCAATGGTTCCACAAAATAGCCCTTTTGTATACCTCGTTTTTATAGAAGATATCAACCTTGTAGCCAAGGTTCTGAGATTGAACCCATTACTCTTACACACTTAGCTAGGGGTGCTTAACGGACCGAACAGCTCTGGTCCGATCTTGAACCGGCCGGTTCCGGATCCGTTAAGAACGGAATAGGTCCGGTCTGTCAACGAACCAGATCGATCCGATCTGGTCCTTTTTGTATTTTTGTTATTGTTTTTATTTTCGAACTCTTTTTAAATTTTTTGAAACTTTTTACTTTTTTGATGTTGTAATGTTCCCCAATATTCATCACAAATTCAATATATTTCTTCTTCAATTCATAATATAAATGCATACAAATAATTGTAAAGAGATGACAATTGAAAATCTAAATAAAAAAATATTAATATTTAGCACTCTTCATAATTGATAAGTATTGTTTTGGCGTTCACTTCTTCTTGATCGTCATAATGATTTACAAATTCGTCAACCGCCCCATCTCTTCTATTCTTACATTCTGCTTCAAACCAACCTATTAGTAATGTGAGCATGCATAACGAATCAGCAGATAGACTTCTGTATTCTCCAATCATTCGCCCACATGTTGAGAATGCCGATTCAGAAGCGACGCTTGAAGCTTGTACCGCATACACGTTTCTAGCCATTTTGGCTAAGATAGAGAATTGTGCTGCATTTGTCTTCCACCATTGTAAGACTTTGAAGTTGTCTTCCGTTAGAAATTGATAATTCGGATAAATTTGCAACTCAGTCGATGTGCTAATAGAAGGCCCTTTCCTTTAAGTTTTTTCCTGCCCAGCATCCTAAGCAAATTGATGCCCCCACCTTTAGATTGAGCTTGGGTTGTTCTTCAACAGCCCTTTGTTGCGATGATTCACTTGCCTGTTGATTATAATACAATTGAAACATATTTTGGAGAGATTGCATTGTAGACGTCTTTTGATCGTCAACAATCTTCCCTAAAAATTTAGCATAATATTCAAAAAAACATCTCAAATGAAGATAAACATTAACTAAGATCGCTTTGCACCTGTGGATTTGTCCCCAATACTTTAGAAATTAGTTTCCATTGCACTAACAAAGCATGCAAGTCATAGTTATCTCTAAATTCTATAAACTTGTTAAATATGTTAAATACTAAAGGAAGAAATTAACGGAAGTTGGATAAGTAACACCGGAGAAGCGTTTCGTCGCTTCTTTGAAAGTACCTAACAATAGTACACAATTTTAAAGAAATTCCCAATCCTCATCAGTCAAATAAATACTTTCATCGCTATCATGCATTTGATATGAATTATAAAATGAAGTTGAAATATCTTTGTAAGGTAACATAGCATTCAACATATTGTACAACGAATTCCACATAGTTTCTATTGGTGATGGAAAAAGAAGATGTTTTAAACCATTAGATAAACATAATTGTTTCCAATCACGCTTAACACGGCTCGTGCGTAACCATTTAGCGCAGTATTTTATTTTCTCAATACATGCTGAGTGATTATCATCATAACCAACTTTAACAGCTAAATTAATAACATGACATGCACATCTAACATGAAAAAACACCATCAAGCATTGGTTTCAGATAGGACTTTAAATCATGCATCGCAACATTGTTATTTGCAGCGTTGTCTAATGTGATTGAAAATACCTTATCATGAATTCCATAATGTCTACAAGTGTTGAATATATATTTAGCAATTACATAACCAATTTGTGCACAATCTAACTCATCTAAAGACAAAATCCGTTTTTGCATACACCAATTATCATCAATCCAATGACAAGTGACAACAATATATGAATCCGAATTTACATTTGTCCAAATATCGGTTGTTAAGTTAACCCTACAAGACAAACTAAAAAGATTTCAAACAATGTATTTCTATATTAAACAAATACGTCCATACAATTTCTTTTTAGTGTGTGCCTAGAAAAATGTTTAAACATGGGTTGTATAAACGACGTAAATTCAATAAAACCAGCATGTTCAGCTTGTATAAAAGGTAGTTCACATCTAATCACATATCTAACAAGTGAACTACGTTAATTTCAGCAGTTAAAATAAAATTCGTACTAGTGAGAACATTAATTTGTGCTTGTGTTGCTTCTCTACCTAATGGTTGTAATGTTGTCTCATCACATTTTTTTTTTACTAAGTGTTTTTTAAATGTTCTGGTGCCTCCACTGGAACCATCAGCTTTATATGTATCTTACATAATTTACATATTGCAACAGATTCATTAGTACATTCTTTTTGAGCGAGTTCAAAGTGATCCCATATCTTACTTCTTTTGGCACAAGTCGATTGTCTACTCGCTGCTGTAGTAGCTCCGGATGACTCCACTTGTTGTCTCTCTTAGGCTTGGGCAGCAGGAGGTTTGGCAGGTTGTTCAGGTTGCTGCGGTTCGACGTTCATAGATGAACCACCAACATTGAGGTCAGCAAAAAAAATCATAACTTTCATTTAACTCAGAAATTGGCACGGGCAAATTCATTGCCGAAGATGAACTAAGTGATAGACGACCCAGGTCGAGACCCCGTCTGCGACCCCGGCTACGCCCAGTTCTGCTGCTAGATGAAGATGTCATTATTATATAAGTAAAATGTAGATAGCATAATGGAGAGAGAAATATGAGATTGAAGTATACAACATTGCAAGAATGAATTGTGATGATTTACAAAGCACAACACACATATTTATAGTTTTTTTTTTAAAAATAAAAAAATAAAAATAAAATGTGCATGTTTGGCAACAGCTAAAGAGTCGTTGCCAAACGTTCAGCAAGGCAACAGCTTTATAGCTGTTGCCTTGCTGACGTTTATTTCAATTTTTTTTTATTTTTTTTATTTTTTTAATATACCGGTTCCGGTTTCAGAATCGGAACCGATCGGTAGCACCGAAACCGGTGGTGCTAATGGTTTGAAAGCATGGAACCGCCACGAACCTATTTTTTACCGGTTCCGGGGCGGTTCGAAAACCAGTTAGCCCTGTTCCGGTTCCAAACCGGGCTAACCGATTCGATTCCGGGACGGGTCTGGATTGACCCGGCGCGATAAGCACCCCTACACTTAGCACATACATCGTTGATGTAAGGAATCCAAGTCCTAATCCTGTGATTGCTGCATTTACAATCTGTATTAGTGCTTACATTCAAATTATTAGGGAATTCTCATTACATAACACGCTCAATATCGGCATCATTATGATTCATAGCACATACCAATCCATCACAACAACAATATATATTATTCGTTAACCATAACAATAATATACTTACTTATGCTCGTACGTCACACGTACCTTAAAGTCGACAACGTGACTAGGACACTGTAAGGCCTCGTCACCTTAAGTAATCTAAGAGCATAAACAAAGTTAATCATACATGCATCAGAGTATAAGGGTTCATTTGGATATAATGAGCTTGAGGCTAACGTGCCAAAATTAAAATTCCAAAAAATTTAGTTACATTCCCTGTTCTTCTATACCAGTAGCACTAGCCCTCACACAGCTCACCGCATCAACCCTGACCTTAGCCCTCCATGCCAGAAGCTCCTACAGGAACAACCCCAAAACATGAGCATATAATAAATCATATTCACAACAATATGATCAAAATGTAAAAATGCATAAACCGATAATACAAAATACTTCATGTATTCAAATGCATTTAAAATGCTCTCCTTGGTTGTCCCTGTTCCATAACTCATATTCATAATCATCAGATTATAATGCAGTTCAATAAATGTCATGACATATAACCGATCCATCAAGACCAATAACCAACCACAGTCTTGTTATAATGCCGCTGATATGCTTGCCGCTAACAGTTGCATTCTAATGTCCCTTGCTTCAGACATGACAGCGGCATTTATAATACCCCTCGCTTCGACATATCAGCGGCATTATATTATCCCTGGCTTCGACATGACAGCGGCAAGCATTATAATCATCACTCGAATATAACGACTCACAATAATATGCACCAAGCATCAAATTCTTGCAACCACAATGCATAATCGAATATGTAAAAATACATTTACCGTTTGATGCATGTACATCTCTCTACGTACCTTTCTTCCAAAAAGTAGGGTGTTTCAGAATTTATCCCCTGCGTTGTACCGCCACCTGGGAAGGTTCTACATAATTGCACAACTCAATATTAGAAGCCATATAATAGTCCATCACCAAAATCCCATCAAAATAACCAAAATTCCAGCATATGGTGTCTCGCGATCGATCGCCCATACAAGTCAATCGATCGGGGAAAATTTCTGTTCCGAGACACGATACGCGCGATCGATCGGTAAAACGCACCGATCAATAGCCGATGCCTGCATACAAGAAAATCACCATTTTTGTGCACTTCATCCCCTTCAACCCATACAACCCATAAAACTACAACTCCCCTCAACCCAAACAACATATTCATCAATAACCAACGTAATAAACACCAATAGCCATAAAATCTCATAATCCATACAAGAACATCACAACCCAAAACAAACCCATTTTTTCCCCAAAAATACAAGCCCAAAACTCATATAAACATGTTCAAAGCTTAACAAGAAGGATTCCTTACTACTTAAACTTCAAATCGTAGCAATAAACAAGCAATGCAAGCTTTGAAATTCGTTCCCTTTCCTCCAAATGATAGGCGATCAGAGTGGGGGGTTTTGGGGTGAGTTTTGAGTGATAGAAATGAGTGGTGGGGATAAGGGAGATAGGGGGGTAGGTTATTAGAAGGGGGGATGAACTAAAATGAAGTCCAAGTATTTAGCATGATGTATTAAAATATCTCCACTTGATATTTTAAAGCATTTAACCAATAAAATGCACCATAACACAATTAAACATGCTTTTTATATATCACTAGAATAAAGCCCAATGTACCATACCAAATTTACACAATGCATCACATGCACCCTGAAATGTATTACCAATTCATGCCCACCGTATAACTAAACATTTCCCAACCACACAATAATAATAACACCATATTAACCTCATAATCAACATTAAAAACCATAATGCACATGATTATTTCAGGGATATCACAATACTCCCTTACTTAGAAAATTTTGACCTCGAAATTTGCATATACTTACCAATGCCAACAAAATATAAATTCACATACCAGCAAACAATTATGGATACTGCTGCATCATATGTCGCTCCGTCTCCCACATGGTCTCCTCGACACCCCTACGATCCCACTGAACTTTAACCATCGGTATCACCTTGTTCCGAAGTTTGTGATCCGCTCGGTCCAGAATTCTAACTTGCCGTTCAACATAGAACACATCAGAGTCTAACTGCACTTCTGAAGGCTGCAACGCATGAGACGGATCCGGTTCATACTTCTTCAACATTGATACATGAAACACGTTATATCCGATAACGACGGTGGCAAAGCCAGACGGTAAGCCAAGGTGCAAATGCTCTACAACATCTCATACGGACCCACATACCTCGGTGACAATTTCCCGCGCATTTCAAACCGTGCCACACCTCTGAAAGGTGAGATTTTCAAGAAGACCTTGCCACGCAACTTAAACTCCAACAATCGTTGCCGTTTATTAGCATAGGCCGCATGTCTATCCTGTGCTGCTTTCATTCGCTGTTGAATCTCTTTCACCTTCTCTTCCATCTCCCGGATCAACTGCGGTCCTTTGACCGATTTACGATCCAAATCATCCCAGCACAACGGTCATCTGCAACGTCGACCATACAAGGCCTCAAATGGATCCATATGAATGCTCACCTGGTAGCTATTGTTGTACGAAAACTCCACCAAAGCCACTGAATCCTGCCACTTAGAGTCAAACTAGCACACAAGCTCACAACATATCCTCGAGCGTCTGTATTCTACGCTCAGTCTGGCCATCTGTTTGGGGATGGTATGCGGTGCTCAACCTCACCTCGGTTCCCAAAGCTTACTGAAGACCTTCCCAGAAGTGAGAAGTAAATCGCGGATGTTATCTCACTACATCACGAGTGTACAACTTGGCCATCCGCAAGTACGTGAAGGTCATACTGTAAGGTATAAAGTTATCCACCTTAGTCAGCCTGTCCACGATCACCAAATAACATCGAATCCCTAAGCAGTCCTCGACAAATAGGTCACAAAGTCTATGGATATTTGCTCCCACTTCCATTTAGGTACTTCCAAACTTCTCAACTCACCACCGGGCCTCTGTCTCCCGGCTTTTACCTACTGACAGACTAAACATCTCCTTACAAATGTTATAACATCGTTTCATCCTTCCACCAGAACTGGTCACACAGATCCTAATAGATTTTCTTCCCTCCCGGATGGACACTAATCTACTGCTGTGAGCTCGCTGTAAGTTTCCTTGCCGTAACTCAGGCGCGTTCGGAACCACCCAACGGTTACCAAGCCTCAATGTGCCGTCCTCAGGAATGTAAAAGCTATAGATTTACACTACTCCTGAGCAGGGCATATACAAAAGAATTCTATGTCTATACCAGTAGCACTAGCCCTCACATAGCTCACCGCATCAACCCTGACCTTAGCCCTCCATGCCAAATGCTCCTACAGGAACAACTCCAAACCATGAGCATATAATAAATCATATTCAAAATAATATGATCGAAATGTAAAAAAAGCATAAACCGTTAATGCGAAATACTTCATGTATTCAAATGCCTTTAACATGATCTCCTTGGTTGTCCATGTTCCATAACTCATATTCATAATCATTAGATTATAATACAGTTCAATAAATATCATGACATATAACCGATCCATCAATACAAATAACTAATCACAATCTTGTTACAACAGTGGCATTCTAATGCCCCTCGCTTCGACATGACAGGGACATTTTATAGTACACCTCACTTCGACATGTCAGCGGCATTATAATATCTCTAGCTTCAATATGACAGTGGCATTATCCTCGCTTCAACATATTAGCGGCAAATATTATATCACATCGCTACGATATGACAACGGCAAGTATTCTATTCCTCGCTTCGAAATGACAGTGGCAAAGATTATAATCATCACTCGAATATAACAACGACTCACAATAATATGCACCAACCATACAATTCATGCAACCACAATGCATAATCCAATATGTAAAAATGCATTTACCGTTTGATGCATGTACGTCTCTCTACGTACATTTCTTCCAAAAAGCAGGGTGTTTCAGATCCCATACGTTGTGCCGCCACCTGGGAATGTTCTACACAATTGCACAACTCAATATTAGAAGCCATATAATAGTCCATCACCAAAATCCCATCAAAATAACCAAAATTCCAACATATGGTGTCTCGCGGTCGATCGCCCATACACGCCAATCGATCACGAGAACCTACTGCCTTATCACCCAAAATTTTCCATTCCGTGATCGATCGCGAAGTCCTTGCCGATCGATCGCAGAGCTTGCCGATCGATCGCGTAAACTTGCAATCGATCGCGGAAACTTTCTGCTCCGTGACACGTTTACGCGATCGATCTGTAAAACACATCGATCGATCGTCGATGCCTGCACAAGCGAAAATCACCATTTTTGTGCACTTCATCCCCTTCAACCCATAAAACTACAACTCCCCTCACCCAACACAACATATCCATCAATAACCAACATAAGAAACACCCATAGCCATAAAATCTCATAAATCCATACAAGAACATCACAACCCAAAACAAACCCATTTTTCCCCAAACATACAAACACCCAAAACTCATATAAACATGTTCAAAGCTTAACAAGAAGGATTCCTTACCACTTAAACTTCAAATCCTAGCAATAAACAAGCAATGCAAGCTTTGAAATTCTTTTCCTTTCCTCCAAGTGATAGGCGATGAGAGTGGGGGTGTTGGGGTGAGTTTTGAGTGGTGGGGGATAAGGGAGATGGGGTGGGGGGGGGGGGGTGTTGGTTATTAGAAGGGGGGGTGAACTAAAATGAAGTCCAAGTGTTTAGCATGATGTATAAAAATATCTCCACTTGATATTTTAAATCATTTAACCAACAAAATGCACCATAACAACAATTAAACATGTTTTTTCTATATCACTAGAATAAAGCCCAATGTACCATGCCAAATTTATACAATTCCCCACAATGCATCAGATGCACCCTAAAATGTATTACCAATTCATGCTCACCGCATAACTATACATTTCTCAACCACACAATAATAATAACACCATATTAACATCATAATCAACATTAAAAACCATAATGCACATGATTATTTCAGGGATATCACGGACACCCTCGACATCAGGAGGCCTGTACTATATATGTATTGAATATCAATTCAATATTAATATCTTAGCTATAGCCTTCAACAATCTCATCATTAATCATGTAGTTCAACATGCCTCCTATCATAATCAATCACGTTTACCGTACTCCATATAGTACTCAAGCCGTCCCATGTTATCTGTCATTAACTTGAATTATCAATTAACTCAAACAAGTAGTATATTCCTTTCTAATGTTCATTTCATGCAATCTTATTTCATTAGTCAATATTTACTTAGAATGCCATAAATACCATAAAGATCATCCATAACATACCACATTTCGAAATCCCACAACCAAACAAATTTTCAAAAAAAAAAAAAAATAGAACAACGATGATCGATCGACACTCAGCCGCGATCGATTGGGCTCAAAAATCACGTTTTGGTTTGCTACGCTAGCTCACGATCGATCGGCACACTCGCGGTCGATCGGCACTTTGCTCGTGATCGATCGCAAACTCTGAATTTTCTCAAGTCATGTCATGCTCTTTCGCGATCGATTGGCGCCCTCGAAAATGTCTTCTCCAAACCACTCCAATCCCAACCAAACTCAACTCAAAACACAACTCCACCCCATTTCTATCAACAAACTCATTCCTCCAAAATTTAAACCTACCAAAAACAAAAATCAAATTCTTCAAAACCACACTCAAAACATAGATAAGCAAAGGATGAAGAAGATTACCCAACAATCTAGCTCGAACATCCACCCAAAAATCGAGCCACCATCTTTTTCTTCTTGAAAAGAGAAGAAGAAAAAGGAAATAAGAGAGGAGAGGCGCAGGAAAAGGGAGGAGAGAGGGAGAGGAAGGAAAATAATTGAACACTGAGTCCACTTGATATATATAGTACCAAGGCCCCAAAAATCCGAGTCTCTAATACTCGTACCAAAACTCTTAATAACAATGAGTGTTCAATAATTATCTCATACTCACTCAATTACATCACAACCTCAATCCAAAGCTCCCAGACTCTATATCTCACTACCGAGACGATTCCAAGGTTCAACAAGTCAATGAGAATCAATCTCGAACTTTGAATCCAACAATCCAACAATGGATAATAATCCTCTAAAAACTCAATTCGGTAATTCTATCATCATTACCATAATTGATCTCTAGATATCACAGTTGATCACCGAACCAACAGCCATATGTGTGTTTCCAGTAAGATTTCTTGACAATCTCCCTTTTGGTTACTCCACCTTGAACCTGAACCCTTGTCCACAATGCCTGCATATTCCTTGGAGTTTCCACATAGCATATAATGACCTTTATACATCCTTCCTTTCATAAACTCTTTTCCACCTTTATTGACAATCATTATGCCCTTTCCTGCTCTGAAAGTGCACCCCTGCCGATCTAAGGTTCCCAAATAAATCATATTCCTACCAAGCTCATGAATGTATCAAACTCCACCAAGAAGTATAGGTGCACCAGTGTCATGTTTGATTCTCACAGCCCCCACTCCTTGCACCTTGCAAGTCGTGTTATTCCCCAAAGCTACTTGTTCACATTGTGTGTCTTTGAATGTCTCAAACACACTTCAATCAGGTGTCATGTGGAATGTGCATCCACTATCCAAGACCCAACCATGACCCACTTCCTTTTTAGTCACACATAAAGTTTCTGCAAATTCAATATCATCTTGAATGATGGCTGTCTCTTCTTGTTCTTCCTTCGGTTTCAGCTGGTCTTTCCTGAGATCTGGGCATTACTTTTGTAATGGCCTTCCTTGTCACAATTCAAAAATTTCACAATCCTATTTTTCGTTCTTGAATTTCCCTTGTGTTTACCACAACAGCTGCACTTTTCATTCACCTCCTTCGGAAATGGGCTGCCTCCAGTGGAGTGTGCATTATTTTCCAGAGAATTTTTAGAATCCTTTGTTCTTCAGTGCCTTGAGAACATCACCGAAAGATATGGATTCTCTTGCATACTTCATGGTGTCCACAAGTGTTGAGTAGGATTTTGGAAGACCATTAAGAACAATTATCGCCTTGTCTTCATCTTCAATTTCAATTCCTATGATATGTAGGTCCAAGATATGCGATTAAAGATTGATACTGATTGTCTAAGATTCATCCATCTTATACCCAAACAATTTCCTCTTAAGATATATCCGATCTTGAACGAATCTTGTCATGTATAGTTGCTCCAATTCAACCAAATGCCTGCTGATGTGTCTACCGAAGCCACTTCACGTAACACTTTGCCATGGAGATGCAACGTCAATGTACTGAAATGATTCCATCTTTCTGTTCATCTGTGACAATGCTTGATAACTTACTTCTGCCACCGAGAGCCTTGGCAACTTTTTGTTGTATAAGAATGACTTGCATTCTTCTCTTCAACAACCCAAAGTCTATGTTGCCATCAAACCGTTCCACCTTGATCTTGGCCATCATATTGGGTATCAAGATTAGTCAAGAACTCTGATCGTGGTTTGTTTCCCACAGACGACGCCAATTGTTATGAATTCTTGACAATTCTTTCGATGAATTTAGAATTAACGACAAACTTGATATATGTGCAAGATTCCGGTAGAATCAAAACTTGATTATGTTTAGTTGATGAAGAAATTTAACTGGTATGAAAATCAACAAATTCAAAGATTCACTTCAATGTGGTTCTTGCACACAATTACACCACCAAACACATGAACCAACATGCATACAGAACAATATATCCGATAAGAACAGATCACCAAAATGATGTAGAAATCAAAAGCAATAAGATGATGGATTTTTGTGGTTCGGCATATTCAATTGCCTACTCGATGGGGGTCAATATTAATCCTATTTTCTTGATTGTTATATAACGATACATGAATTCAACTCCAATTGCCACTCCTACGGATTCCAATGACAATACTTGAAATCATGCTATCACTATATCACGCAATCCTCACAAAAGAGACGCTTATATTGCCTTTCTTTTTCTAAAAATCTGAGTCCTCTTTCACTGAGACTTCATGCCTTATATAGCTATCAATTTGGCAGTTAAAGGTGTACAATCCCAGCTGCACTTGATCCAGGGCATCACCTCCCATCAACTGCCCCAACTCCCATTCTGTTTCTAGTAATAACCGTCCCCGGTTCAAGAAGCAAGAGGTTTGGATATTAATCATATTTTTCACAGTTGGCTATCTGGAGCTTACTCTCTGACCTTTCTTGTAATCCTTTCTGAATGAGATCTTTCTAGTGACAGCTTCAGTAGTACCTTACTAACAATCACATTGCTGATCTTACTCTTAAAGTTTACTTGACTGGTCTTTATATAGTAGCGAGTGACCGCTTTTATTTTAAACAAAAGATATTTCAAAGAATGGTTTGAAGCGATTCTACCGCAAGTGCACGGTTGTCAAGTTTTAGTATAGTGAAAATTAAGTACAGGTTGTCGAATCCACAGGGACTAACGTATAAGTACCAAATAAGATAAGTAAAATTATATTTAGCCTACGATAAAAGAAGGTTGATTAACTAGATCTAAATTAAACTAGAATAAAGATTAAACTAGAAATAATGAAAAGAATGGTTCCGGAAATGCAAAGGTAAGTTACTCGAGAAAATTACCGAGTTCGTTGTTCAATTATGTTCTCTCTAATGATTCAATGGAATTCTCAGTTTATCAACCAATTGATTTTAAAGGTGAAAGGTTTTCACTATTATTCGATACACTCTCTCGAGCTGTAACAAAACTAACAATAAATTAGAATAAGTCACTCTCGTGCACCTATTTACTAATTCAAATTTGCATAAATTATCAAAACCTTATAACTCTAAATCTCTCGATTCCAAGTTCTCACATATGCGATATCATCTCTCGATCTCAATCGTGACATACATCATAAATTAATGGAGCGTGTTACAACGTTATCTCTCGATCTCGGCTGTAACCCTCAAATTCAATCAAAGCTAGCTAGACTTTGATCTACACATGCAATTAATTTATGAACAATAACAATCAATGCACTCAAGTACCAATGAATCAATATATCAAACACAACGAAATTAAAACTCAATAATATAAACTAAATTTAATTCAAATCAAATACATAAGAGTTTTATTGTCTCTCGACCTCTAAAACATCAAATGAAATTGAAAATCAAATAAATTAAAGTTCAGAAATACGATAAACGATGGATGAATCCGTGCGTTGCACCGTGATTTCTTCTCTCGTTCCTTCCTTGCACTCCGGAATAGATTGGCTCGACCTTGGACGAAGAACGGAGATTGGATCTCCTTTTCCGGCGTTGGGCGGCGGCTTGGGCGGCTCTCCTTGACCTAAAAATCGTCTGAAAATGGTCTGATATGGTGTGATCTGGTGTGAATCAAGCTTCCCGCTTAAAAGCCCTCCAAAATCACGATAAGAAAGGAAAATAAAATCTTCAGGATTTTGCGTCTCGATCGATCGGAAGGTTTTCTCGATCGATCGGCGCACTGTTCATGCCAGCTTTTGAATCTCACTGTCTCGCTCGATCGATCGAGATTTTCCACCGATCGATCGAGAATTTGAAAAAATCAGCTCCGAAGTTACTGCCTCGCTCGATCGAT
Source organism: Haberlea rhodopensis (assembly GCA_907163345.1). Taxonomy (NCBI): domain Eukaryota; kingdom Viridiplantae; phylum Streptophyta; class Magnoliopsida; order Lamiales; family Gesneriaceae; genus Haberlea; species Haberlea rhodopensis. Next base: position 2,036,334 of record CAJQUN010000088.1, on the reverse strand, counting down.
CGAGATTTCCACCGATCGATCGAGACTTGAAAATCTTTGATGCTCAACTCTCTGCCTGGCTCGATCGATCGAGAGTAAATCTCGATCGATCGAGATTCCGAAAATTTCATTTCCTCAATTTTTGTTCTTTAACGCCTCGATTTCGCTCGTTATATAAGCTCATTTCTTCCACTTGTGATCTATTTTCCTGAAACAAACGAATAAACACCAAAAAGCATAATATCATCCAGGAAAAAGAACGGAAAGTAGGAAGAATTTACAGTTAAAAACACTCAAAATCTAAGCCTATCAGCGAGGTAGATCCGTTCAACTCCAATAGTCAGTGGACTATTCTGGTCTTGTCCGTGTTCAGCGACTCTCTTTGTTATCCTGACGTAGACTGGTTTTGCCAATCCTTGATTGGATATAAAGATTGGTTCTGCAAATCCTTAGCTAGAATCAGTTCAGCTGGCTTGGAATGTTTGATCGGTGCTGCTGATCATTTTGATGCCTGACTTGTCTGGTTTCAATTCATATACTTTGCTGATATGTTTTAGCGTTGAAAACGTTTGTTGCGCACTTGACATAATAATTATACACAAAATAAAACAAATTTTGCTAACATCAAATTTGATTAGTAAGGTTCTCTTTAGCAATTAGCATACTTGGCTTATTAAAAATGTTTGATGAGATCTTTCTTTTCTTTTAGGAATCGAAGATTAACTTACTATATGTTATATCAAAAAATTAACGGGTAGCAGAAATTAAATCAGACACAAGATTTTTACATGGAAATCCTTCAAATCGAAGAGAAAAACCAAGGGACCTAGTCAAGTATAAATTCCACTATAATATCAGAGCATTACAATATTTTTTGTACCATAAAATGGTAAATAAAGTGAAAAAAATGGTGTAAAAATGGTGTTTGATGTAGTATTATTGATGAAGCCCCCTCCTTCTCTTTGAACCATCGGCCACTCTCCTCTTTTATAATTGAAGGAAATTGAAAGTCAATGTAATCATTTTTTTAGCTGATATGCATTTACCTTTACCATGCTTTTGTCCATCATGACCCTTTATGGAACTTGGAATGTGAGGTGTCATCATGCATGCGTGTACATGTGTCAATTCCATATCGAATTTCGTGCCTTGTCTCTTCTCTTCCCCGGTGGTGCCTCTTCTCTTCCCGGGTGGTGTCCCTTCTCTTCCCGGGTGGTCTCTTCTCTTCTCGGGTGGTGTCTCTTCTCTTCCCGGGTGGTGTTCCTTCTCTTCCCGGATGGTCTCTTCTCTTCTGGGTGATGTCTCTTGTCTTCTCGGGTGATGTCTCTTCTCTTCCCGGGTGGTGTCTCTTCTCTTCCCGGGTGGTCTCTTCACTTCCCGGGTGGTGTCCCTTCTCTTCCCGGGTCGTGTCTCTTCTCTTCCCGGGTGATGTCTATTCTCTTCCCGGGCGGTCTCTTCTCTTCTTGGGTGATGTCTCTTCTCTTTCCGGTGGTGTCTCCTCTCTTCCCAGGGGTCGTGTCTCTCCTCTTCCCGGGTGATGTCTATTATCTTCCCGGGCGGTCTCTTCTCTTCTTGGGTGATGTCTCTTCTCTTCCCGGTGGTGTCTCCTCTCTTCCCAGGTGGACTCATAAGTGTATTCAGCCCAATTGTTATGCCTTTATTCATTCAAGGTATAACACTAGCCCCCTCTAGTCGAGCTAGAGTGTAACTCGTTGTCTCGACTCCAGTATTAGGCCAGAAGTATCAGTGCGTCTTTTTGGAATTTATGAATGTCATATTTTGAATATGTCTAGTATAAAACCATAATATAACATGACTTCACATAGATTCACACTGAGATGAACTGAGCTTCAAGAACTGGACTGATCAAAGGTGTGGAGCTCATCACTAATATAGTGAGATTGTCCATACCGACAAAAAATGAATCAATAGAAATCCTGAGCTAATAAGATCCTGAGCAAATAAAGTTCATCGGAACTTCAGAGATAATAAATAGTAAGCAACTAAAGCTCATCCTAAGTAAATAAAGAATATATGAATACTCGTAACTCTCACGAAGTTGATACTGTATCTCATCCTTTCCTTGCCTCGTTCACATGTCAGCCATCCATCGTCTCATTCTGTATGTTAAGCCATCACTCACCTCATTCTGTATGTTAGCCCTCCCTAGCCTCATTCTGTATCTGTATGTTAGCCCTGCATCGCCACATTTTGTTCGTCTCATGCTCTCATGCTCTTAGATTCGTCATCTAATGCTCTCATGCTCTCAGATTCATTATCTCATGCTCTCATGCTCTTGAGAGACTCATGCTCTCAGACTCTCAGATTCAGGCTCTCATGCTATCAGGCTCTCATGCTCTTAGATTCTTAGTCTCTCAAGATTCTCTATGCTCTCATGCTCTCCGATTCTCATGCCCGCAGGCTCTCATGCTCTCCGATTCTCATGCTCCCAGGCTCTCAGATTCACTATCTCATGCTCTTAGGCTCTCATGCTCTCAGATTCTCATGCTCCCAGGCTCGCATGCTCTCAAGATTCTCATGCTCTCAGATTTGCATGCTCTCAGGCTCTCATGCTCTCAGATTCATTATCTCATGCTTTCAGGCTCTCATGCTCTCGTGCTCTCAGATTCTCATGCTCTCAGGTTCTCAAGCTCTCATGCTCTCAGGATCTCAAGATTCTCATGCTCTCAGGCTCTCATGCTCTCAGATTCATTATCTCATGCTCTCAGGCTCTCATGCTCTCAGATTCTCATTCTCTCGGCCTCTCAGGCTCTCAAGATTCTCACGCTCTCATATTCTCAAGCTCTCATGCTCTTATACTCTCATGCTCTCAGGCTCTCATACTCTCATTAAAGGGAATGACAACAGTAAAATATGAAATTAATGAAATTTCATAATAGCAAACACATTTCACAAATGTATAACAATATATATATATGATGTAGGCTACTTATATTTCTTGGCACAACACATATTCCTTTGTCAATCACATAATGATTATATAGTAATTAAGCATTAATCAATAATTATCTGTTGAAAGAATCCAATGGAGAGCTACAGTGTAAGGCCTCACTACCTTAAGTGTTATTTAAGAGCATAAAGAGAGATATTCATTCATCATAGTACAAAGGTATATGTTGAGGTGCTGAGCTTAGAGGCTATCATGCCAAAATAAAAATTCCAATTCCAAAATAATTACATTCCCAACAAAATGAATATAAGCACTATAGATTTATACTACTCATATTTAGAGACTATACAAAAGAATTCCTTGTTCTTCTAGGCTAATAGCACTAGTCCTCACACAGCTCACCACGTCAACCTTGCCTTAGCCCCCCTTGTCAAAAGCTCCTACATGAACAACCCCAACACATTAGCATATAATAATTCATATTCATGACAATACGATCATAATATAAAAATGCATAAACATCAATACGAAAATACTTCATGTATTCAATGCATTTAATATGCTCTCCCTGATTGTCCATGTTCCACAACTCATATTCATAATCATCATATTATAATACAGTTAATTTAAATGTCATGGCATATATCCATACCATCATACCAATAACCAATTCACAATCTTGTTATAACAGTGGCATTCTAATGCCCCTCGCTTCGACATAACAGAGGCATTTATAATACCTATCGCTTCGACATATCAACGGCATTATAATATCCCTCGCTTCAATATGTGTGATATCCCCGAAATAATTATGTGCATTTGGACATTATTTATGTTTATGTGATAATTTAAGTGTTAATTAATTTAGTGTTGAATTAATTATTATGGTGAAATGCTTAGTCATGCGGTGGGCGCGACCTGGTAATGCATTTCAGGGTACATGTGATGCATGTTGGGAAATTAAGTTATGGCATGGTTTATTTGGGGTGGGTGTTAATTATCTTGGTAAAGCATGTTTAATTGAGTTTTGGTGCATTCTTGGAAAATGCTTTTAAAATATCATGTAGGGATATTTTATACATCATGCTAATTAATGGGGTGCCATTTTAATCTTTAAACCCACTATACCCCCTCACACTTTACTCTTTCACCACTCTTAATCAAAATCCCCCAACCCTTATTCCCCAAAAAACCCAAAAAGTTTTGCACAACAAGGAGGAAGAGAAAACTTTGGAAATCTTGCTATTGCTTGATTCTTGCAAGGAGTTGAAGCTTCAAGAAGTATAAACCCCTACTAGTATTGTTCTTATGTATTTTGAAAGGAAATGGGTTTGTGTTTTGGGATTTAAAAATGGTTTGTTTTGGGTATATGTTGTTTTTTGTTGTGTATTGGATTTTTGGTGTTATTAAGGTTTATATTGAAGGTTTATGGTGCTTTGATGTTGTTGCTTTGTTGGATTTGAGTTGGTATGGATTGGGGAAAGTTTAAGGTGTAAAAATGGTGAATTTTGGGTTACAGGTCGCGGCGATTGATCGCCCGTTTTTGGCGAGCGATCGCGCACAGGCAGTAGCAAACAACAACGTTTGGTGATCGATCGCCAAGTTTGGGCGATCGATCGGTGGGTCTCGTGATCGATCGCGCCAAACTTGGCGATCGATCGCCGAAGACAGATTTTTGGGCATTTTGGCTGCTGGATCTCGCGATCGATCGGGGCATTGTAGCGATCGATCACGAGATGCCAGAATTGCGTAATTTGGTTATTTTGGTGGAATTTTTGGTGTCGGACTATTATTGGCTTCTAATATTGGTTTGTGTGATTGTGTAGAACCATCCCAGGTGGCAGCACAACAAAGGAAATAAAGTTCTACCAAATTTTACATTTTTGGAAAGGTACGTAGTGAGACGTACGAGCAATTGGTGATGCAATTACGATATTGGGTTTATGCAATGTGCATTGTTATGTGTTTGAGAATGGTTGAATGTTCCGGTGGTTGTTATATTCGAGCGAGGAATATGGTATTTGACGTTGTTATATGAAGCGATGGAATTATGATATTTGCCGCTGTCATGTCGAAGCGATGGTTATGCCATTGTCATGTCGAAGCGAGGGGTATCATATGATGCCGCTACATGTCGAAGCGAGGGATACTAAAATAACGCTGTTATAACAAGACCGGAATAGTTGCGTTATATAAGTGATTATGGATGGGTATTGTTGCATATAAATGAAATACGGAGTTGATCACTTATATTATGAACTAATAATTATGTACATGAGTTATGGAACAGGAACGACCGACGAAAGTATGTTAATGCGACAACTCAGGGAGTATACGTGATAAATGTTTCATGCAATTATTTATATTATTGTTCTTGAGTTTTGTTGATGAATGATGTATATGCTCATGGTGGGGTTGTTCCTGTAGGTGCATTTTGGCTTGGAGGGCTAAGGATCGGGTTGACGCGGTGAGCTTCGTGAGGAGTGCCTTTGATATAGGATGTCCGGATTCTTTTGTATAGTCTCTACTCTAGGAGTAGTGTAAAACTATATGATTAACATTATTAACTGGGAATGTAATTAATCCTTTTGGAAATTTTATTTTGGCACTGCAATCCTAATAGCTACAGGCATCAATACGAACTTTATACTCTGATTTATGCATGCTTAGCTCTTATTGTACTTAAATCCACACTTAAGGTATCAGAGTCCTTACATTAGTGGTATCAGAGCAGTGGTTAGAGAACCCGGGAATGAGTGAAGGGTAGCCTTAGCAACAAGTTGGCTAGGTGTTTACTTATGAGCATGTCTATGCATGTGGCGCATATTGGTGTATATAATTGTTATACTAACATGCTTATTGATTATTCATGTTATCTAACGGTGTAACTATAAGGACCCCCGTACCCTTAACCCGTTATTAATGTATTAATCCATACACTTAGTGCATACAATCATACTATCATAGGGGGAAAAGCCATATGCAAGTATAACATCATAAACTATCCAGAAAATTTCTTGCATTTGATTCACATAATATTCAAATTCTCCAACCAAGATCACTTACATAGCATGCACCCTCATAATACACTAACATGCTCTCAGTTCATTTAGCAATTTCGTATTTAATTGCATGCAAACAATAAATGAAGAGAGAAAAGCCATTGCCCATTTATACATTCCATATACACGTAAAAACGTACTCACATGAGAGCACCCAATGAATAAACGTGTATCTAATGTATAAGAAACTCTACCGAATGTGGTTATTGGTACTTCGACCCTTGAAGCCCTTCCAATAACCAGTTCGATCTCAACCCTGGATCTACGTTCTTATCCAACCAGCTTTGGTACCTGAATCCTGGAAGTACCTCAAATCAACAGCCCGAGCTCAACTCCAAAGCTACCGCTGCACCTGTATTACCTGTCCCAACAGAGACAGCCCCCACATGAGGTGAGCATACCAATACCACCAATCCAATAATCATAATATTACATTTCATAATTTACAGAATGTCAATGCTATGAATTTAAATGATACTCCCTGGATGGTATCATCCTCATCCGGGATCCCCTGTATTGTCCCTGTTCTCAAAATAACAAAACCATTAAATTCTCAAAAGCTAGTTGATCATGTCATTGATCAACTAAAATCATTCCTACTATACCAGTTCCACGATCAAATATGATTAAATCATCAAATAGAGTACCACGGATGTCACATATATCTAGCCAATGATTCCATAGTTCCATTTCATAGCTCGCTCCACAATAGCGGCATTTTAATCCCACGCACGCTCAACAACAGCGGCGTCATAACCGATGGTCGCTCAATGGCGACAACATCCCAATTATTGCTCGCTCAAAAGCGGCACCATATAGTTTCCAATGTATGTTCATTTATCACAATCACCGTATACCATGCATTTCATTATCCATTTATTGCAAATAACACATACCATGCATTTCACAGTTGCAACATTAACAGGCTATGCTCGTACGTTATACGTACCTTATAATTCCGTAGTTCGAGTCCGACCTCTCCTGAGTCCCACGACCCGATGAATTATGTGCTAACACATAAATAACTCACAATTAAACATAAGCATGCAACCACGTGGCCAAGCACGTTCACAACCCCCAAGCTCATCGTCAATCTATGACGATTTACCATTTTTAAAAGACCCCGGTTTAAGCATGCATAATACCCAAAATATTCCATTTTATAAGTTTAAATGATAGCCAAAAACTCAACCGAGAATTCCGTTTTATTAAACTTTGGCTTCAACCAATCCATTTAAAAGTATAGCATTCCCATTGGAATGTAGACATTGTCTCAGAAATAGGCCACTTAAACCTTGATTCTAAAATCCTGACATTTTTTAAATTTTTTGAAAAAACAACAATCTTCGAGCGGCGATCGATCGCCGATTTTATCGCGATCGATCGCCACTGACCAGTGGCCAACCAGTGCTTCATCATGATCGATCGCAAGTCCTCGCGATCGATCGCTAACCCATTTGCGATCGATCGGCAGCACTGTGCATCGTCACCAAAAATCCAGCTGCTCGTCGCGATCGATCGGCACCCCTCGGCGATCGATCGCGACCTGCAATTTTCCGAAAAACTCGAGCTTCCATGGTGTGTTTTACACCCAAACTCAAAACCAACACCACATACACCATCAACACCTCAAATACACCATTTAAAGCCAATAAAACTCAACTTTGGATTTTTAACCAAAAATCCCTAAATCCAAAACCAACCAAAATCTCAACCAAACTCTACAATACCACTACCAAATCGAAGACAATGATGAGGGGAAGGTTAATACCTTATTATCTTCGAGAAATCCGGCTCCCGAGCCAAGCTACCAACGATTTTCCTCCAAGGGAAAAAAAAGGGGAAATGGGGGAAGGGTTAGGTGTGGACGAGGGGAGAGAAGAAGGGAAATGATTTGTGTTATCCCGTAACACCGAGTCCACTTGGTATATATAGTACCAGAACTCCAAAATACCAATCCTTTCACAAACACATCATGACTCATTAAAAATCATCTGTTTTCAATAATTACCTCCCAATCTATATTTCCATTACCAGCCCCAGTAGAAAGTACTACGGACCCCAAATCCCACCAAAGACCAAATTCCAAGGTTATCACCACGACGAGAATACAATCTCATCCCTTGGATCCAATGACTCCAAATACCGGATTTAAAATCCCCGGGAGTCCCAAAACCGCAAATAATTCATAATTGCCACAATTAAAATCCATTAAGGATCATTATCACTCCGGGATTAACACCATTAATTCACGGGCATCATAGTAACATATGGATTGTTTCTGGTATTGTTATTAACCTTTGTATTACAGCATGGCAGCAAACATTGAGATAGGCGATACAGTAAGTGTTAATGCAAGTGTTGGGCATACCAATCCTCTACCACTGCCAGCTGTGGGTCAAGAACCGGTTGAACAACAATTGTTACCAGGAGAACTGAGCTTGACTCAATTCCTCGGATTCCAACCGCCGACGTTTGAGGGGACTGGGACGGGGGAACAGGCCGAAGAATGGTTGGAAAGAATGGAACCGATATTTGTAGCGACCCCTTGTGCAAAGTCGGCTTGGATCAGATTAGTCGAGTTCCAACTTTCCAAGAAGGCGTTGATGTGGTGGAAGACAACAGTGATGGAACAAGAGGCTCAAGGACATGAAATAAGTTGGGGATTATTTAGGACTCGGTTCCTAACCCGATACTTCTCAGCTGATGCACGAAAGAGGATGAATTCACCAATTTGAAACAGGGCAACATGACAGTATCTATTATGATCTTCACTACTCTTCGTTACTGAGATATGTTCCTCACATCGCCACTAATACTCAAGCAAAGATGAGGCACTTCTTGAAAGGTTTGAGGCCCGAGCTATATGACAGGGTGATCATTAATGGCCCTACTTCCTTTGATGACGCTCTCACACGAGCTGGATTAACAGAGTTGGGAGTGGGTGCATATGCAGACTCAATACCACCATCAGTGCCCCCACAGAAATCAACCACTGATAGTCAGAAACCAAGAGGTGACCAATTTAAGTCAAGAAGAGCTTCATCGTCTTCTAGATTCAGTGGTCGACGACCTGATTTTTGTCTCATGGGGGACCGTAGGAGTAATACTCAATCAAATAGGGGACAGACGTAAGTAAGTAGGTTTGGGGAAATCAAATGCTATCATTGTGGAGGGCCTCATCCAATAAGAGAATGACCTGCTTGTTATGAGTGTGGCAGAAAGGGCCACTTTGCTGGGGAATGTCCTAACCGGAGAGGACATCAAGACAATATAGGGAGATTCTCAGACAGAGCAGTACAACAAAGACAGCAGTACATGCCGAGACAATTGGGAAGTCAGACGATTGTACCACCTCAGGGGCAGGTTTATGCTTTGACGAGGGAGCAGGCTGCGGCGGCTCCAGAGGAAGTGAAAGCTGGTACATGTCATTTATTTACGTACCTCGCTCTTATTTTGATAGATACAGGTGCCTCGTATTCCTTTGTGTCTGCAAATTTCATGGAGAGACATCTTATGCGCACGTCTCCGTTACCCACGCCTCTTATGGTCTCGACACCCACCGGAAGGAATGTGATTGCGGATCAGCTACTATCTGACTGCCTCATTTATTTTGAGGGCAATGAGTTGAAGATGGATTTGATTGTTTTGGGTATGTCAGACTTCGATTGTATTGTGGGCATTTATGTACTGAACAGATATCAGGCAGTGGTTGATTGTTGGCATAGAACGATTCGTTTCCCATCTGATCATGGGATTCATTGGACTTTCTATGGGAACGGTTCTCGTCCGAAGATCCCATTGATATCGGCCGTTAAAATGTCACGGCTATTGGAACTTTGGCATTCGGGTTACCTCATTTATGCTATTGATGCAGCGGAGAAGAAGAAAGAACTGAGGGCTGAGGAAATACCGGTGGTTGCGGAATTTGCCGATGTGTTTCTAGAGGAAATTCCAGGGTTTCCGCCTAATAGAGATGTCGAGTTTGGGATTGAATTGTTACCAGGAACGTCTTCTATTTCTTGTGCCCCTTATAGGATGGCACCGACGGAATTGAGGGAACTAAAGGTGCAATTACAGGAACTCCTTGACAAGGGATACATACATCCTAGTGTATCGCCTTGGGGTGCACCGGTCTTGTTTGTTAAGAAGAAGGATGGTTCGATGTTTTTGTGCATCGATTACCGGCAATTGAACAAAGCAACTGTAAAGAACAAGTACCCTCTTCCGCGAATTGATGATCTGTTGATCAGTTACAGGGCACAAAACTCTATTCCAAGATTGACTTGAGGTCAGGCTACCATCAAATACGGGTCAGAGAGGATGATGTTCAGAAGACAGTGTTTCGGACTCGGTATGGGCATTATGAGTTCTTGGTTATGCCGTTCGGTGTGACGAACGCCCCGGCTGTCTTCATGGGTCTAATGAATCGGGTGTTCCAATCGTATCTTGACCAGTTCGTCATAGTATTTATTGACGACATACTTATCTACTCTCGAAGTGAGGAGGATCACGTGAAACACTTGCGGACAGTGCTCCAGATCCTCAGAGATAATCAGTTGTTTGCCAAGCTCAGCAAGTGTGAATTCTGGTTGAGCAGCGTGGTGTTTTTGGGGCATGTCATCTCTAGCAGTTGGATATCAGTGGATCCCAGGAAAGTAGAGGCGGTGATGGAGTGGTCTGCACCCACTTCTGTGCCCGAGATACGGAGCTTCCTTGGTTTAACTGGTTATTACCGATGTTTTGTCGAGGGATTCTCAAAGATTGCTATGTCTTTGACATAGTTGACTCAAAAGGGAGTACCATTCTATTGGTATGAGTCTTGTGAGCAGAGCTTCTAGGAGCTGAAACACCGTTTGACAACAGCGCATGTGTTAGCGATTCATACGGAGAACAAGATGTTTGTGCTATATACTGATGCATCACTTCAGGGCTTGGGATGTGTGCTGATGCAAGATAAGCATGTGGTAGCTTATGCATCGAGACAGTTGAAGCCGCATGAGACTAGATATTCAGTCCATGACTTAGAATTGGCGGCTATTATTTTTGCCTTGAAGATTTGGCGGCATTACTTGTATGGTACGTCGTTTACTATCTATACGGATCACAAGAGCCTGAAGTTTCTATTTACTCAGGCGGAGCTGAATATGAGACATATGAGATGGATGGACATACTCAAGGACTATTATTGTGAAATAGAGTACCATCCTGGAAAGGCGAACTTGACAGCAGATGCCTTGAGTCGGAAGGTGAAGTGTACTGCTGAGGACATCATGCATCTATCGGCTATGATGACTTCCTACTGTCATCTGGGCTATGACTTTGATGTGGATACATCACCGGTACGTGTATCAACCTTATTGGCAGAGCCGAATATTTATGAGAATATTAGGAGAGCTCAGAGGACAGATGATGAGATTCAGAGATGGTTATCATTGGTACTTCATGGACAACCATTGAAGTTCAGAGTGGCTGAGTACGGTTCCTTGAGATTGGGTAACCGTTGGGTAGTTCCGAGTACGCCGGAGTTGCGTAGAGGGATCTTACAGCGAGCTCATAGCAGCAGGCTTAGTATCCACCCAGGCGGGAGGAAGATCTACAAGGATCTATGTGATCAATTTTGGTGGAAACGGATGAAATGAGATGTGATAGCATTCTTTAAGAGATGCTTGATATGTCAATAGGTGAAGGCAGAAAGGCAGAGGCCTGGTGGCAAGCTGAGGAGCTTGGAGATACCTGGATGGAAGTGGGAACACATATCCATGGACTTTGTGACCCACTTGCCGAGGACTGCTTCGGAGTTTTGATGCGATTTGGGTGATCGTGGACAGGCTGACAAAGATAGCTCATTTTATCCCGTACAGTATGACATTCACATACTTGAGGATGGCTCAGTTGTATGTCCGGAATGTGGTGAGACTGCACGGGATTCCAGTTTCCATTGTATCTGACCGAGATCCGCTGTTTACATCTCACTTTTGGGGAGGCCTTCAGTCAGCTTTGGGTACTGAGGTGATATTGAGCACGACATATCATCCCCAAACGGACGGTCAGACCGAGCGTACTATACAAACGCTCGAAGACATGTTGCGGGCATGTGTGTTGGAGTTTGATACTTCGTGGCAGGATTCATTGGCCTTGGTAGAGTTCTCGTACAATAATAGCTATCAGGCGAGCATTCAGATGGCTCCATTAGAGGCTCTTTATGGTAGACGCTGCAGGTCACCATTATACTGGGATGACTTGGCTAGCAAATCGGTCTGAGGACCAGAATTGATTTGGGAGATGGAGGAAAAGATAAAGATTATCCGACAAAAGATGAAAGCATCCTAGGATAGGCAGACAGTTTATGCAAATAAAAGACGGCGACCGTTGGAATTCCAATTGGGAAATAAGGTCTTTTTGAAGATCTCACCTTTCAGAGGTGTCACCTTTCAGAGGTGTAGTACGGTGTGGAACGCGGGAAATTATCTCCGAGGTATGTGGGACGTTTGAGATCTTGCAGCGCATTGGTACTTTGGCTTACCGTCTAGCTTTGCCACCGTCATTATCTGGTATTCATGACGTTTTCCATGTATCTATGTTGCGGAAGTATGAGCCGTATCCGTCACATGTGTTGCAGCCTTCTGAGGTGCAGTTAGATTCTGATGTGTCCTACGTGGAACGACCTGTTAGAATTCTGGATAGAACTGATTGCAGACATCAGAACAAGGTGATACCGATGGTCAAGGTTAAGTGGGATCGCAAGGGTGTCGAGGAGGCCACGTGGGAGATGAAGCGGCATATGGTGCAGCACTACCCGGAGCTATTTTATGGTATGTGATTTATGTTTAGTTTCGGATTGGTAAGTGCATGTGATTTCGAGGACGAAATCTTATAAGTAGGGGAGTATTGTGATATCCCTGAAATAATTATGTGCATTTGGATATTATTTATGTTTATGTGATAATTTAGGTGTTAATTAATTTAGTGTTGAATTAATTATTAGGGTGAAATGTTTAGTCATGCGGTGGGCGTGACCTGGTAATGCATTTCAGGGTGCATGTGATGCATGTTGGGAAATTGAGTTATGGCATGGTTTATTTGGGGTGGGTGTTAATTATCTTGGTAAAGCATGTTTAATTGAGTTTTGGTGCATTCTTGGAAAATGCTTTTAAAATATCATGTAGGGATATTTTATACATCATGTTAATTAATGGGGTGCCATTTTAATCTTTAAACCACTATACCCCCTCACACTTTACTCTCTCACCACTCTTAATCAAAATCCCCCAACCCTTATTCCCCAAAAAACCCAACAAGTTTTGCACAACAAGGAGGAAGAGAAAACTTTGGAAATCTTGCTATTGCTTGATTCTTGCAAGGAGTTGAAGCTTCAAGAGGTATAAACAACCCCTACTAGTATTGTTCTTATGTATTTTGAAAGGAAATGGGTTTGTGTTTTGGGATTTAAAAATGGTTTGTTTTGGGTATATGTTGTTTTTGGTTGGATATTGGGCTTTTGGTGTTATTAAGGTTTATATTGAAGGTTTATGGTGTTTTGATGTTGTTGGTATTTGAGTTGTATGGATTGGGGAAAGTTTAAGGTGTGAAAATGGTGAATTTTTGGGTTACAGGTCGCGGCGATCGATCGCCCATTTTTGGCGATCGATCGCGCGCAAGCAATAGCGAACAACAACATTTGGTGATCGATCGCCAAGTTTGGGCGATCGATCGGTGGGTCTCGCGATCGATCGCGCCAAACTTGGCGATCGATCGCGCGCAAGGAGTAGCGAACAGCAACATTTGGCTGCTGGATCTCGCGATCGATCGGGGCATTGTAGCGATCGATCACGAGATGCCAGAATTGCATATTTTGGTTATGTTGGTGGGATTTTTGGTATCGACTATTATTGGCTTCTAATATTGGTTTGTGTGAGTGTGTATAACCATCCCAGGTGGCAGCACAACAAAGGAAATAAAGTCCTACCAAATTCTTCATTTTTGAAAAGGTACGTAGTGAGACGTACGAGCAATTGGTGATGCAATTACGCTAATGGGTTTATGCAATGTGCATTGTTATGTGTTTGAGAATGGTTGAATGTTCCGGTGGTTGTTATATTTGAGCGAGGAATATGGTACTTGCCGCTGTCATATGAAGCGATGGAATTATGATATTTGTTGTTGTCATGTCGAAGCGATGGTTATGCCGCTGTCATGTCGAAGCGATGGGTATCATATGATGCCGCTGTCATGTCGAAGCGATGGGTACTAAAATACCGTTGTTATAACAAGATCGGAATAGTTGCGTTAGATAAGTGTATCGATGGTTATTGTTGCATATAAATGAAATACGGAGTTGATCACTTATATTATGAACTAATGATTATGTACATGAGTTATGGAACATGAACGGCCGACGAAATTATGTTAATGCGGCAACTCAGGGAGTATACGTGATAAATGTTTCACGCAATTTTATATTATTGTTCTTGAGTTTTGTTGATGAATGATGTATAGGCTCATGGTGGGGTTGTTCCTGTAGGTGCATTTTGGCTTGGAGGGCTAAGGACCGGGTTGACACGGTGAGCTTCGTGAGGAGTGCCTTTGGTATAGGATGGCCGGATTCTTTTGTATAGTCTCTACTCTAGGAATAGTGTAAAACTATAGGATTAACATTCATTTAGCTGGGAATGTAATTAATCCTTTTGGAAATTTTATTTTGGCATTGTAATCCTAATAGCTCAAGGCATCAACACGAACTTTATACTCTGATTTATGCATGCTTTGCTCTTATTGCACTTAAATCCACACTTAAGGTATCAGGGTCCTTACAATATGGCAACGGCATTATCCTTCGACATATTAGCGGCAAATATTATGTTCCATCGCTACGATATGACATCGTCAAGTATTCTATTCCTCGCTTCGAAATGAGAGCGGCAAGCATTATAATCACCACACGAATATAACAACGACTCACAATAATATGCACGAAGCATCCAATTCATGCATCCACAATGCATAATTCAATAAGTAAAAAAATACATTTTATCGTCGATGCTCGAACGTCTCTCTACGTACCTTTCTTCCAAAAGTGGGGTGTTTTCAGAAACTATCCCCTGCGTTCTGCCGCCACTTGGGAAGGCTCTACACAATTGCACAATTCAATATTAGAAGCCATATTATATCCCATCACAAAAATCCCAACAAAATATAAAAAATCCCAACATTTGTGTCTCGTGATCGATCGCCCATACACGCCAATCGATCGCGAGAAACTACTGCCTTGATGCCCAATTTATGCCATTCCGGGATCGATCGCCAAGTCTCTGCCAATCGATCACGGAAACACACTGTCTGAATGTTATGATGTTCGCGATTGATCGGTAAAAAGTACCGATCGATCGCCGATGCTTGTGTATGCGAAAATCGCCATTTTCACACACAACACCGACTTCAACCTACAAAACCCATTCAACTCCATATCTTTTCAACCCAACACCACAAATTCCTCAAAATACAACACAATACACATCAAAAACAACAAAATCCCATAATTCGACAAATAATTTATCACACTCAAAACAAGCCCTTTTTCCCCCAAAACAAAAATTCAAAACCCATCAATATTTGCTCAATACATAACAAGGAAGGGTCATTACCGCTAATGTAAGGGCCCCGTGACCTTAACCCGTTATTAGTGTATTAGTCCATACCATTAGTGCATACAATCATATTATCATGGGGGAAAAGCCATATGCAAGTATAACATCATATACTAAGCAGAAAATTTCTTGCATTTGATCCACATAATATTCAAATTCCCCAACCAAGATCACTTACATAGCATGCACCCTCATAATACACTAACATGCTATCAGTTCATTTAGCAATTCCGTATTTAATTGCATGCAAACAATAAATGCAGAGAGAAAAGCCATTGCCCATTTATACATTCCATATACACGTAATAACGTACTCACATTAGAGCACCCAATGAATAAACATGTATCTAATGTATAAGATACTCTACCGAATGCGGTTATCGGTACTTCGATCCTGGAAGCACCTCCCATGCATAGTTCGATCTCAACTCTGGATCTACGTACTTATTCAACCAGCTCTGGTACCTTTATCCTGGAAGTACCTCAAATTAACAGCCCGAGATCAACTCCAAAGCTATTGCTGCACCTGTATCACCTGCCCCAACAGAGACAGCCCCCACACGGGGTGAACATACCAATACCACCAATCCAATAATCATAATATTACAGTTCATAATTTACAGAATGTAAATGCCATGAATTTAAATGATACTCCCTGGATGGTATCATCCCCATCCGGGATCCCCTGTATTGTCCATGTACTCAAAATAGCCAAACCATTAAATTCTCAAAAGCCAGTTGATCATCTCATTGATCAACTAAAAACATTGCTGCTATACCAGTTCCATAATCAAATATGATTAAATCATCAAATAGAGTACCACTGATATCACATATATCTAGCCAATGATTCCATAGTTCGATAACATCATTGCTCGCTCCACAATAGCGGCATTTTAACCCCACGATTGTTCAATAGCAGCGGCGTCATAATCAATGGTCGCTCAATGGCGACAACATCCCAATCATTGCTCGCTCAAAAGCAGCACCATATAATTTCCAATATATATATATATATATATATATATATATCCACTTACCATAAACCATGTATTTCAATATCCGTTTATTGGTAATACCATTTACCATGCATTTTCATATACATTTATTGCAACACAGTGTACCATGCACTCAACAATTACAATTATAATAAAGGGTTATGCTCGGACGTCATACGTACCTTATTCCGTAGACCGAATCAAACCTTGTTTGAGTCCCACGACCCGATGCATTAAGTGCTAAACACATAAATAACTCATAATCAAACACAAGCATGCAACCACGTGCCCAAGCACGTTCACAACCCCCCAAACTTATCGTCATTCCATGACGATTTACCATTTTAAAAGACCCCGGGTTAAGCATGCATAATACCAAAAATATTCCATTTTATAAGATTAAATGATAGCCAAAAACTCAACCGAGAATTCCGTTTTATTAAACTTTGGCTCCAACCAATCCATTTTAAAAGTATAGCATTCCCATTGGAATGTGGACATAGTCCCGGAAATGGGCCACTTAAACCTCGATTCCAAAATCCGGACATTTTCTAAAATTTTTGAAAAAACCACAACCTTAGGGCGGTGATCGATCGCCGATTTTATCGCGGTCGATCGCCCCTCGCCAGTGGACAACCAGTGCTTCATCGCGATCGATCGCGAGTCTCCGCGATCGATCGTCAACCCACTCGCAATCGATCGCCGAGACCTCGCGATCCATCGCCACACTGTTTATCGTCACCAAAATCCAGATGTTCGTTGCGATCGATCGACACCCCCTCGGCGATCGATCAAGACCTGCGATTTTCCGAAAAACTCGAGTTTCCATGGGTTTTTCACACCCAAACTCAAAACCAACACCCCATACACCATCAACACTTCAAATATACCATTTAAAGCCAATAAAAACTCTAAAAACTCAACTTTGGATTTTTAACCAAAAATCCCTATATCCAAAACCAACCAAAACCTTAACCAAACTCTACAATACCACTACCAAATCGAAGACAACGATGAGGGGAAGATTAATACCTGATTATCTTCGAGCAATCCAGCTCCCGAGCCAAGCTACTAACGATTTTTCCTCCAAGGGAAAAAGAGGGGAAATGGGGGAAGGGTTAGGCGTGGATGAGGGGAGAGAAGGAGGGAAATGATTTGTGTTATCCCGTAACACCGAGTCCACTTGGTATTTATAGTACCAAGGCTCTTAAATACCTCGTCCCTTGGATTCCAACGACTCCAAATACCGGATTTAAAATCCCCGAGAGTCCCAATACCATAATTAAATCATAATTGCCACAACTAAAATCCATTAAGGATCCTTACCACTCCGGGATTAACACCATTAATTCCCGGGCATCACAATTATCTCCCACTAATAAAATTTCATCCCCGAAATTGCACAGGCGTACCCCACGTAACACCAAGACCACGCAATCCAAACGGATCCACATTGTCGAATCATTAACATAACATGAACGACACACCAACCACGAGGATACAGACCTCGCACCAGCACCTGGAATGGAGTAACCTCTCAAACCGACACAAATTCAAGAAAGACATCAGCATTCCCCGATGCTAACCATCTCAAAAGCAGTCAGCCAAACATAACTGCAAATCAAACGAATCAATCATGATTCCCAAAATTGACATCGCCTCGATGATATCTCTACGATTTAGCCTACGATGTTAACCATACATCGTTACCAAGGAAACCACCAGTACACTACATTAATTTTACTAAATCCGATTCCCGTTCTCCAATTCCACCTCCATCAAAGGAGCAGTTGCACCACTTTGCAACACGGATCGGGCAATTCACCGCTACCGATCAACACAAAAACACATCTCTAAAGATGTCTACATCCGTAAGTTCCAAGAAATCACATCTTGGTCCAACGCATCATCGAGACTCTACAAGGTCTCAAATTCCCAAAAGGACATGCAAGAACAATCAATTGCATTCCCGCCACACGTGTCAACCGCGACACCTAACAAATCCAAAACATGGCCATCCCTCGATTATCCTAGGATTCAACGATCCTAACACAGGGATGTTATCAATTTACTCAGAAATGAATTACCATGGCCTAAAAATACGACAATCCCTCCTCAGGGGAAATCAACCAACCCTCACGATCATTCTTCAGAATACATCGTGTCATCGAGATTACCAATCTCAAAGTCCCACAATCTCTCACTGGAGATTCATTCCTCCAAGCATACTAACCCGATGCTCGACGAGGACCAAAATAAAAGCTGGCATTCGTATACACACACGGGTACACATGCCTAAGTACCAATACAACTTGCATACCCAAGGCGATCGACTCGTGTATCACCAATCATACCAGCAGCCTCAAAAACAACTGTCAATCCCCAGTTATTCTCACATCGCGGAGAATGATGATTGACGAACCAATGATCAAAGGTGTGCTTCCAACATCAACACTGCACCAACCGATTCATCGAGTCTACAAAGATTCCAAAAAGGTAGGTATATCTATACCGCCTTCCTCTCAAGGAAAATGTCATGTACCATGACCTTCCAACCTCGAACCACCGTTCGGAAACTGGATATATTTATACCAAAATATATCCCGGAACCAACAAATACATAACTGGTTCAGAAAAGTGCCTCAATGCCGCTGTTACCAAATCAAAATCCGTATACACAACGTATACACATCTAGCGATGCTCTGTACTAATGTCATAGTACTCCACAAACCTTGAGCATCTCCTCAGAGACGTCTCCACGAACGTCCCGCCAGCAATATGAAGCCATCACCTAGTCCAACACTAGCAGTGCTTACCCTGGTTGATTCACAATCAACCCTCAACCAATATTAGTTGTCTCCATGACAGTACCATTCAAATCTCTCCAAGAGATAAAATCAATATAGTAGTGTCACCCCACTAACTATATCTCACAATCCAATTGTGTCGCCCATTGCATGCCATATGCAAGATGCTCAACCCGAGCCAAAAAAAATATGACTTGTCGACACTCACGTTGGTACTCCAATAGAAATGAGCTGTCTCAGTACAAGTCCCTTAACAGTTGACGCATAAACGTCCCTGTGAGGTATTCCCTGCCTCAAACCTCATGCGACATAGTGACTACTAGAGTCCACTATTACCCTCATCGTATCATCATACGATTCACCAAACTCGGTTCCAGCGAGCAGTGTAATGGCTACAACAAGCGCACTATATCACTGCAATAATACCTGCTAGCAGTTCGCTGCCCCATAGGCTTATACCAACCCTACCAACATGTCATACGTTCCATCCCGGTATGCCATACCATACAAACCATTAGAGTAGTGGGTCATCACCCAATATTTCTCTAAAACACCAAGGCATAATGGACATCCTGGTGTCCTTGCTCAACCCCAATGCAATCCTAACCATTAGGATTTATCTCCTCACCCTCAGGGTGATTGCGACCAAGTCTACCACACATCACAACAACAAGCGAGTAGTTTCCTCAATGACTACTCTTACCACCAATCACTTGGCCTTAGCCATTCCAGCGAGTATACCCAAAGGTATCACTACTCAAAAATATTTACCTCTATTGCATGATGCGGTACACTCACTGGTAGAATGCATCCAATAATCCATCGAGCAAACCTGCTCGGCGTAACAGTCTCGTCAACCGGTGATGTAGACACCACCTTGTGCTCATCAACAGCACTCAAACCATATGACTAAATACGCACACCAGACGTATTATTCATCATCACGACGCTACACGCCTACATAGAATATCCACTATGTCATCGTCATCCCGTGACGGTATATGCCAACATATGACATCCAAAATAACATCGTCAACTCGTGACGGTACATGTCAACATATGACATCCAAAATCCCATCGTCAAACACTCGACGGTATATGTATATCAACGCATGACATCGACAATGATGCTAATAAAACAGTAGTATACCATACCTCATCGCTAACAAGATAGCGGCATACTTGTATCCTTTTTCCACCAGTGGTACCCAAGCAGCACCCATCGCTCGTAGGTGGCGTAATCCAGTGCTACGTCATAGAGTCAGCGGCATAAAACATCGCTATAGATATCCGGGGGTATGAACCATCGCCATAGATGTAGTGGAATGACCAATCACTTTATAATATCTGGCGGCATGAACCATCGCCAATAGATGTAGCGGAATGATACGTCGCTATATGATACCCGGCGGCATGAACCTCGCCATCGATGTAGCGGAATGTACCATCTGTAACACCCGTAAAGATTAAGAGAAGTATTTACTAACCCGTAAAGATTAAGAGAAGTAATTACTAAAAGACTGTGAAATCGTAAAATGTAAGAAAATGCTTAAGAAAAAAATTAAGAAGATTAATTAATTATGGAAATGATTAAGCAAACAATAAACTATACTTAGAGCAAAATGTTATGACTTGCGTGTATTTTGAGATTGGTTTGGAATAATATGAATAATTATTATTGTAGTCTAAAATTGTTTAATGGTGAAGTATTGGTATTGTGATGTCCCCGAAATGATTAATTGTAATTAAGGCATTAATAATGTTCATATGTTTAACACATGGATAATTGATTTATGTGTTGAAATTAATTATCGTGATGACATGCTTAGTCACATGATAGGCGTGACCTGGGGGTTACATTTCAGGGTGCATGTTATGCATGTTGAGTAATTGGGTGTTTTAGTGGCTTAATTGTGATGGTGGTAAATTATTTGGTGAAACATGTGTTTAATTGGGATTTTGGCGCATTGATGTGAAATGCTTTTAAAATATCTTGTTGAGATGTTTTATACACCATGGTAATTGGGGGAGTACAATTTAATTAAATCAAACCCACTTAATACCCCAACCCATCTTTACCCATCACTTTATCTTTTTTTCCCCCAAATCATTCACACAAACCCTCATTCTCTTCATTTTCGATTTTGGGCAAAAAGTGGAAGAGAAATCCTTGCAAAAACTTGTTTTGTGGAATTTGTTGGGAGATTTGGAGTCCCCAAGAGGTATGGATACCTCCTTATTGTTTTTGTAGTGTTTTGTTTGAGTTTGAAATGGTTTTGGAGGGTTTTGAAATGGGTATGTTTGGGTTGGTATGATTTTTGGTTGAATGTTGGATTTTTGGGTTGTGTAAGGTGTATTTTGAAGGTTTATGATGATTTTTATGTTTTGGGTTTGTTGGAGTAAGTGTGGGGGATGAAGGGAAGAAATTTTGGTGCTAAAATGGTGAAAAATTGCGCACCAGCAGGTGGCGATCGATCGCCTGAAATGAGGCGATCGGTCGCCGAAGGCCAGTAGCCATTTTGCGTAGCAGGCGATCGATCGCCTCAAATGAAGCGATCGATCGCCGCGAGGCAGAAAATTTAGGCGATCGATCGCCTCGTGCAGCGATCGATCGCCAACAGCTTAAAAATGGCAAATGATGTTTTTGTTGAATTTTTGGTATTTGGCTATTGTTTAGCTTCTAATATTGATTTGTATGGTTGTGTAGAACCACCCCAGGTGCCAACAACATCGAGGAGATAAAGTTCTCCAACTTCTCCACTTTTGGGAATTAAGGTACGTAGTGAGACGTACGGGCATCGGACGGTAAAACGTGTTACGCCTTTGCTTATGTATATCGTGGATAGTGAATCCTTACATGTGATGATATATGTGAAATGATAGTGATATATCGTGATAATGGAATCAACTGTTGTGTTTGATTATTGTGGTAGAATTGATGAATGTTCCGGTAGCCTTTATCTCCGAGCGAGGGAGGTACTTGCCGCTGTCATATGAAGCGATGGTAGTATGATATTTGCCGCTGTCAAGTCTAAGCGAGGTACATGCCGCTGTCATTGTCGAAGCGAGGGATATCATATGATGCCGCTATATGTCGAAGCGAGGGGTCCTAAAATTCCGCTGTTGTATTGGGACCGGAACAGTCACAATTCTAGTGATTAATGTGGAATATTGTGATTATAACTGGAACGTGATATCGATCATTATCTTGTGAGCTAATGATTTTCGTGCATGAGTTTATGAAACAGGAACAACAAAGGAAATGTGCTAATGTGGTGAATCAGGGAGCATATATACATATATATCTCATGCAACTATTTACGTTATTATGTTTGATTGTGTTGAATAGTGATGTATATGCCCACGGTGAGTTGTTCATGTAGGTGCACCTTTGGATTTGGAGGGCTATGGGCCGGGTTGAGGCAGTGAGTTTGGAGGAGCCTTGTGAATTAGGATGGAGGATTTGGTATAGTCTCTACTCTAGGAGTAGTGTAAATCTATGGCGTTAACATTCATTATTGGGAATGTAATTAATTAGCTTTGAAGTTTTATTTTGGCCTGTAATCCTATTAGCTACGTAATAACCGGAACCATAAACTGTCTGTGATGCATGCTTAGCCCTAATTATGTCTTGATTATGATGTTAAGGTAGGAAGACCCTACAGGTATAGAGGAGTTAGTAGTTAATAGAGTGTTGGGCTTTAATCCATCTTTAGTAATTGGCCCTTTAATTCCTTGAAAGCAACGTGGCTTGCTTTGCACAAAACACTTATCCTTTCATTTTGTATAAAACAATGCAACGTGGACTAACTTAGGAATACACAATTTTATTCAAATATTAGGAATAAAAAAATCAGAAAAGAAAAGCTATTAGGGCTCGAAGGGAACTTTTCATAAAGTGCATTTGTGCATTTGTGTGTTCTTTTTTTTTCGTCACTCTAAACTACAGTGGAACAAGATTAATGCAAACTTATGTGTCTTCCCTTCATATTGCTTCAAGAACTCAAGATGTCGATTGAGTAAACCTCTCAATCAGTAAGGATTTCATATATTTGGGCTAGTTTCTTCTTATTAAGGTAAGCTTTTAGATTATTTTTCCTCTTAATTATTAAAGGTGGAAACTTGATAACTATGGTCATTGGGTGGGTGACTGATTATATAAAATAGTGTTTATGTTGATGGATTGCATTAACACGTACAGATGACTAGAGCAGTTCAATCCCTTGTTTTGATTGATTTTATCGATTCGTAAAACTTATTAGATTCATTCAAGAAATCTTGTAGGAATTGTTTGTAATTCTTGATGTATGAGAGTTAAAGCTGAAAAAAATACCATTTTAATTGGCTTACGGGTTCCCTGGTTGAAATGAGTCAAATCTTGAAGTGGCTTGAGTTGTATTCCTGAAATTATGGTTGATAAATTCTATTTGATGGGTACGGTCACTTGGGGGATAAAGTAAATTTAAATAGCTTTAGTTGAGCTATTAAAAATGGATAAATATGTAGTATGTTGGTTTGTATAAATTACACTTTTGCATCGCATCAACTTGAATTTTCTTTTCCATAGTGTAATAATTGAAATTGCTGGAGTAACTAACCGAGACAAGAAATGGTAGGTAAATTACTATAGTAAATGATTCTAATGAGGATTAGCAATTTTGTACTGTAATCAAAGTGGCATTATGAGAATAATGTATGATTGAAGGAATAGAAATATATATTTAATGAAATTGTTGAACAATAGAAATTAATCAGTTATGGATTTTGTAAATGTTGTTCTTATCGATGGTGTGAACAGATAATAGCAGGAGAAATCAGGTGGACAGTTGAATACAATAATCATTTTTATTTCACCTTTCAGGTACGTTCTATCTTAATCATAGCAGTAAATTATCATTGAGTAAACATATGGATTGCATATCATTAAATGAGAAGATTTGAGAATATGTGATGAATTGATGAGTTGAGATAGAATATTATATGATGAAATTAGATGAGATAGGATGATGATGCGAATATTTTTGTATATTATATATCTAAATTGATGATTGGATAGATGTTATCTATGTGGTTGATGCGGACTGATGAGTCCAAGATTTGGGTCAATGGATGAAATTGCTGGTCCTGATATCATATATATGGATGATATGGACTGACGAGTCCTTGATGTAGGCCAATGGATGACATATCTGGTCTGATGATAGTGAATGCATTGCGATGCATTTCATATATAGATGATGTGATGTAATATTGGACATCGTTTATATTATATTATTGTTGTCTTGTTTAACATGATTAGTTCCGAGGTAACGGAACAATGTATAATTATTTGTTAAACAGTTGAGTTATATTGATGAGATGTTTACGATCTGTATAATTTCTGTTGGTATTTTGGTAAGAACGTACTGGGCGTTAGCTCACCCTTATATGGGTTTTGTTTTTCAGGTGACAGGACTGGTACTAGTAGACGGGGTTAGAGTTAGACTGACGACGGGATATAGGGTAGAACCCACTAGTTTCCAGTGTTTGATATTACTGAAGAATATACTTTTGATGTTCAATAGGATTAAGAGATTATATGTTTATGTGTATGTTTGTGTTTATGTGATGTTGATTAGCATCTCGTTCATGTTTGTCAAATTTTATTTATGATGGAGAGTATTTATTTTGGCGATAGTGGGTCTGTCATCATTTGCTTAGGATTGTGATATTGGATTCTGTTATTTATAGTCGATGTGTTGTCTGTTTGTTGTTTGATTTAAATAAAATCCGGCTCAAATATATTTTTACATCATCAAGTGGTCAGTTTTGGTTTTAGGAGGGCCCCAGTGTGCCTAATTACTATTTGTTTTAAAAAAAAATTTTAATTAAATTAGCCGGAATATTTATTGATTGATTATTGATCGCGATTAAATGTATTAATTGCATGCTAATGTGAGATTAACTCGAGGGGCCCTACACCATCGCTATATGATACCCGGCGGCATGAACCATCGCCATAGATGTAGCGGAATGTAACATCACTATATGATACCCGGCGGTATGAACCATCGCCAGCAGAATAGCGGAATAACCCATCGCTATGAATACTCAGCGACATGAACCATCGCCAACAGAATAGCGGAATAACCCATCGCTATGAATACCCAAGCGGCATGAACCATCGCCAACAGAATAGCGGAATAACCCATCGCTATGAATACCCGGTGGCATGAACCATCGCCAACAGAATAGCGGAATAAACCATCGCTATGAATTACCGGCGGCATGAACCATCACCAACAGAATAGCGTCATGATATCCCTCGCTATAAAGCGGCAAATATCCCCTTCGCTACTTCACTTCGACATACCAGCGGCATAATATCCCTCGCTTAAGCGGCAAATATCCTCCATCACTATCATATGACAGCGGAAAGCTCATCGCTACTCCATATTAGCTGTATAGTATCCCTCGCTTAAGCGGCAAATATTCTTCATCGCGATGGTATGACAGCGGCGCCACTACTCCTCGTTTTATCATGACAGTTAAAATACCCCTCGCTTCGACATATTAGCGGCATAATATCCCTCGCAATAGTAATATGACAGCGGAATTATCCTTCGCTTCGACATATTTGCGGCAAATATTCTTCATCGCTATAATATGACAGCGGCAAGTATTCACATCGCTACGCCATGTATGCAACCGTAATGTATAACCCATATTCCAATAAACATCACTAGGAGTGTATTTTAATGCACCTCGCTTCAAATGTGACATGCGGAGTTTACCATCGCTTCAATATTTAGCGGCAAAGCATTAAAATCATCACTCCAATATGCAACCGTAATGCATAATCAATGTCCCATATGACCCTGCAACCACCATGGTTAGCAACAACATATTTCAATTATGAACAAATATCATAAACGTACATAAGCAATATAGTTGTGCCACACAACACTAACTATCATCATGCATAAGTGTGTGCTTCTCATTCCCATTAACATGTTCCTAGGCCCTCAACAGCCCCAAAGAGCAACCACTGCTCTGATACCACTAATGTAAGGACCCTCGTGCCCTTAACCCGTTATTAGTGTATTAATCCATACCATTAGTGCATACAATCATATTATCATGGGGGAAAAGCCATATGCAAGTATAACATCATATACTAACCAGAAAATGTCTTGTATTTGATCCACATAATATTCAAATTCCCCAACCAAGATCACTTACATAGCATGCACCCTCATAATACACTAACATGCTCTCAGTTCATTTAGCAATTCCGTATTTAATTGCATGCAAACAATAAATGAAGAGAGAAAAGCCATTGCCCATTTAGACATTCCATATACACGTAAAAACTTACTCACATGAGAGCACCCAATGAATAAACGTGTATCTAATGTATAAGATACTCTACCAAATGTGGTTATTGGTACTTCGATCCTGGAAGCACCTCCCATGCATAAATCGATCTCAACTCTGGATCTACGTACTTATTCAACCAGCTCTAGTACCTCTATCCTGGAAGTACCTCAAAATAACAGCCCGAGCTCAACTCCAAAGCTACTGCTGCACCTGTATCACCTGCCCCAACAGAGACAGCCCCCACACGGGGTGAGCATAACAATATCACCAATCCAATAATCATAATATTACAGTTCATAATTTACAGAATGTAAATGCCATGAATTTAAATGATACTCCCTGGATGATATCATCCTCATCCGGATCCCCTGCATTATCCCTATTCTCAAAATAGCCAAACCATTAAATTCTCAAAAGCCAGTTGATCATCTCATTGATCAACTAAAACCATTCCTGCTATACCAGTTCCATTATCAAATATGATTAAATCATCAAATAGAGTACCACAGATATCACATATATCTAGCCAATGATTCCATAGTTCGATAACATCATTGCTCGCTCCACAATAGCGGCATTTTAACCCCACGCTTGCTCAACAGCAGCGGCGTCATAATCGATGGTCGCTCAATGGCTATAACATACCAATCATTGCTCGCTCAAAAGCGGCACCATATAATTTCCAATATATATATATATATATATATATATATATATATATATATATATATATATCCACTTATAGCAGTTAGCATAAACCATGTAATCAATATCCGTTTATTGCTAATAACATTTACTATGTAATTTCATATACATTTATTGCAACACAGTGTACCATGCACTCAACAATTACAATTATAATAAAGGGTTATGCTCGGACGTCATACGTACCTTATAATTTCGTAGACCGAATCAAACCTTGTTTGAGTCCCACGACCCGATGCATTAAGTGCTAAACACATAACTAACTCATATTCAAACACAAGCATGCAACCACGTGCCCAAGCACGTTCACAACCCCCAAACTTATCGTCAATCCATGACTTACCATTTTAAAAGATCCCGGGTTAAGCATGCATAATACCCAAAATATTCCATTTTGTAAGATTAAATGATAGCCAAGAGAATTCCATTTTTTTAAACTTTGGCTCCAACCAATCCATTTTAAAAGTATAGCATTCCCATTGGATAGCCCCTGACCAGTGGCCAACCAGTGCTGACATTAAACCTCGATTCCAAAATCCTGACATTTTTTAATTTTTTTGAAAAAAGTACAACCTTCGGGAGGCGACCGATCGCCGATTTTATCGCGATCGATAGCCCCTGACCAGTGGCCAACCAGTGCTTCATCGCGATCGATCGCGAGTCTCCACGATCGATCGCCAACCCACTCGCGATCGATCGTCGAGACCTCGCGATCGATTTCCCGCACTGTTTATCATCACCAAAATCCAGCTGTTCGTCGCGATCGATCGGCACCCCCCTCGGCGATCGATCGCGACCTGCGATTTTCCGAAAAACTCAAGCTTCCATGGTGTTTTTCACACCCAAACTCAAAACCAACACCCCATACACCATCAATACTTCAAATACACCATTTAAAGCCAATAAAAACTCTAAAAACTCAACTTTGGATTTTTAACCAAAAATCCCTAAATCCAAAACCAACCAAAACCTTAACCAAACTCTACAATACCACTACCAAATCGAAGACAACGATGAGGGGAAGATTAATACCTGATTATCTTCGAGAAATCCGGCTCCCGAGCCAACCTACCAACAATTTTTCCTCCAAGGGAAAAAGAGGGGAAATGGGGGAAGGGTTAGGCGTGGATGAGGGGAGAGAATGAGGGAAATGATTTGTGTTATCCCGTAACACCGAGTCCACTTGGTATTTATAGTACCAAGGTTCCAAAATACCAATCCCTTCACAAATACATCATGACTCATTAAAAATCATCTGTTTACAATAATTACCTCACAAACTCTATTTTCATTACCAGTCCCAGTACAAAGTACTCCGGACCCCAAAATCCCACCAAAGACCAAATTCCAAGGTTATCACCACGATGAGAATACAATCTCGTCCCTTGGATTCCAACGACTCCAAATATCGGATTTAAAATCCCCGGGAGTCCCAATACCTAATTAATTCATAATTGCCACAATTAAAATCCGTTAAGGATCCTGACCACTCCGGGATTAACACCATTAATTCCCGGGCATCACAGCTTAAGCTTTAAATTCCTAGTAAGATTCAAAGTTAAAAGTGTTCCCAAGCTCTTCCTTCTTCGTTGCTAGTGTTAGGCGATAAAGAGAGGGTTGGGGGAGAGTTTTGAGTGATAGGAGTTGTGTGGTGGGGGAATGAGATGAGTAAGGAAGGTAGAGTGTGAGTTTGGTTTAAAAAATGATGTCCAAGCATTTAGCATGATGTAGTAAATATCTCACTTGATATTTAAAAACATTTAACCAGCAAAATGCACCATAATTATAAATTAAACATGTTTTTCTAAATTATTAGAACAAAGCTCAACTGCATCATGCCAAATTTACCAATACACCATAATTAATTACATGCACCCTGAAATGTAAAACTAGTTCACGCCCATTGCATACCCATATCATTTCACAACCACACATAATTATAACACCATAATCACCTCATAATCATCATTAAGAGCCAATATGCACATGATTATTTCAAGGATATCACATTAATCCTCTACTTAGAAAATTTCGACCTCAAAATTTGCATACACTTACCAATGCCAATCAAAACATTATTCACATACCAGAAAATAGTTCCGGGTATTGCTGCATCATATGTCGCTCTGTCTCCCACGTGGCCTCCTCGACACCCCTATTGTGATATCCCCGAAATGGTTATTTGCATTTGGGCATTAATTGTGCTTATATGATTAATTATGATGGTAATTAATTATGTGTTGGAATTATTATGTTGAAATGTTTAGTCACATGGTAGATGTGATCGGGTTGCATTTCAGGGTGCATGTGATGCATGTTAGACATTTGGGGTGTTTTAATGACTTCATGTGTGGGTAGTCATTTTTTAGGAAACATGCATTTATTTGTAATTGTGGAGCATAGTGGTGTTATGCTTTTAAATATCATGTTGGGGTGTTTTATACACCGTGGTATTGTGGGATGCACCCTATTTTAATTAAACCCAACCCTTATAACCCCCCACCTTTACCAAATCACTCTTACTTTACCAAAATCAATTCCCACAAACCCTCCCCCTTCATTTTCGTTCTTGAGCTTTGGGGTGAAGAGAAGTCCTTGCAAAATCTTGATTTGTGGAGTTTATTGGGTGATTTGAGATCCCCAAGAGGTATGGATACCTCATGGTTAATTTTGTTGTGTTTTATTTAAGTTTGGTATGATTTTGAAGGATTTTAAAATGGGTTTGTTTTGGGTTGTTGTGGTTTTGGTTGTATGTTGGATTTATACTTGTTTTGAAGTATATTTTGGTGGTTTATGTTGTATTAGATGTTGTTGGTTTGTTGGGTTAAGTGTTGGTATGGATTGGAAGGATTTTTGGGAGCAAAAATGGTGAAAATCGCGACTCTGTGCGAGGCGATCAATCGCCTGAAAAGAGGCGACCGATCGCCATAGGGCAGTACCATTTTCGCAGGGGAGGCGATCGATCGCCTAAAATGAGGCGACCGATCGCCGAGAGGCAGTAGCCAAAATATGGGATAGGCGATCGATCGCCATGTTTGGCGCGATCGATCGCCGCAGTGAAAATTTTGAGGCGACCGATCGCCTGAGGGAAGCGATCGATCGCCGCCTGTAGAATTTTGGAAAATGGTTTCTTTTGTCAAATTTTTGGTATTTGGCTATTATTTGGCTTCTAATATGGGGTTGTGTGATTGTGTAGAACCATCCCAGGTAGCAACGCAACCGAGGAACTGAAGCCATATCAAATCCACTTTTGGAAAGGTAAGTAGTGGACGTACGGGCACCCAACGGTACATGTATCTTATATACTCATTGTTTATGCATTGTGGATGCGAGGGGTGGGAGTCCCGCATGTCCATTGAAGCGAGGTTATCCTATGCCGCCTATATGTAAATAAGCGAGGGGCAATAAAATACATTGTGATGGACAGACTAGGGATTGGTGATCAGTATTTGGTATTGATGAGCTGGTGTTATGTCATGACATGTTCATTAAAAATAATCTATTGATTATACTCATGAGTTATGGTACAGGGACAACCAAACGGGAAGCGTTTGAAATGCATGGGGAAAACAGGAAGTGTTTTATTATGATTATGCATTTACGCTTTATCTTCATATTGTGTTGAATATGAATGATTATTATTGCTCATGTTTGGGAGTTGTCCTTGTAGGTACACGTTTGGCATGATAGAAGGGCTAGACGGGTTGAGATGGTGAGCTTGTTGAGGATGCTTTTGGGGCTTGAAGGACAGGATTGTTTTGGATAGTATCTACTCTAGGTGTAGTATAAAACTATAGTTGAACACATTCATTGATTGGAATGTAATTAATCCATTTGGTAGTCCTTATTTTTGGCATGTAATGCTTAAGCTCATAGACTCAACACGTTCTTTTACACTCTGATCTTTTATATTAGCTCTATTATGCCTAGATTTCGCACTTAAGGATTAGGGTCCTTACATTAGTGGTATCAGAGCAGTGGTTAGAGAACCCGGGAACGAGTGAAGGGTAGCCTTAGCATGATTGGCTAGGTGCTTACATTTGAAGCATGTTTATGCATGTGGTGCATATTAATGTATATCCTGTTATACTAACGTGCTTATTCTCATTCCTGTTATCTAACGGCATAACATATATATTGCTTTGGAATTGTTGTTAACATTTGTGTTACAGCATGGCTGCTAATGAGGAGGTTGGAGATGTTGGTAGTGTGAACGCAAGTATTGGGCAGGCAAACCCTCTACCTCCACCGGCCGTAGGCATGGAACCCGTAGCTCAGTTATTACTACCGGGTGAGATCAGTTTGACGCAATTTCTGTCTTACCATCCGCCCCAGTTTGAGGGGACAGAGTCCGGAGAAGAGGCTGAAGAGTGGCTGGAAAGACTTGAACAGATCTTTGTATCGGCTCCTTGTGCTGTTACATCTTGGCTGAGGCTGGCGGAGTTTCAGTTAGCTAAGAAACCTCTAATGTGGTGGAGGAGCACGGTGATGGAGCTGAGAGCACTAGGTGCTGTGATTGATTGGACACTCTTCAGGACTAGGTTTCTGAACCGGTACTTCTCCGCAGCGGCGAGACAGACGAAGGAGGATGAATTTACAAGTTTGAAACAGGGGAACATGACGGTGTCAGACTATGCCACGCGGTACTCTTCGTTGCTGAGGTATGTTCCCCACATTGCCACCAATGGGCACGCAAAGATGAGGAATTTTATGAAGGGGTTGCGACCGGAGCTCTATGACCGGGTTATCACCAATAACCCAACTTCTTTTGATGATGCTCTCACAAGGGCGGAGCTTGCCGAGCTTGGGGTGGGAGCTTATCCTAGTGCTATGCCACCACCAGTACCGCAACAGAGGCAGACTACTGACAGCTTGAGGCCCCGAGGAGAGCCATTTAAACCTCGTGGTGCCTCTTCATCTTCGCGATTTGGTGGAAAGAAATTCTTTGGACAGAAGCAGGAGGGCAAGAAGGGCAATTGGTCCGCCAACCGAGGATCCACGCAAGGAAATAGGCCGGGAGAGCCTAGGTGCGACAATTGTGGAGGGCCACATTCTTCAAACAAGTGTCCTTCCTGTTATATCTGTGGCAAGATGGGCCACATCGTTCGGTATTGCCCCACCCGGGGAGGACAGTCAGAGTTTCAGGGCAACAAGCCGAGATTTGAGGATAGGACAGTGCAGCAGAGGCAGCAGTTTGGGCCTCGACCATCGGGAGGTCAGACAGTGGGACCGCCCCAGGGACAGGTGTATGCACTGACCAGAGAGTAGGCTCAGGCAGCCCCAGAGGAGGTGATTGCCGGTATGTGTCATTTATTTACGTACCCTGCTTTTATTTTGATCGATACAGGTGCCTCCCACTCTTTTGTATCGGTGGGTTTTGTGGAAAGACACCATATGCGCACGTCTTCTTTACCCACGCCTCTTTTGGTCTCGACACCCACTGGAAGAAATGTCGTTGCTGATCAATTTATGGCAGACTGCCTCATTTATTTTGAGGGCAACAAATTGAGATCAGACTTGATTGTGCTGGGTATGTCAGACTTCGACTGCATCTTGGGTATTGATGTTCTGAACAGATATCAGGCGGTGGTAGATTGCCGGCAGAGGACAGTGAAGTTCAGACCTGAGTTGGGCAGTCAGTGGACTTTCTATGGCAACGGTTCTCGTGCGAAGATTCCGTTGATTTCAGCGATCAGGATGACTCAGTTGTTGGAACGTGGCCACACGGGTTATCTCATTTATGTCGTGGACACGTCTGGGAAGAGTAAAGAATTGAGAGTTGAGGATGTGCCAGTAGTGGCAGAGTTTGCTGATGTATTCCCAGAAGAGATCCCAGGTTTCCCACCGGCTAGGGAAGTTGAGTTTGGGATCGAGCTGTTGCCAGGGACATCCGCTATCTCTCGTGCACCTTATAGGATGGCACCGGCTAAATTGAGAGAGTTGAAAGAACAGTTGCAGGATCTCCTGGACAAGGGTTATATACGCCCGAGCGTGTCGCCATGGGGCGCACCAGTTCTCTTTGTGAAGAAGAAGGACTGCTCGATGCAGTTTTGCATCGATTACCGGCAACTGAATAAGGCTACAGTGAAGAACAAGTATCCTCTTCCAATGATAGATGGCTTGTTTGATCAGTTGCAAGGTACCAGGGTGTATAGTAAGATTGATTTGAGATCCGGGTATCATCAGATTCGGGTCAGAGAGGAAGATGTGCAGAAGACAGCATTCTGGACCCGATATGGACATTATGAGTTCCTAGTGATGCCGTTCGGCGTGACGAATGCTCCAGCGGTCTTTATGAGTCTGATGAACAGAGTGTTTCAGCAGTATCTTGATCAGTTCGTCATTGTATTTATTGACGACATTCTCATCTACTCCCGGAGCGAGGAGGAGCATGTGAAACACTTGAGGACAGTGCTTTAGATCCTCAGAGAGCATCAGTTGTATGCTAAGCTCAGTACGTGTGAATTTTGGCTGAGCAGTGTGGTGTTTCTGGGGCATGTCATATCGAGCAGCGGGATATCAGTGGATCCCAGGAAGATTGAGGCTGTGATGGAGTGGGCTGCCCCCACTTCTGTGCCTGAGATACGGAGTTTTCTGGGTTTGGCCGGTTATTATCGACGCTTTGTCGAGGGCTTTTCGAAGATTACCAAGCCATTGACACAGTTGACTCAGAAGGGAGTGCCTTTCTTTTGGTCAGAAGCTTGTGAGGAGAGCTTCCAGGAGTTAAAGCACCGGTTGACGACGGCGCCAATGTTAGTGATCCCTACGGAGAACTCCAGATTTGTTTTGTATACTGACGCATCACTTCAGGGCCTTGGGTGTGTTCTGATGCAAGATAAGCATGTGGTAGCTTATGCATCGAGACAGTTGAAGCCGCATGAGACTAGATATCCAGTTCATGACTTGGAACTGGCGGCTATCATCTTCGCCCTGAAGATTTGGAGACATTACTTGTATGGTACTTCGTTTACCATTTACACGGATCACAAGAGCCTCAAGTTTTTATTCACTCAGGCGGAGCTGAACATGAGGCAGAGGAGATGGATGGACTTACTCAAAGACTATGATTGTGAGATCGAGTACCATCCCGGAAAAGCTAATTTGACAGCAGACGCTTTGAGCCGGAAAGTGAGGAGTTCTGCTGAGGACGTCATCCATTTGTCGGCCATGATGACCTCCTATTGCCATTTGGGCTATGATTTTGACATTGATGCATCACCTGTGTATGTATCGACTTTGTTAGCTGAGCCAGATATCTATGAGAACATCAGGAGAGCTCAGAGGTCAGATGATGAGGTTCAGAGGTGGTTATCTTTAGTACATCTTGGTCAGCCAACGAAATTCAGAGTGGCCGATGATGGGTCTTTGAGATTGGGTGACCGTTGGGTGGTTCCGAGTACGCCGGAGTTGCGTAGAGGGATCTTGGAGCGAGCTCATAGTAGCAGACTTAGCATCCACCCAGGCGGGAAAAAGATGTATAAAGATCTACGTGGTCAGTTTTGGTGGAAGAGAATGAAATCTGATGTCGTCGCTTTTGTAAAGAGGTGTTTGATCTGCCAGCAGGTTAAGGCAGAGAGACAGAGACCTGGCGGCGAATTGAGAAGCTTGGAGATACCGAAGTGGAAGTGGGAGCACATTTCCATGGACTTCGTGACTCATTTGCCGAGGAGTACTTCAGGCTTTGATGCTATTTGGGTGATTGTGGACAGATTGACTAAGGTAGCCCACTTTATCCCCTATAGCATGACTTTCACCTTTTTGAGGATGGCGCAGTTGTATATTAGAGATGTGGTGAGATTGCATGGGATCCCCGTTTCCATAGTGTCAGATCGAGATCCGCGATTCACATCTCATTTTTGGGAAGGTCTTCAGTCAGCCTTGGGAACTGAAGTCAGATTGAGCATTGCTTATCATCCTCAGACGGATGGCCAGACCGAGCGTACTATCCAGACGCTCGAGGACATGCTGAGAGCTTGTGTTTTCGAGTTCGATGCCTCTTGGCAGGATTCAGTGCCTTTGGTAGAGTTTTCTTATAACAATAGCTACCAGGCGAGTATTCAGATGGCTCCGTTTGAAGCTCTTTATGGCAGACGGTGTAGATCACCCTTGTGTTGGGATGATTTGGACCGCAGATCGGTCGGAGGACCGGAGTTGATTCGGGAGATGGAAGAAAAGATAAAGACGATAAGGCAGAAAATGAAAGCGGCCCAGGACAGACAGGCAGCTTATGCAAATAGACGGCGGAGACCGTTGGAATTTCAGTTGGGAGATAAGGTCTTTTTGAAGATCTCGCCTTTCAGAGGCGTTGTGCGATTTGGGATGCGCGGGAAACTGTCTCCGAGGTATGTTGGACCGTACGAGATTTTGCAGCGCATTAGCACCTTAGCTTACCGACTGGCTTTGCCGCCTTCTTTATCTGGTATACATGATGTGTTTCATGTATCGATGCTGCGGAAGTATGAGCCAGATCCATCTCATGTGTTACAGCCTTCCGAAGTTCTGTTGGAATCCGATGTGTCTTATGTGGAACGGCCTGTCAGAATTCTGGATCGAGCAGACCGCAGACTTCGGAGTAAAGTGATACCTATGATCAAGGTTCAGTGGGATCGCAGGGGTGTCGAGGAGGCTACGTGGGAGACGGAGCGGCATATGGTGCAGCACTACCCGGAACTATTCTCTGGTATGTGTTTATGTTTAGTTTCCTTTGGGGTAAGTGCATGTGATTTCGAGGACGAAATCTTATAAGTAGGGGAGTATTGTGATATCCCCGAAATGGTTATTTGCATTTGGGCATTAATTGTGCTTATATGATTAATTATGATGGTAATTAATTATGTGTTGGAATTATTATGTTGAAATGTTTAGTCACATGGTAGATGTGATCGAGTTGCATTTCAGGGTGCATGTGATGCATGTTAGACATTTGGGGTGTTTTAATGACTTCATGTGTGGGTAGTCATTTTTGAGGAAACATGCATTTATTTGTAATTGTGGAGCATAGTGGTGTTATGCTTTTAAATATCATGTTGGGGTGTTTTATACACCGTGGTATTGTGGGATGCACCCTATTTTAATTAAACCCAACCCTTATAACCCCCCACCTTTACCAAATCACTCTTACTTTACCAAAATCAATTCCCACAAACCCTCCCCCTTCATTTTCGTTCTTGAGCTTTGGGGTGAAGAGAAGTCCTTGCAAAATCTTGATTTGTGGAGTTTATTGAGTGATTTGAGATCCCAAGAGGTATGGATACCTCATGGTTAATTTTGTTGTGTTTTATTTAAGTTTGGTATGATTTTGAAGGATTTTAAAATGGGTTTGTTTTGGGTTGTTGTGGTTTTGGTTGTATGTTGGATTTATACTTGTTTTGAAGTATATTTTGGTGGTTTATGTTGTATTAGATGTTGTTGGTTTGTTGGGTTAAGTGTTGGTATGGATTGGAAGGATTTTTGGGAGCAAAAATGGTGAAAATCGCGACTCTGTGCGAGGCGATCGATCGCCTGAAAAGAGGCGACCGATCGCCATAGGGCAGTACCATTTTCGCACGGGAGGCGATCGATCGCCTAAAATGAGGCGACCGATCGCCGAGAGGCAGTAGCCAAAATATGGGATAGGCGATTGATCGCCATGTTTGGCGCGATCGATCGCCGCAGTGAAAATTTTGAGGCGACCGATCGCCTGAGGGAAGCGATCGATCGCCGCCTGTAGAATTTTGGAAAATGGTTTCTTTTGTCAAATTTTTGGTATTTGGCTATTATTTGGCTTCTAATATGGGGTTGTGTGATTGTGTAGAACCATCCCAGGTAGCAACGCAACCGAGGAACTGAAGCCATATCAAATCCACTTTTGGAAAGGTACGTAGTGGACGTACGGGCACCCAACGGTACATGTATCTTATATACTCATTGTTTATGCATTGTGGATGCGAGTATATATGTGGTATTGCATTGTGGATGCAAATACATGTTATGCATGATGTTTATAGATGCATATGATTATTGGTGCACATCTCATGAGTCGTGGTCATCCCTTGATGATTTTAATGCTTGCCGCTATTTGTTTGGTTCCGCTAAATGTGAAGCGAGGGGTGGGAGCGCCGCATGTCACATTTGAGTGTGGTTATCATATAGGGCGAGGAAAGGGTATTTGCCGCTCAATGTGAGGCGAGGGGTGGGAGTCCCGCATGTCCATTGAAGCGAGGTTATCCTATGCCGCCTATATGTAAATAAGCGAGGGGCATTAAAATACATTGTGATGGACAGACTAGGGATTGGTGATCAGTATTTGGTATTGATGAGCTGGTGTTATGTCATGACATGTTTAGACCATTAAAAATAATCTATTGATTATACTCATGAGTTATGGTACAGGGACAACCAAACGGGAAGCGTTTGAAATGCATGGGGAAAACAGGAAGTGTTTTATTATGATTATGGATTTACGCTTTATCTTCATATTGTGTTGAATATGAATGATTATTATTGCTCATGTTTGGGAGTTGTCCTTGTAGGTACACGTTTGGCATGATAGAAGGGCTAGACGGGTTGAGATGGTGAGCTTGTTGAGGATGCTTTTGGGGCTTGAAGGACAGGATTATTTTGGATAGTATCTACTCTAGGAGTAGTATAAAACTATAGTTGAACACATTCATTGATTGGAATGTAATTAATCCATTTGGTAGTCCTTATTTTTGGCATGTAATGCTTAAGCTCATAGACTCAACACGTTCTTTTACACTCTGATCTTTTATATTAGCTCTATTATGCCTTGATTTCGCACTTAAGGATTAGGGTCCTTACACCTATGATCCCACTGAACTTTAACCATCGGTATGACATTGTTCTGAAGTCTGCGATCAGCTCGGTCCAAAATTCCAATCGGCCGTTCAACATAAGACACATTAGAGTCTAACTACACTTCTGAAGACTGCAACACATGAGACGGATCCGGCTCATACTTCCTCAACATGACACATGAAACACATCATGAATGTCAGATAACGACGGTGGAAAGGCCAAACGGCAAGCCAAGGTGCCAATACACTGCAAGATCTCATAAGGACCCACATACCTCGGTGACAATTTCCCTCGCATTCCAAACTATACGACCCCTCTGAAAGGTGAGATCTTCAAAAAGACCTTGTCACCTAACTGAAACTCAACGGTCGTCGTTGTTTGTTAGCATAGGCTGTGTGTCTATCCTGGGCTGCTTTCATTTTTGCCCAATCACTTTTACTTTCTCTTCCATCTCTAGGACCAACTCCGGTCCTCCGACCAATTTACGATATAAGTCATCCCAGTACAATGGTGAAATACAACGTCGACCATATAGGGCCTCAAATGGATCCTTCTGAATGCTCGCCTGATAGCTATTGTTGTACGAAAAATCTACCAAAGCCATTGAATCCTGCCATGTAGCGTCAAACTCTAGCACACAAGCCCGCAACATATCTTCGAGCGGCTGTATAGTACGCTCAGTCAAGCCATCCTTTGGGGATGGTATTCCGTACTCAACCTGACCTTGGTCCCCAACGCTGACTGAAGACCTTCCCAAAAGTGAGAAGTAAATCGCGATCTCGATCTTACACAATAGAAACTGGGATCCCGTGCAATCTCACCATATCACGAATGTACAGCTGGGCCATTCTCAAGTACGTGAAGGTCATACTGTTTGGTATAAAGTGAGCCATGAGCCACCTTAGTCAGTCTGTCCAATATCACCCAAATGGCATCGAATCCCGAAGCAGTCCTTGGCAAATGGGTCACAAAGTCCATAGATATGTGTTGACACTTCCATTAGGCACCTCCAAGCTCTTCATCTCACCACCGGGCCTCTGCCTTTCCGCTTTCACCTGCTGACAGACAAACATCTCTTTACGAATGCTATAACATCCAGTTTCATCTGCTTCCACCAGAACTGGTCACACAGGTCTTTATACATCTTCTTCCGCCCGAATGGATGCTAAACTTGATGTTGTGAGCTCGTTGTAAGATTCCTTGGCATAACTCAGGCGCACTCGAAACCACCCAACGATCACCAAGCCTCAATGAACCATCCTCGACCATTCTGAATTTCGATGATTGTCCTTGAAGGACCGATGTTATCCATCTTTGTATTTCATCGTCTGTCTTTTGAGCCCTTCTGATATTCTCAAAAATATATGGTTCGGCTAACAATGTCGACACACATACTGGTGATGCAGACACATCAAAGTCATATCCTAACTGACAGTAAGAAGTCAACAAGGCCGACAGATGAATGACGTCATCCGCAGTATACTTCACCTTCCAACTCAATGCATCAACCGTCAAGTTAGGACTGTCTGGATGGTACTCTATCTCGCAATCGTAGTCCTTCAACAAGTCCATCCATCTCCTTTGTCTCATGTTCAGTTCCGCCTGAGTAGATAAAAAATTCAGGAGCTTGTGGTCGGTGAATATGGTGAACGATGTACCATACAGTTAATGCCGCCAAATCTTCAAGGCAAATATAATAGCCGCCAATTCCAAATCGTGAACTGGATATCAGGTCACATGCGGTTTCAGCTGTCTCGAAGCATAGGCCACCACATGTTTATCCTGCATCAACACACAATATAAGCCTTGCAATGATGTATCTGTATAAAAGGAAGAACCTCTCGTTCTCTGTGGGAATCACTAACACATGTGCAGTCGTCAACTGATACTTTACTTCTTGGAAACTCTGATCACAAGCCTCAGACCAATAAAACGACACTCCTTTCTGAGTCAACTGCGTCAACGGCTTAGCAATCTTCGAAAATCCCTCGAAGAAGCGTCGATAATACTCGGCCAAACCAATAAAACTCCGAATCTCGGGAACAGAGGTAGGTGCAGACCATTCCATCACTGATTCTACTTTCCTGGGATCGACTGATATCTCATTTCTGGAGATCAAATGACCCAAAAACACCACACTATCCAACCATAATTCACACTTGCTGAGCTTGGCAAACAATTGTGTTAGGAAAACATTTCAAAGTTTTGGTGGTGACAAACATCAACTGGATGGACATTGATCGCTTTTATTTTAAACAATTAATTCCAATCTAGCGATTTTAGACCGCAAGTGCACGGTGTCAAGTGTTAGTATAGATAGGAAGATACGGATTGTCGAAC
The DNA here is from genome assembly GCA_907163345.1 of Haberlea rhodopensis. Lineage (NCBI taxonomy): Eukaryota > Viridiplantae > Streptophyta > Magnoliopsida > Lamiales > Gesneriaceae > Haberlea > Haberlea rhodopensis. The sequence goes on along the minus strand of CAJQUN010000088.1, from coordinate 1,995,728 downwards.
CCACAGGGACTAACAAGCAAGTACCAAATAAGATGTATTTTAACTATATTTAACCTACGATAATCAATTTATAATTAACAACTAATTAATTAATATAAACTACTAATCCAACCAAGTCAATAAAGTAAACGAGAAAAATCCACTAGAGAAGATTATCGAGACTTTGGCTCACCAATGCAATTCCCTACAATTCTCGGTTGAATATTCAAATATTTCTAGGTGACGAGTTCTCCCAATTTATCTAATATACTCTCTCGAGCTATATTAAACCTAATATCAAATTGTAGTAAGTCACTCTCGTGCACTCATTGAACAACTCTATATTGCATAAGATCCATGAAAACTCCTAGCTTTCGATTACTAGATATCTATGGCTATCACGCATGTATTTGACGTCATCTCTCGATCTCGGTCTTAAATCCATGGTATGAGTTATTAATTCAGTATCATAAAATCATCTCTCGATCTCAATTACGATATTAACATCATTCAAAGGTGATCAATCCTCTAAAAGCATGAAGAACATAAAACCTACGCAAAGAACTATAAGAATTCAATCATTAAATCATCAAATCGAAGGTTCATAACAACGGATTCGCCTAGCCTCAATAAATAAATTAGTTCAACATAGTAAATCAAAGCAAATCAAAACTAATATTAAAAGACAACAATAAACTCCCGATGTCGACTTTGTTCGTAGGTCCTTGCTCCTTCTCTTGCTTCCTTCTCGATCGTCTCTTTTTATCGCCTTATTGGGTTGTTCCAAATCCTAGGATGAATGGGTGAAGATGGATGAAGGTTGAATGGTAGAAGGATGGAGGCTGGACATGAAGTGGAGGAAAGTGAGGGGTGAAGAAGGTGGAGGCGTGTATGATTGGTGGAGGGAAAGGATGAAGTGGACGTGTGGTTGGGTTGGAGAAGGGATGGACGTGAGGTGAGATGGTGAAGGAAAGGGGATGTGAGATGGAGGCTTGATGTTTGGATGGTGAATGGGTGAAGAAGGTTATACCCTAGGTTAAAATCTGATTTTCTCCTCCTTTTTGGCTAATAAATCGAGCTATGTAGGGTTGGAGGCTAGGAGGATGGAATAAAATCCAACTTGGAAGGCAAGAAATCAAGTTTCCATATTTTTCAAAACTCTGGGCGATCGATCGGGACAGAGGGGTCGATCGATCGAGCTGGACAGTAGAAATTCGTGGCTTTTTTCAGCCTTTCTCGATCGATCGGAAATCCTCTCTCGATCGATCGAGCTTCACAGTAAGTTTCTTCGCCTTTTTCAGCTTCTGGCGAGTTTCGTATTTTGGCCGTAACTTTCTCATACGAACTCCAAATTTGATGAATCAGCTGTCCACGCGAAGATAAGAGAAAGTTCTACAACCTTTATATGACCACATTTCCAAAACTTGGCTCGAAAATATAGTAATTTGAGGAGAAAGGAGCAACACGTGTCTTGGATTCTGGTTTTTTCCTCTTTTCTTCAACTTTATTTAATTTTTCATCATTTTTGCTTGATTTCTTCACCTTTTATGAATTTCAACATTGATTCCTGAAATATAGAAATATATACCATAAAACGTAAAATAATTCAAGAATCAACACGAAAACCATTACAAATCATAGCATAAAAACGCGTAATAATCAACCCTATCAACTCCCCCAAACTTATCACTTAATCGTCCTCGATTAAGCATTAAAATCACAAGCTAGAGTTCATTCTTGATATTTGAAACAATTATTTCATGACTTGCTTATTCTCAGAAATCTCAGGCACATATACAAAAGTTGACAAGACATGTTTTCTCTTAATTCAAGCAACATATCTCAAAATCGGAATGTGTGTGTGTGCTAATTTCATTCTCAAGTTTCATGCACATATTCAAGATCAAATCATGCTAATCAACTCAAAGTCGAGATTATCATTAAGCACCCCATAAGCCTATTTTCAAACAACTTCTCCACTAATGATAGTTACTCCCTAGACTTGGATCAAAAGGACTTTTTAAGCTTGTAATGTAAGGCCTTTGGTGTTGGCTTCAAAGAAAAGATAGGATAAGCGCAAAGAAGAGAGTATAATCATTTACAGTTCAAATTTTCGCACACATCGAGCTCCTCTTCTTTTCTTTTATAGCCTTGGCCACTTTGGGTCTTATATGTTTATTTTTTTTTCTTTTCAAGGCTCTTTGTCTATCTTTTTCTTTTCTCATTCATCAATATTTTTCAATAAGCTCATCAGGATATAACAATTTACGTGCATCGAATGGAATTCATTATACTCTCTTAGGTAAGGATAACTTTTTTTCATTTAGGCTCAAATAAGGGTAAGTATAATGAGTTTGCCAAGAATGTCGAATGGGGTCTAATTATATGCAATGCATATACCATTCTTTTTTCAATAAAGCTCAAATGGGACACTAGGGATTGATATAGACTAGGTAAGCTTGAAAGGCTCAAACGTGTCAAAGATCGCCTAGATCATTTCCAAGTCGAGTTTGTAACTATAAAATTTCGCCTCAAAGTGTCATCATCAAATAAGTTCTAGGATAACTCTAAGATGCTCAAGACAAATCATCAAGTTCACAACAATTATCACTATTCAACATGCAATCCACAAGATCATGACTCATTGTGCTCAATGTATTCCTCATTCTTGACATGCTAACTCAAATTAGGATATTCATGTACAAGTCCAATCACAAATCAAGTTCATATGCATAGTGAGATCAAAATCCTCATTGAATAGTCACTACTATAATTCATTCTTTTCTCAAGTTTGAACTCATAAAAAAAAAAATTTTAGCTCATAATAATCGGACGATTCAAGTGTCATTTAAGCACACAACAAGTGGTTAAAACAAGTAAAACATGCAAGCTACTACTCCCCCAAACTTAAATCAAACATTGCCCTCAATGTTTAAAAGAATCAAAAGGGAAACAGTGAACTCCCCTGATCAAGACGCTTGCATGAGGGTTGAGGAAGATTTGCTTTTGAAAGCTCCACTGTTGTAGGGGTTCATCGCTCCAACCAAGTACCTAGCAAGAGAAGAATGCATATGGTAAAATATTCGACTTGAGAGATAAACAAAACTAAAATGAAAACTGAAAAATAAAACAAAACTAAATAACAAAAGGATACGCTTGGGTTGCCTCCCAAGAAGCGCTGATTTTTGGTCTTCGGCTTGACCATCAGAAGCAACCATCAAAGAGCAGCTGCCGCCCATAGTAAGTATCGTATGATACCACTAATGGGTCTTCATTCAGTATGCCCTCAAGATTGGAAGATTGTAGCAGTGTACGCTCGTCGCTTCAACAACATTCGTCTTAAAGTGGTAGGCATGGGAGAATGATTCTTGACTTTGCTTCTTATCTTGGAGGATGTAGTGCGGTGAAGTTGGCATCGACGAAAAATATGGATCCACATATGGCATAGAACATGTCTCCATCGATGGGCTCAAATCGGAATCTTCGAAAGTTTCTTCCTTCTCCAACATCACATTTGACTCATCTTCACATGGGAACTCCTCGGATAACATCTCTGAAGTAAGCTCAATCTCTTGAAGAGGCTCAAGTTCCTTTGAATCTTCCACACTAGGAGGATCACTCCCCCAAACTTGGTTGGTTGAGTGATCATCATCATATAACCAAACTCGATTTGTTACCTCTTGATTTGTAGCTCTCGTCTCTTCCTCCTGGCAGCTAGTTGAAATTGTTTCCATAAGGACCACCATTTGCTGCTCCAGGTGGCGCATAGAGTTGGTTTGGCACTCCAAACTATTCTCAGTTGATGCCATGAATCTCACTAAAGTATCCTCTAACTGAGTTGTGATATCTGCAGAACTATCTCTCCTCTCTTCGCGAAGTTCAAATGGTTGTGGCGTATCAATAGAGTAGTGAGGCTCCGGTGGGTATTGGTGACTCCAACCTTGTAGTGAAGGATCACAATGCCAGTGATGATCGAAGTCCGCCATATCATTGAACAGGTGCAATACACTGTCTTCATCTCTTTCAACCAAAGGACTTCCAGTTGCCAGTGCTCCGCTCAATACCCATTCTCGTGTATGTGCATCCAAACCTTTGAAGAAATATTGCAGAAGAGAATACTTCGAAAAGTTGTGATACAGGAATGTGTCTGCAAATTCATTTAATCTTCCCCACGCTGCACAAAACAGCTCTGAATATTGTTGGACAAATCTTGTGAAGACTTGTTGATGAAGCATCACAAGTACCTCGCAAGGAAAACAAATAAAACAATTCAATATAGTGTTTTTTTTTTTTATAAATATATACAAAGAGGAAAAAAATGGTTAAATTACGGTCAAAGCTTCTCGTATGATATTACTAAAGTTAGTCCCCGGCAACGGCGCCAAAAACTTGATCGCTTGATCGCTTTTATTTTAAACAATTAATTCCAATCTAGCGATTTTAGACCGCAAGTGCACGGTGTCAAGTTTTAGTATAGATAGGAAGATACGGATTGTCGAACCCACAGGGACTAACAAGCAAATACCAAATAAGATGTCTTTTAACTATATTAAACCTAAGAAATTAATTTATAATAAACGACTAATTAATTAAAATAAACTACTAATCCAACCAAGTCAATAAAAGTAAACGAGAAAAATCCACTAGAGAAGATTATCGAGACTTTGGCTCACCAATGCAATTCCCTACAATTCTCGATTGAATAATCAAATATTTCTAAGGTGACGAGTTCTCCCAATTTATCTAATACACTATCTCGAGCTATATTAAACCTAACACCGAATTGTAGTAAGTAACTCTCGTTCACTTATTTAACAATTCAATGTTGCATAAGATCCATGAAAACTCCTAGCTTTCAATTACTAGAATCTATGGCTATCACGCATGTATTTGACGTCATCTCTCGATCTCGGTCTTAAATCCAAGGTATGAGTTATTTATTCAGTATCATAAAATCATCTCTCGATCTCAATTACGATACTACCATCATTCAAAGGTGATCAATCCTCTAAAAGCATGAAGAACATAAAACATACGCAAAGAACTATAAGAATTCAATCATTAAATCATCAAATCGAAGGTTCATAACAAAGGATTCGCCTAGCCTCGATAAATAAATTAGTTCAACATAGTATATCAAAACAAATCAAAACTAATATTAAAAGACAAGAATAAACTCCCGATGTCGACTTCGGTTGTAGATCCTCGCTCCTTCTCTTGCTTCCTTCTCGATCGTCTCTTTTTATCGCCTTGTTGGGTTGTTCCAAATCCTAGGGTGAAGTGGTGATGGTGGATGATGGTGATGAGTGTTGGAAGAAGAGTGGAAGATTGGTGGAGGTTTTTACGTGTGGTGGAGTGAAGGAATTGAAATGAGGTTGAATTAGGGTGAAGGAGTGTGAAGGAGGCGTGTGGTTTGGATGGTGAATTGGGTGTTGAAGGTTATACCCTAGGTTAAAATCTGATTTTCTCCTCCTTTTTAGCTAATAAATCGAGCTATGTAGGGTTGGAGGCTAGGAGGATGTAATAAAATCCAACTTGGAAGGCAAGAAATCAAGTTTTCATATTTTTCAAAACTCTGGGCGATCGATCGGGACAGAGGGGTCGATCGATCGAGCTGGACATTAGAAATTCGTGGCTTTTTTCAGCCTTTCTCGATCGATCGGAAATCCTCTCTCGATCAATCGAGCTTCACAGTAAGTTTCTTCGCCTTTTTCAGCTTCTGGCGAGTTTCGTATTTTGGCCATAACTTTCTCATACAAACTCCAAATTTGATGAATCAGCTGTCCACGCGAAGATAAGAGACAGTGCTACAACGTTTATATGGATTACATTTCCAAAACCGGGCTCGAACATATAGTAATGTGAGGAGAAAGGAGCAACATGTGTCTTGGATTCTGGTTTTTTTCCTCTTTTCTTCAACTTTATTCATTTTTTCATCATTTTTGCTTGATTTCTTCACCTTTTATGAATTTCAACATTGATTCCTGAAATATAGAAATACAAGAATCAACACGAAAACCATTACAAATCATAGCATAAAAACGCGTAATAATCAACTCTATCAGACATCTACCGGGTTTTGAACACTTACCGGATGATAAAGACCTACCGGATGACAAAAATTAACTGGATGGACATCTACCGGGTGTTGAACACTTACCGGATGATAAAGACCTACCGGATGACAAACATCAACTGGATGGACATCTACCGGGTGTTGAACACTTACCGGATGATAAAGACCTACCGGATGACAAACATCAACTGGATGGACATCTACCGGGTGTTGAACAATTACCTGATGATAAAGACCAACCGGATGGACATCAACTCGTAACAAAGACCTACCGGGTAACAAAGAGCTACCGGATGATGGACATCAACTGGTAACGAAGACCTACAGGGTAACAAAGACCTACCGGATGATGGATATCAACTGGACAGACATCAACCAGACAGACATAAACTGGTTGGACATCAAGTGGACAAACATCAACCGGATGGACATCCACTGGAAAACCATCAACCGGATAGTCCAACATTGAACAAAGACATCTACTGGTTACAAAGGGATGAACGACAAGTTGAACAAAGAAGGCCAGCAGAAGTCTAACCATCCAGTAAGAGCACTAAGCAACGAGACAAAATAAGTACAACATTCTTTGACAAAGGTACAACAGAGCGGCGCACCCTGCTATATCTCCGCCACCATTAGCGTCAGAATAAAAGAGCCGTTGTTTAACAAAATAGGAAAGAAGACAATCTGAATTTGGAAAGCTGATCTCTTCCTAATACAGAAAAGCTACCGTTGGACCATTAAGCCTATAAATACGTCCAAGCAAAGAATGAAGAGGTTAGCTGAGCGACTTATTCAAACAAAGAGAAACACCTCTTCGAAAACAGAAAATCAACTTACTGATATTCTAAAAGTTTAGCAAAGAGCAGACAAGAAGTACAACTGAATCTGTGACAGATTATTTCTAACTGAAGTCTGCTGCTCAAGAACACTCAAAGCTAAATAGTTTATTTTATGAGAGTGTCATAGAAACCATTGTAACAATATCAATAGTTTGTAATTGCTAGGAGTTTAGGCCAAGTTGTGTGAGTGCCTAAGAAGGTTGTATACTGTAAAGTGTAAACCAAGTCTTCTAGTGTAACCTTCCTGCAAAGGAAGAAGGGGAGACGTAGAAGCGTTGTGCTTCGAACTTTCAGAAACAATTCCTGTGTCATTTACTTACTGCTTATTTACCATTCAGTTTTACATCTCTCACAAGTCCAGCAGACGTCTTCCGCACCATATTCAGTGTCTGCTGCCTTGCCTTATATTGAGAAGCTACTGCAGTACTTAACAGTCTGCAGTTAATCCGAGCAAAATCGAAAATTAATCTAGTGTTTATACAACCACCCCCCCCCCCCCCCCCCCCCTTCTAAACACTACCCCGATCCTAACAAGTGGTTTCAGAGCTTAGGTCTTCTCAATCTTGAGAAATTACCAAACACTGATGGCCTCATTCAGCAAGATTCCAATTCAAGAAGGATGAATATGATGATTGGAGAATTTGTATGCAAGCACATTTAAGTGCCCAAGATGATGACATGTGGTTCGTCATCACTGATGGACCAATGAAGATCTTAAAAGTCAATACAGCAACTGCTATCTCTGGTGGTGAACCTCAGATGGTTGAAGAGGATAGATCCTTCTGGACAAATGAAGAAAAGAAAAAGGCAAATCTGGACAATGTGGAAAAAGACATACTGTTCAAAATCTGGACAAAAATATGTTCAACAAAATCAAAATGTGTCCCACTGCAAAGGACATCTGGGAAAAGATTGCTCAGTTGTGCGAAGGAAATGATCAAACCAAGGAAAACAAGCTCACTGTTGCCTTACAGAAGTTTGAAAACATCAAAATGATGTCCGGAGAAACTCTCAGCGAATACGATGAGAGAGTAACTGGAATCATAAATGAACTCAATAGCCTTGGTAAAGATCTATCCAACAGGGAAGTCACTCTAAAAGTCATGAGAGGTCTCCCAAGAGAATGGGATGTAAAGACGATTGCTATGAGAGAATCAAAAGATCTAAACAAGATAGACCTACACGACTTATTTGCTGACTTAAAAGCTTATGAGTTCGAACTAGGTATTCGGATTGAAGATGAACCTAGCACCAGTCAACCAACCAAAGCTCTTACTGCATCTGAAGCTCCACCTATCACAACAGAGATGACCCCTGAAAAAATATGCAACGATGCAATGGTGCTATTTGTCAAGAAATTTGGAAAGTTCATGAAGAAGAGTCAAAAGACCTATCAATCCTACCCAAGAAGACAAAGCTTCAAAAATAGATCAGATGAAGATGATCGTGTATGCTTTAACTGTCTCAAGCCAGGACATTTTATTACTGACTGTCCTAACCGAAGAAGGATGATCAAAAGAAAGGATCCAAAGATTATAGAAAGTCTAAAGAGAATAGAAGATCATCCAGAAGAGACAGAGAACAGAAAGTACTGGTGGCGGAAGAAAACAAGAACAAATGGGTTGACTCAGAATCAGAGACTTCTTCCAGCTCATCCAGTGACAGTGAAGATGAAGAAATTCATTGTCTAATGGCCAACGATGATTGTGAAGTAAATGATACTAATCTTTCTGAATTCACACATATTGAGCTCACAAATGCGTTACAGGACATGATAAATGAGTATCAGATGTTGTACAAATCCTTCGAGAACTACAAGACTGAACAACTAGTCCCAACAGAACAACAAAACAATGAATGTGATTGTGAACAATCAATTGAGTTGAAAAGCTTGAGGGATAAAGTAAGTCAGCTCGAGAAAGAACAGGAGGAAGCAACATGTGCACACCAGAAACTCAGTAAGCTGGTTCGCACATGGAATGCATCTACTGCCAGAAAAGATGAAATGCTTGAGTCAATAAGGCTTGCTGGTGATCGAACCGGCATAGGCTACTCTAACAATGATGGTAATTCATCCGGCATCAAATCTCAAGTGTGTCTAGAAAGAAACAAGATTCAAACTATGGATTTTGTTAAATCTAGCACAGTATATGAACCAAGTGAGTTGGTTAAGGAATCTGTTGAGCCAATACTCTTCAAGGAACGGGCATCACACAAAGGTATCTGTTATGTGGAGCCAAAAGAGAAAGCTAGACAGGGGCAAAAGTTTAAAAATAAACATAAACCCACTGGTCAGGCCACTCTCGAGGTAAAACCTAACTGGTATCATAATTGTATGCCTGTCCAAAAGAGATATATGCTTCCAAACAGAAACCAAAAACGTAAACAAAATGCGTACACTCAATATAGCACATATCACCCCAGAACATCCTTATCATATAATGTACACACATTTCAGGACACACACAGACCCAAACAGCTCAGGGTTATACAAGTGTGGATCCCGAAAGGACTAATCCTGTCTGGACCCAAGTAGATTGGGTACCAATCATGCTATCGCGTAAATTGCAGAAAGCTAGAATGCATCAAGTTCGGAGCTCAGAGTGGTTTCTGGACAGCGGATGCTCTAGACATATGACAGGAAATGCGGGCTTATTGTCTGAATTGATGGACTCCACTGGACCTAGAATAACCTTTGGAGACAACGCAAAAGGTAGAACCGTGGGTAAGGGTAAGATTATCTACGGTAACATTATTATTAAAGATATTCTGTTGGTTGAAAATCTATGTTATAACTTGATTAGCATAAGTCAACTCTGTGACAATGGTCACTCTGTAGAGTTCAACCAGCACTCATGCACAATCAAATCTACTGATGGCAGTATATTACTTGTAGGAAGAAGGCATGATAACACATATAAAATTGATTGGAATCTTAATCAGCCTACCTCCTCTACCTGCTTAGCTGCCCTGAATACTTCCAAAAATTGTCTTTGGCACAAACGACTGAGTCACTTAAATTTTAAAACTATTGCCAGTCTGCGTAAACTTGATCTAGTCATTGGACTGCCCCAAATTGAGTTCTCAAAAGATAAGATCTGTGCATCATGCCAACTTGGTAAGCAAATCAGATCCTCCTTTAAGAACAAAGGGAGTAAATCTTCTTCTCGGTGCCTAGAGTTACTGCATATGGATCTATTTGGTCCTATACCAGTAACAAGTCTAGGGGAATAAAGTATACCCTAGTGTTAATAGATGATTACACTCGTTTTACGTGGGTCCTGTTCCTAAGTGACAAAGATCAGGCTACTCCAAAGCTGATCAAACTACTGAAAAGACTCCAAAATGAGAAATCATGTGGGATAGATATAATTCGCAGTGATAAAGGTACCGAGTTTACAAAACAGTCACTCGAATCATATCTAGATGACCTTGGTATTAAACACGAATACTCTACTGCTAGAACACCTCAACAAAACGGAGTTGCTGAGCGTAGGAACCGCACTTTGAAAGAAGCTGCGCGAACTATTGGGCAGAAATATTGCAGAGATTTTGGGCAGAAGCTGTCAACACAGCTTGTTATACCCAGAACAGAGCAATGATTAATAAGCGAGCAAATAAAACCCCTTATGAGATCTAGAATGGCAGCAAGCCAAATATTTCTTATTTCCATGTGTTTGGTTGCAAATGCTTTATTCACAACAATGGAAAGACTCATCTCACCGCTTTTGATGCCAAATCTGATGCTGGAATATTTCTTGGATATTCTACAGTTGGTAAAGCATTCAGATTATTTAATAATAGAACTCTTACTGTAGAGGAATCAGTGCATGTAAAATTTGATGAACCTACTGACTGTACTGTATCTAATCTGCAAATCAACAATTTGAGCAATCGACTGGAAAGCACTCACATTGATGAAAATGTGGATGATGAGATAAATTACAGAAACAGGACTGACTGCTCCTTAGAACCAAAAAGTTCCTGAAGCTCAAACAGAGGAGTCTGCTGGTCAACAAGCACTGCATCCAGCTGACAATGACACTGTTGCGCATACTCCTGCTGCAGTAGAAGGAACAAATGGAAAAGATGCATCAATCAACACTTCTGAACTGCCCACTCATATCCAGTCAAATGAAGAACTCAACTCTCTTGGACCTCCGCTCCGGTGGATGAAGGATCATCCTCCCGAGCGGGTCATAGGTAACCCTGTAGCTCCTCTACGCACCAGAGGACAGATGATTAATGAATTTCTTCATGCTGCATTCATATCTCACTTAGAACCTAAGAAGATTGATGATGCTATGATAGACCCAAGCTGGGCAGAAGCAATGCAGGAAGAACTAAATCAGTTTGAGCGGAACAAAGCATGTTATTTAGTATCACGACCACAGCATCACACTATAATAGGTACCAAATGGGTATTTAGGAATAAATTAGATGAAAACGGAACATTAATCAGAAATAAAGCTAGATTAGTCGCACAGGGCTACAGACAGGAAGAAGGAATTGATTTTGATGAAACCTTTGCCCATGTAGCTCGACTAGAAGCAATTCGCATATTTCTTGCATTTGCTGCTTTTAAATACTTTAAAGTCTATAATATGGATGTTAAGAGTCCGTTTCTTAACGGCAAACTCCAGGAAGAAGTTTACGTTGAACAACCGCCTGGATTTGAAAGCCATCAGCAGCCCTCCTATGTTTTTCGTCTAAACAAAGCATTGTATGGTTTGAAGCAAGCTCCCCGTGCATGGTATGAAACTTTATCAAAATATTTGACTGAGCATAACTTTACCATTGGCACGGTGGACAAGACCCTCTTCAAGTTTACAAGGGTGATCATACTCTGCTTGTTCAAATTTATGTTGATGATATTATTTTCGGCAGTACTAACTCAAAATTGTACGAAAGATTTTCTAAAATTATGCAGGATCAATTTGAGATGAGCATGATGGGAGAATTATCATTTTTCTTAGGATTGCAAGTCAAACAATCCAGTGAAGGAATTCTGATAAATCAGTCTAAATATACTAAAGAACTGCTGAAGAAATATGGAATGAGTACCAGCTCAGCTGCCGCCACACCAATGAGCTCATCCGCCAAACTCGACTTGGATACTTCAGGAATACCAGTCGAAGTTACAATGTATCGAGGCATTATCGGATCTTCACTGTACTTGACAGCCAGCCGACCAGATATTATGTTTGCAGTCTGTATGTGCGCCCGGTTTCAAGCAAATCCCAAGCAGTCGCACTTCACTGTTGTCAAAAGGATTCTCAAATATCTGAAAGGCACTGAGAATGTCGGTCTATGGTACCCAAGAGATTCAACGTTTAATCTTATCGGATACTCAGATGCAGATTATGCTGGATGCAAAATTGACAGGAAGGGCACCAGTGGATATTGTCAATTTCTTGGTGATCGATTAATATAATGGGGTTGTAAGAAGCAGACATCCATAGCAACATCTACTGCAGAGGCAGAATATCTTGTTGTTGGAAGCTGCTGTGCTCAACTGCTCTGGATCCAGCAACAACTGAGAGACTATGGAATTGAATCCACTGAGGCACCCATATTTTGTGATAATACGTCTGCCATAGCCATTACATACAACCCAGTTCTTCATACGCGAACCAAACATATTGACATCCGTCATCATTTTATCAGAGATCATGTTATGAAGAAAGAAATTCGGCTGGAGTATATTTCTACCGAACAACAGGCGGCAGACATTTTCACAAAACCCCTACCAGACGCTAAGTTTTCCTACTTTCGCAATATTCTTGGTTTAATTGAAATCGATCCTTGATTATTTTTATAAGGATATTGAATTCAGGGGGAATTTTCTCAGTTTAATTCGCATGAATTAAGGGGGAATTTCAGTTACAATTTTATCTTGGTTATTTAAGCTCAGCTGGTAAAACAATGGTCTGCTGCAGTAGGTGTATACGTACCAGTAGGACTCTACATACCAGTAGATGTTCCTTACCAGTCGGACCCTACATACCAGCAGACTTTTCCAAATATGCTTTGACAAAAATAACCTTCGGTAACCACTAACCTAATGGAACGTCGGAATTCAAAATTTTCTTTTATGTAAAAATAAACTACTTCACTCCCGCCCAAATCCTGTCCTTTTATTTATTTTGTTAAAATCTTTCCATCGTTAGATGATCGCCACGTACCCATGTGTCCGCTCATATACAGTACGACGTTACATATACTTCTCTTTTAACCGCCATTACTTTGTTTCTTGAATTTTATCTTTTCCAAAAATTTATTGCGTTAACTTCCCTCCCCGAAATTTTATTCAACAGGATTGTTGCTGTTTTTCCATATATTCTTCAAAAATGTCGAAGAATACTCAACCAAGTTTCATCACCAACGCTGTACATGTGGATTTTCACTCAATCTCCACGACATCTGATAAAGATACAAAGGAACTATTTCACAAGTTGGATACATCAGGGCTTCTTGTAATACTCAGCCAGGCTCCAACTTTCTACAAGGAAAAATTACACGAGTTCTTCGCTACTGCAAAAGTTGTCGATGGCTCTGTTGTGGCATCCATCTCCGGTCAACTGGTTACCATCACCCAACTCGAAGTTACCACTCACCTTTGTCTTCCCTCCACAGGACTTACTGATTTCTCCACCATTCCAGTGGATGTCAGGGAAGATATGTGCATCATATTTTCGGATTCTACCGATCGTCTCCGACGTCCTCCTTTCAAGAAAGTTTTAATGAAGAGCCATTTCCGTCAACTGGCGGATGTTATTTCCAAGGGGCTACTGTGTAAAGCCAGATCTTTTGATATCATCACTCCAGAAAAATTTGACGTCATGAGCGCAATTGTCAAAGGCTTGGAAGTCAACTGGTCGGTTGTACTATTTCAAATTCTTATTGGTCTCGTTATTTCAGGAAAGGGTCAATCGGGTTTTGCCCTACCACTAAGCAGTCTTTTTTACAGCAAGAACATTAAGACAGGGGCCCTCTCCAAACTTCATCCAGGCAGACTTATCACTGCAAATATCTCCAGATTCACCGGCAAAGGAGTGGCAGAGAGGTTGGTCTGACAAAGCGCCGAACAGCCCAAACTATAAGCAATTCTGAACAGACCATATCTGAATCCGCTGAGTCATCTCCTCCTCCTCCTCCTCCTCCTCCTCCTAAGAAGCCCAGGACCAGAAAAGGGGCTCCTCCTGCTCTTCGAAAAATAGTCATTACTGCCATTGATACCATCTCCACTGCAGTTCCAGCCATAGTCATCCCTGGCAGGGCAGCAAGTCCTGAACATCCTCTTTCGGAGGAACCTACTGCCTCAGCTGTTTCAATGGCTATGGTAACTGCTGCACCATTGGCTCCACCTGAACAATCCTCCAAACTGATGAGCACTCAACAAGCTCCTGGCTCAATCAGTTTCAGGCAACCAAAGTCCAACTGTCCTTACTGTCATCCCAAGGACACCACTACTGGAAAGGGAAAAGGACTTATGGTACCGGTGACCACCCCTGTAGCCTTCGAGATACAAATGGTGATGGATGAAGTCGAAACCAAGCTGAATCTACAGCTTGACATTTTTGATCGATGGGTGAAGGCGCGCATCAAAGTTCGCTTAGATGACTTCCCTCAAATTTTTGACCAAGCCCGGGAAGATGAGAACTTCATTTTCGCTAGTCTTCAGGTCCACGACATGGAAAGCAGATTGAAGCTACGGGATCTCTTCCGCATGATAGCATATGTGAGAGAACTTCAAGCTCTTTTTCTTTCCCGAGTTGAGCAATTCAATAGTGATTCAAGAACAGCGAATCATGATAGAGCGGTTCTGAATGCACTAGGACTCAAGCTGGATATGGCAGAGCATGCTCTTCATGATCTCCGCATATCGAGTGGTATCCACTACTGCTCTGATGTTTCCAGCTGATGGTCGTTGATCAAGCAAATGTTGACACTGTGATTCAGACTGTGGTTCATCAAGTTACCATCTCCTTTGGTAATAATGAATCCAGCGAGTCCTCCTCACATTCTGCTGACCACACCCAATCGTCTGCAGCTGAAATGGAACAAATTGAATCCAGCCTGGTTGTATTTGCTGCCGACGCACCTGCTGCACCAATAATTGAACCAACTGCTTTACCAACCAATGCTGGTCTTGAGGGTTATACAAGCGTTCTCACTCCTACTGCACAGACTCCAACAGCTGCTCCGGATCAATCTTTGGCCCCAGATCCTCCTGAAGATTTCTTTGACTTTCCAACGCATATTTCTTTGGAAGGGCCGACTAATATTGCTGAGCAGCTGGTGCATCTGTCCAACGCCATCTCTGCACTAGCAAGTGACGTTAACAAGCTCAAACAAGACGAACGGTTTGCAGCTCTTATCTTTGGAAATCAGCAGCAGCACACTGACTCTCAAATCCAAAATGTCTATCGGGACATCAACAGTCTAACGACCACTGTGACCAGGCTTCAGAATTTTGTTGTGGATGCATTTGCAGACTCACTCTATCAAATAGAGCAGGCTCGTCTTCAGATCTCCCAGCAAAATGAAAATCTTCATGCTGCCACCGCACTGGCTCTTGAAGATAAGATAGAAGATGCTAAGAAAACATTATCAGATCAACTGGCCACTATGCAGGCTGCTTTTGCTTCACAGATTCAAGACTTGAACAATAGCCTACCTGCTGCACCTCAAACTGTTAGACGATTGCCAGAGTCCAGCAAACCTGCCCCTCAACACCAAAGAGAACAGCATCCGGCTCAACGCACACCTGCTGCAGCTGGAGCATCTAGTCGATCCAGGCCTCCATCTCAGCAAAGGTCTCATAGCTCCTGACAAACTCAGGGTGACACACCACACTCCACCCGTGACTACTCCTCGCATTGGCTTGGGGGCAAACAGTAACCTTTCTTGTCGTTTTGTATTTATCATTATCTGTTTTTTATATACACCGAATTGTCATTTCAGCTCTATCTTTATCTGAATCTTTTCTTGTGCATGATCTGACACTTCACACTACAACTTGATCATTTTTCGTTATAAATACCATGCTAAGTTCTTTAACTCAACTCATCCATCATGCATATGATAACTACAATTCTTATCAGTCTTGCAACTGCTTTTACAAATTCATGGGTTTATTACTTATCTAAATCAACCCTACATGGGTTGATTACTTATCTAACCCATCCCTGTTAGCTCCTTCTTTTTGATCCAATTCTGGTGCTCTCCACCAGCCTGGAATTTTGAACAGCAGATGCCTGGGTGCTGATGACAAAAAGGGGGAAGACGGAGATAGAGTATTCTCATTATTAAAGACAGAGATCTTGCCAAATAAACAGAGGACTACCTTGAAGACAATGGACTCTTTCTAGGCCTTTCACTGTTCTAAGATTTTCTGTATGCACTTTCTCTCCCCGTCCCTATGTCTATAACCCTGAAACTAGCCAGTTCGGATCACTCCATACTGGCTATGTTTCTCTATTTGGATAAATTGTAAAAATAGGTATGCTAAATGACTTGTAAGATGTTCATTGTAATCATTGTAATGTTTGATGTAATTTGTAAGATGTATTATGTAATCAGAATTCATTTTATATAAAAAATGATATTCATTCATTGGCTCAGTTTGATTACATCTTGTAATCTGCTTATTTATTCTAACAAATTGCAAAGTCTACATTTGTTTTTGTCTCTAAGTCTTAAACAGGAGTTACTGTTCATATTTGATCTAGCAAGAATCTCCAGTACTAAGTTTTGTCATCACCAAAAAGGGGGAAATTGTTAGGAAAACATTTCTAAGTTTTGGTGGTGACAAACATCAACTGGATGGACATCTACCGGGTGTTGAACGCTTACCGGATGATAAAGACCTACCGGATGACAAACATCAACTGGATAGATATCTACCGTGTGTTGAACACTTACCGGATGATAAAGACCTACCGGATGACAAACATCAACTGGATGGACATCTACCGGGTGTTGAACACCTACCGGATGACAAACATCAACTGGATGGACATCTACGTGGTGTTGAACAATTACCGGATGATAAAGACCAACCGGATGGACATCAACTGGTAACAAAGACCTACCGGGTAACAAAGACCTACCGGATTATGGACATCAACTGGTAACGAAGACCTACCGGGTAACAAAGACCTACCGGATGATGGACATCAACTGGACAGACATCAACCAAACAGACATAAACTGGTTGGACATCAACTGGACAAACATCAACCGGATGGACATCCACTGGACAACCATCAACCGGATAGTCCAACATTGAACAAAGACATCTACTGGTTACAAAGGGATGAACGACCAGTTGAACAAAGAAGGCCAGCAGAAGTCTAACCATCAAGTAAGAGCACTAAGCAACAAGACAAAATAAGTACAACATTCTCTGACAAAGGTACAACAGAGCGGCACACCCTGCTATATCTCCGCCACCATTAGCGTCAGAATAAAAGAGCCGTTGTTTAACAAAATAGGAAAGAAGACAATCTGAATTTGGAAAGCTGATCTCTTCCTAATATAGAAAAGCTACCGTTGGACCATTAAGCTTATAAATATGTCCAAGCAAAGAATGAAGAGGTTAGCTGAGCGACTTATTCAAACACAGAGAAACACCTCATCGAAAATAGAAAATCAACTTACTGATATTCTAAAAGTTCAGCAAAGAGCAGACAAGCAGTACAACTGAATCTGTGACAAATTATTTCTAACTGAAGTCTGCTGCTCAAGAACACTCAAAGCTAAATAGTTTATTTTATGAGAGTGTCATAGAAACCATTGTAACAAAATCAATAGTTTGTAATTGCTAGGAGTTTAGGCCAAGTTGTGTGAGTTCCTAAGAAGGTTGTATGCTGTAAAGTGTAAACCAAGTCTTCTTGTGTAACCTTCCTGCAAAGGAAGAAGGGGAAACGTAGAAGCGTTGTGCTTCGAACTTCCAGAAACAATTCATGTGTCATTTACTTACTGCTTATTTACCATTCAGTTTTACATCTCTCACAAGTCCAGCAGATGTCTTCCGCACCATATTCAGTGTCTGCTGACTTGCCTTATATTGAGAAGTTACTGCAGTACTTAACAGTCTGCAGTTAATCCGAGCAAAATCGAAATTGAATCTAGTGTTTATTCAACCCCCCCTTCTAAACACTACCCCGATCCTAACAAACTGGTTATCTCGAAGGATCTGAAGCACTACACGCTGATGCCTCATGTGCTCTTCTTCACTTCTAGAATAGATAAGGATGTCGTCAATAAATACTATGACAGACCGGTCAAGGTACGGCTAGAACACCCGATTCATCAAACTCATAAAGACAGCCGGGGCATTTGTCACTCCGAACGGCATGACCAAGAATTTGTAATGCCCATAACGAGTCTGAAATGTTGTCTTCTGGACGTCCTCTTCTCTAACTCGTATCTGATGATAACCAGATCTCAAATCAATCTTGGAGTAAATCATGTGCCCTGTAAC
This sequence comes from Haberlea rhodopensis, assembly GCA_907163345.1. Lineage (NCBI taxonomy): Eukaryota > Viridiplantae > Streptophyta > Magnoliopsida > Lamiales > Gesneriaceae > Haberlea > Haberlea rhodopensis. Next base: position 1,977,340 of record CAJQUN010000088.1, on the reverse strand, counting down.
TGATCAAACAGATCATCAATCCGCGGAAGAGGGTACTTGTTCTTTATCATCACTTTGTTCAACTGCCTGTAATCGATGCTGTAGGATCGAGCGCTTACCGCTTTACCAATAACTATAGTTAAGGGTAATGGCGCAACATCAATCTTTTCAACCATACACTGGCACAAGCGCCACGTGTTCGACCGATCACAAAGCAGAGGCAATTGTTGAACCCCAACAATCCCTCCCCCAATAATTGCACTCTCTGCAACTCATGGGAATCGAACACGCGACCTTGGCTCTGATACCAATTGTAGGATCGAGCGCTTACCGCTTTACCAATAACTATAGTTAAGGGTAATGGCACAACATCAATCTTTTCAACCATACACTGGCACAAGCGCCACGTGTTCGACCGATCACAAAGCAGAGGCAATTGTTGAACCCCAACAGATGCACAAATGCATCGAACCGTCTTTCTTCTTCACAAATAAGATCGACGCACCCCAAGACGATACACTGGGACATATGTATCCCTTTTCAAGGAGCTCCTACAACTGAACCTTCAGTTCTCTCAATTCCGTCGCTGCCATTCTATAAGGGGCACGAGAAATAGGGGACGTGCCTGGTAATAGTTCAATTCCAAACTTAACTTCCCAATTTGGTGGAAAACTTGGAATTTCTTCCGGAAACACATCCGTGAATTCAGCAACCATGGGTATCTCCTCAATTCTCACATCTTTCTTCTTTTCTGCAACATCAATAGCATAAACAAGATAACCCGCATGTCCACGTTCCAATAACCGTGACATTTTAATAGCAGATATCAACAGGATCTTTGGACGAGAACCACTCCCATAAAACATCCACCGAATCCCCTGATCATATCTGAAGTGAACTGTCCTCTGCCAACAATCAACAACTGCCAGATATCCGCTCAATATATCAATGCCGACAATGCAATCAAAATCCACCATATCCAACACAATCAAATCTGCTTTCAGGTCGTTGCTCTCAAAATAAATGAGGCAATCAGATAGTACTCGGTTAGTAATCACATTATTCCCAGTGGATGTCGAGACCAGAAGAGGCGTGGGGCACGGAGACGGGCACATATAATATTTCTCAGCAGATACAAAAGAATGGGAGGCACATGTATCTATCAAAATAAAAGCGGGGTAGGTAAATAAATAGCACTTACCCGCAATCACTTCCTCTGGAGCTGCCTCAGCCTGCTCTCTCGTCAACGCATAAATTTGTCCCTGGATTGGTCCCACTATCTGACCACCCAACTGTCGATGCATGATTGGTTGCCTCTGTTGTACTGCTGTATCAGCAAATCTTCCTATGTTCTCCCTAAGGTCCGGCTGTCCTCCACGGTTAGGGCAATTCTGAGCAATGTGGCCCATCTTGACACATCCATAACTTGCTGAACAATCTCGTATCAAGTGTTGTCCTCCACAGTAGTAACATCTCACCTCCCCAGTTCTACTTGCTTGTGTTGGTCCCTTGTTGGTCGGTGCATTACCCCTTCGATCCCCCATTCATCGAATGTCAGATCGCTTAACACTAAACCGAGAGGTGATGTCCCACGATATTTAAACTTGTCTCCTCGAGGTTTCAGACTATTAGGCACTGATCTTTGTGATGGTATTTGTGGGGGTGCACATCCTTATATGCACCCACTCCAATCTCTGCTAATTCCGCTCGCGTCAGAGCATCATCGAAAGAGCTGTGGTTATTAGAAAGAACCCTGTCAAATAGCTCCGGCCTCAAGCCCTTCAGAAAGAGCCTCTTCTTTGCATGACCGTTTGTGGCAATATGAGGTACATACCTCAATAGTGACGAGTACTGCACGGCGTAATCCGAAACTGTCATGTTGCCCTGCCTTAAGTTGGTAAACTCATCCTCCTTCATCTGTCTAGCAATTGCCAAAAAGTATCGGTTCAGAAACCGAGTCCTGAATAAGCTCCACTCCACTAGCACTCCCTGAGCTCTCATCTCCATAACCGACATCTTCCACCACATGGAAGACTTCTTGGCCAACTGGAACTCGTCCAACTTCAGCCAGGAAGTCTTAGCACATGGTGCTGACACGAATATCTGGTCAATCCTCTTGAGCTATTCCTCATATTCTTCCCCATACTCAGTCCCCTCGAAACGAGGCTGGTGGGAGGTTAAGAACTACGTCAGACTCATCTCCCCGGGCAATAACTGGTGTGCTATAGGTTCCAGACCTACAACTAGTGGTTGTAGAAGGTTAGTCTGCGCAATGCATGCATTCACACTTATTGCATCCCTCACATCTTCATTGAGGTGCTCAGAGTTTCTGGTTGCATGCCATAATACAGGGGTTAACAATAATAATCCAGAATCAATTCATGTAATACACTGTTAGTTATCATCACATGAATATCAATATCTCAAGCATGTTAGTATAATATTCATATACTCAAATATGCACCAAAATGCCTGAACATGCTCATAAGTGAACATCTATCCGACATGTTCACTAATTCTACATTTCGCTCAACCCTGGTTCTCTAACCACTGCTCTGATATCACTAATGTAAGGCATCACTACCTTAAGTGTGATTTAAGAGCATAAAGAGATCTATTCATTCATCAGAGTACAAAGGGAAATGTTGATGTGCTAAGCTTAGAGGCTATCGTACCAAAATAAAAATTCCACTTCCAAAATAATTACATTCCCAACAAAATGAATGTAAGCACTATAGATTTACACTACTCATATGTTGTGGGGTCCTCGTTACTTAATTCGTTATGTATCAAATGATATACATATGTGAGTAGGAATTAAGAAAAATCATACACTTATTTTGAGTTTTACTAAGCAGGTTGTTACAACAATTACAAAATCAGTACAGAATTTACACCACATGTACATACAAAACAACCTAACAAAAAGTACAACTCTTATGCAGTGGTTCAGCTCGCAGCGGAATCTAGCTCACAATCCCATCCTCCCACATCTATGAGTCCCTACAGAAACAATCACACAACATGAGTATAGATGCACAACTATCTCAGTGCTATATCAATAAGAAACATAAAACGATAAAGCACTATCGTAAAACCATCAAATTTGATTGTTCTGTATCATGCATCATCAAATGCAAATATGTAAGGACCCCCCGTGCCCTTAATCCATTATTAGTGTATTAATCCATACCATTAGTGCATATAATCATACTATCATGGGGGAAAGCCATGTGTAAGTGCAAGACCATATGCTATCCAGAAAATTTCTTGCATTCTATCCGCATAATATTCAAATTCCCCAACCACGATTATTTATATAACATGCACCTTTATGATACACTAACATGCTCTCAGTTCATTTGGCAATTCCATATTTAATTGCATGTAAACCATGAATGAATAGAGAAGAGCCGTAGCCCATTTATACATTCCAAATACACGTAAGATGTACTAACATAAGAGCACCCAATGAACACGCGTGTATCTAATGTATAAAACACTACCGGATACCATTACTGGCACTTCAATCCTGGAAGCACCTCCCAAGGACAGCTCGATCTCAACTCTGGATCCATGCAATTGTTCAACCAGCTCTGGTACCTCGATCCTGGAAGTACCTCAATCAACAGCCCGAGCTCGACTCCAAAGCTGCTACTACACCTGTAACACCTGTCCCAACAGAGACAGCCCCCACACGGGGTGAGCATACCAATACCACCAATCCAATAATCATAACATTGCAATTCAAATACAGAATGTAAATGCCATAGTTTAAATGATACTCCCTGGATGGTAGCACCCTCATCCGGTATCCCCTGTACTGTCCCTGTTCTCAAAATAACCAAACTTATCAAATTCCCAAAGCCAGTTAATCGCCACATAGATTAACTAATACCATTCTATTATGCCAGATCCATAATCAATATGGTAAAATCATTATATAAAATACCGTAGATCTCCCATATATCTAACCAATGATTCCATGTTCCTATATCATTGCTCGCTCCACAATAGCGGCATTCTAAACCCCACGCACGCTCAACAATAGCGGCGTCATAACCGATGGTCGCTCAACGGCGACAGCATCCCAAATCATTGCTCGCTCAATAGCGGCACCATATGGTTCCCAATGTATAATCCATTTGACGCAAATACCATTTACCATGCATATCGTTATCCATTTATAGCAAGTATCATGCACCATGCATTTCAATACCTATTCGATGCAATTACCACATGCCACATATTTCAATGTCCATATAATGCAATTATCACACACCATGTGTTCCAATACCCATTTAATACAATTATCACATACCATGCATTTTACAGTTGCAACACTATAATAGGCTATGCGCGTACGTCATACGTACCTTATAGTTCCGTAGTTCGAGTCCGACTTCGCCTGAGTCCCACGACACGATGAGTCAAGTGCTAACATGCAAATAACTCCCAATTAAACATAGGCATGCAATCACATGCCCAAGCACGTTCATAACTTCCCAATCATATCGTCAATCCTTGACGATTATCAAAATAAAAGCCCCCCGGCTAAGCATGCATAACACCCAAAATACCATTTACCAAGTTTAAAAGATAGCCAAGAATTCAACCGGGAATTCCGTTTTATCAAACTTTGGCCTCAACCTATCTATTTTAAAAGTAAAGCATTCTCATTGGAATGTAGATATTGCCCCGGAAACGGCCCCTTTAAACCTCGGTTCCAGAATCCTGACATTTTCCAAAAATTCCAAAAAACCATTTTCCTTCGGGTGGCGATCGATCGCCACATTTACCGCGATCGATCGCCACACTCCAGTGGCCAACCAGTGCCTTCTCGCGATCGATCGCCAACCCGCTTGCGATCGATCGCCGAGACCTCGCGAACGATCGCCAGCACTGTTCATCGTCACCCAAATAGCAGCTGCACGTCGCGATCGATCGCCCCACCTCAGCGATCGATCGCCACCTGCGATTTTCCGAAAAATTCGAGCTTCCATGGTGTTTTTCACACCCAAACTCAAAACCAACACCCCATGCACCTTCAACACCTCAAATACAACATTTAAAACCAATAAAAACTTTTAAAAACTCAACATAGGATTTTAGCCAAAAATCCCCAAAACCCATAACCAATCAAAACCTCAACCAAAAGCTACCATACTATTACCAAATCGAAGCCAATGACGAGGGGAAGATTAATACCTGATTATCTTCGAGAAAATCAGCTCCCGAGCCAAGCTACCATCAATTTTCCCATCAAGGGAGAAGAGGGAAATGGGGGGGAGAAGGGTTTGGGCGATGAGAGAGAGAGAGGGAAAGATTCCGTGCCAAATGACGGAATACCGAGTCCACTTGGTATATATAGTAAAAATGCCCCAAAATACCAATACCCCCACAAATACATCATGATTCATTAAAAATCATCTGTTTACAAAAACTCTCTCTCCAACAAATCTCCATACCAGCCCCAACACAAGCACCCCGGACCCTAAGTCCCACCAAAAAAACCCAACTCATAGGTTTTCCACCAGAATGAGAATGCAATCTCAACCTTGGATCCAACGATCCCAAATGCCCGATTTAACAACCTCGGGAGACCCAAAACCGCAATTAATACCCAATTGCCACAATTAAAATCCATTAAGGGTTATTACTACACCGGGATTAACACCATTAATTCCCGGACATCACAATTATCCCCCACTAATAAAATTTTGTCCTCGAAATTTGCATCGGTGTACTTCATGAAACACCCGGACTACACAACCTCAACCCCGACTCTGGACCATATCAGAATCGAATTAGCAACCGCGAGGACACCCACCTTGCACCAAGCTTTAAAATAAAGCAAACGCCAAAACCAATACAAAATCCAAAGGATAATAACATACCTCGATGCGAGTCATCCCAGAAGTAAGTCTACCACGACTACAAATCAACCAAATCTCCCTTGGTTCTGACATAGATATCACTCCGTGATATTCATCACTTGCCCACGATGCTTGACACGCATCGTCATGATGAGGACTACTAGCATACGACAGTATACTCACAGGAAACCCGGTTCCTGCTTTCCACCCCCCATCTCCTCCAAAGGAGTAGTTGCACCACTTGCAACCCGGATCGGGTTATCCACGGTCACCGATCCACACAAAGCACATCTCCGACGATGTTTACACCGGTGTGTTCCAAGAAATCGTATCTTGGTCCTGACACACCATCAAGACCCCACAAAGTCTCAAGTTTCACAGGGGACATGCAAGAACAAACAATTGCGTTCCTGTCACACTTGTCCACCACGACACCAAACACATTCGAATCCTGTCCATCCCTAGTTTATCCTGGAATTCAACAATCCTAAAACAGGAAGGCTATCGAATTATCCAACAAGAATTACCATGGTCCTAAAACACGACAATCCCTTCTCAGGGGAAGTCAACAGGACCTCACGATTATTCCTCAGAACACATCGTGCCATCGAGATTACCAGTCTCGAGGTTCCACAATCTCACACCGGAGATTCACCAAACCAAGCATACAAACTCGTCGTTCAATAAGGAACAAGATAAAGTTGGCATTCGTATGCGCACACGGCATACATGCCCAAACACCAATCACAACATGTATACCCAAAGCAATAGGCTCGGGCATCTCCAATCATGCCCAAAGTCCCAAAACTAACTGTCAACCCTTAGCTATTCTCACCTTGTGGAGAATGATGATTGACAGACCAAAACCAAAGGGTGTGATTTCAACATCAACACCACACGAACCAAAACAACGAATCTCCCAAAAGATTCAACCTGTATGTATAATAATACCGCCTTCCTCTCAAAGAAAAGTCATGAATCCATGATCCTCCAATCATCGAACCACCGTTCGGACACCTGGATATATTTATGCCAAATATATCCCGGAACCCAGAAATACACACCTGGTTAGAATAGTGTATCCAAGACACTATTACCAAATAGAAACCCGTATACACCATCGTATACTAATTCCAACAATGCTCTGTACTAATACTATAGTACTTCACAACCTCGAGCATTACTCCGGAGACGTCTCCTCGAACGTCTCACCGGAAGTACGAAGCCATCACATAGTCCAACACTAGTAGGGCTTACCCCGGTTGATTCACATTCAACCCTCAACCAATGCCAGCTGTCTCCATGACAGTGCAACCCAAATCTCCCCATGAGATAGAATCAATATAGTAGTGTCACCCCACTATCTATATCTCACAAACCATTGTGACTCCCATTGTATGCCATATGCAAGAGTGCTCAACCAGAGCTAACAACGACTTGTTGACACTCCCGTTGGTATTTCCAACCAAATTGAGCTGCCCCAAAACAAGTCCTTCAAAACATTTGACGTATAAACGTCTCCGTGAGGTACTCCCTGCCTCAACATCATACCACAAGGAGGCTACAAAAGTCTACCATACCCCTCATCGTATCACCATACGATTCACCCAGCTCAAACCCAACGAGCAGTATAATGGCTATCACAAGCACACTAAAACATTGCAACCATACCTGGCTAGCGATCCGCTGGCCCCATAGGCTCATACCAACCTACCAACGTGACACACATCTCAACCCGGTATACCATACCGTACAAACCATTAGAGTTGTGGGTCATCACCCAACATATCTCTAAAACACCAGAGCACAATGGACAATCCAGTGTCCTTGCTCAACTACGATGCAATCCTAATCCATTAGGACTTATTCCACACCCTCAGGGTGGGTGTAACCATGCCTACCCCACATCACAACAACAAGCGAGTAGTTTCCGCAATGACTACTCTTATCACCAATCACTTGGCCTTAGCCATCCCAGCGAGCATACCCAAGGGTATCACTGCTCGACAAATAATTACCTCTGTAACATGATGCGGTACCCTCACTGGTACAATGCATCCCAATGCGCCATCGAGCAAACCTGCTCGGCAAAAGGTCTTGTCAACTAGTGACCCAGACTCTACCATGTGCCCACCATCGGCACTCAGACCATAAAACCAAATACATAAACATGAATGTATTATTCATCAAAACGACGCCACGCGTCCACATAAACATCCCAAATAACATCGTCAAACATATGACGGTACATGTCGAACACGACATCCATAATCTCATCGTCAAACACATGACGGTATAAAACAACACATAGTATTCACAATAATGATAACAAAAATAATATGACATACCTCATCGCTATCAAGATAGTGGAATACCTGTACCCATCGTTCACCAGCGGTACACAAGCAGCACACATCGCTCGTAGGCGGAATAATCCAGTGCTACACACATAGCGGTATAACCCATCGCTATAGAATCAGCGGCATGATCCCTCGCCATAGAGTCAGCGGCACAAAACATCACTATAGATATCCGGCGGTATGAACCATCGCCATAGATGTAGCGGAATGTACCATCGCTATATGATACCTGGCGGCATAAACCATCGCCATAGAATACCCGGCGGTATGAACCATCGCCAATAGAATACCCGGCGGCATGAATCATCGCCAATAGAATACCCGGCGGCATGAACCATCGCCAATAGAATACCCGGCGACATGAACCATCGCCAATAGAATACCCGGCGGCATGAACCATCGCCAATAGAATACCCGACGACATGAACCATCACCAATAGAATACCCGGCGGCATGAACCATCGCCAATAGAATACCCGGCGGCATGAACCATCGCCAATATATGTAGCGGAATAATTGCGGACTCAAGAGGTACTCACACCCATGTAGTACTTTGTTCCCGATCGCATCGCTACGTCACGACAGCGGCATCATCGCTTCGACGTGACAGCGGCATGTATCATCGCTTCGACGCGACAGCGGCATCATCGCTTCGACATGACTATGGTATCCTCGCTTCGACGTGACAACGGCATTTACCATCGCTTCGACACGACAGCGGCATTTACCATCCCTTCGGCATGACAGCGGAAGTACCCCTCGCTTCGACATATTAGCGGCATAATATCCCTCGCAATAGTAATATGACAGCGGCATTATCCTTCGCTTCGACATATTTGCGGCAAATATTCTTCATCGCTATAATATGACAGCGGCAAGTATTCACATCGCTACGCCATGCATGCAACCGTAATGCATAACCCGTATTCCAATAATTGTTTCAGCACGACAGCGGCACCATCGCTTCGACGTGACAGTGGCATTTACCATCGCTTCGACACGACAACGGCATCATCGCTTCGACGTGCATGCAACCGTAATGCATAACCCGTATTCCAATAATCATCGCCGTGAGTGTATTTTAATGCACCTCGCTCCAACATTTAGCGGCAAAGCATTAAAATCATCACTCCGATGTATATCTATGCAATCGTAATGCATAGTCCATGTCTCATATGACCCTGCAACCACCATGGTTAGCAATAACATATTCCAATTATGAACATATATCATAAATGCACATAAGCAATATAGTTGTGCCACGCAACACTAACTACCATCATGCATAAGTATGTGCTTCTCATTCCCATTATCATTTTCCTAGGCCCTCAACAGCCACAAAGAGCTAACCACTGCTCTGATACCACTAATGTAAGGATCCCCCGTGCCCTTAATCCATTATTAGTGTATTAATACATACCATAAGTGCATATAATCATACTATCATGGGGAAAAGCCATGTGTAAGTGCAACACCATATGCTATCCAGAAAATTTCTTGCATTCTATCCGCATAATATTCAAATTCCCCAACCACGATTATTTATATAACATGCACCTTTATGATACACTAACATGCTCTCAGTTCAATTGGCAATTCCATATTTAATTGCATGTAAACCATGAATGAATATAGAAGAGTTGTAGCCCATTTATACATTCCATATACACGTAAGATGTACTCACATAAGAGCACCCAATGAACACGCGTGTATCTAATGTATAAAACACTCTACCGGATACCATTACTGGCACTTCAATCCTGGAAGCACCTCCCAAGCACAGCTCGATCTCAACTCTGGATCCATGCACTTGTTCAACCAGCTCTGGTACCTCGATCCTGGAAGTACCTCAATCAACAGCCCGAGCTCGACTCCAAAGCTGCTACTACACCTGTAACACCTGTCCCAACAGAGACAGCCCCCACACGGGGTGAGCATACCAATACCACCAATCCAATAATCATAACATTGCAATTCAAATACAGAATGTAAATGCCATAGTTTAAATGATACTCCCTGGATGGTAGCACCCTCATACGGGATCCCCTGTACTGTCCATGTTCTCAAAATAACCAAACTTATCAAATTTCGAAAGACAGTTAATCGCCATATAGATTAACTAATACCATTTTATTATGCCAGTTCCATAATCAATATGGTAAAATCATTATATAAAATACCGTAGATCTCCCATATATCTAACCAATGATTCCATGTTCCTATATCATTGCTCGCTACACAATAGCGGCATTCTAAACCCCGCGCACGCTCAACAATAGTGGCGTCATAACCGATGGTCGCTCAACGGCGACAGCATCCCAAATCATTGCTCGCTCAATAGCGGCACCATATGGTTCCCAATGTATAATCCATTTGACGCAAATACCATTTACCATGCATATCGTTATCCATTTATAGAAAGTATCATGCACCATGCATTTTGATATCGATTCGATGCAATTACCACATGCCACATATTTCAATGTCCATATAATGCAATTATCACACACCATGTGTTCCAATACCCATTTAATACAATTATCCCATACCATGCATTTTACAGTTGCAACACTATAATAGGCTATGCTCGTACGTCATACGTACCTTATAGTTCCGTAGTTCGAGTCCGACTTCGCCTGAGTCCCACGACACGATGAGTCAAGTGCTAACATGCAAATAACTCCCAATTAAACATAGGCATGCAATCACGTGCCCAAGCACGTTCATAACTTCCCAATCATATCGTCAATCCTTGACGATTATCAAAATAAAAGCCCCCCGGCTAAGCATGCATAACACCCAAAATACCATTTACCAAGTTTAAAAGATAGCCAAGAATTCAACCGGGAATTCCGTTTTATCAAACTTTGGCCTCAACCTATCTATTTTAAAAGTAAAGCATTCCCATTGGAATGTAGATATTGCCCCGGAAACGGCCCCTTTAAACCTCGGTTCCAGAATCCCAACATTTTCCAAAAATTCAAAAAAACAATTTTCCTTCGGGTGGCGATCGATCGCCACATTTACCCGTGATCGATCGCCACACTCCAGTGGCCAACCAGTGCCTTCTCGCGATCGATCGCCAACCCGCTCGCGATCGATCGCCGAGACCTCACGATCGATCGCCAGCACTATTCATCGTCACCCAAATTGCAGCTGCACGTCGCGATCGATCGCCCCACCTCGGCGATCGATAGCCACCAGCGATTTTCCGAAAAATTCGAGCTTCCATGGTGTTTTTCACACCCAAACTCAAAACCAACACCCCATACACCTTCTACACCTCAAATACAACATTTAAAACCAATAAAAACTTTTAAAAACTCAACATAGGATTTTAGCCAAAAATCCCCAAAACCCATAACCAATCAAAACCTCAACCAAAAGCTACCATACTATTACCAAATCGAAGCCAATGACGAGGGGAAGATTAATACCTGATTATCTTCGAGAAAATCAGCTCCCGAGCCAAGCTACCATCAATTTTCCCATCAAGGGAGAAGAGGGAAATGGGGGGGAGAAGGGTTTGGGCGATGAGAGAGAGAGAGGGAAAGATTCCGTGCCAAATGACGGAATACCGAGTCCACTTGGTATATATAGTAAAAATGCCCCAAAATACCAATACCCCCACAAATACATCATGATTCATTAAAAATCATCTGTTTACAAAAACTCTCTCTCCAACAAATCTCCATACCAGCCCCAACACAAGCACCCCGGACCCTAAGTCCCACCAAAAAAACCCAACTCATAGGTTTTCCACCAGAATGAGATTGCAATCTCAACCTTGGATCCAACGATCCCAAATGCCCGATTTAACAACCTCGGGAGACCCAAAACCGCAATTAATACCCAATTGCCACAATTAAAATCCATTAAGGGTTATTACTACACCGGGATTAACACCATTAATTCCCGGACATCACAAAATATGTCATGACATGTCTCATCTATCACCCTGTTATAACGGGACAAATATGATTTTCCTATCTCAGCTCAATATGTCAGTGGAACCTCCTCACAACTTCATATTAGCAGCACAAATCATATTTCCGTCCTCACACATTATAACAGTCCAAGCATATACTCAACCGGAGTATACCTCTCATGCCAAAGCATATGCACAACATTGGCATACTTCGTGGCAACAAGCTCAACAACATGCAAGTATATCATCATAAATGTATACCTATATGATATCATCAATCATATAATATAATCTCAATATCATCATCACAATAACATCGATACTCGTACGTCAACACGTACCTGTTGTGCGACACAAAAGATAGAAATCAGGCGTCAATGTTTAACCGCCTCGTTGTCCCGTCCCCTGTGATGATGCTACATAAATAGCAACAATGTATAATGTCATCAATCATGCTATGAAACCATTACTAAGAAAATACAACATTTTCATAATCTGGGTCTTGCGATCGATCGATCAATCCTAGCGATCGATCGGTACAAAGCTAGCGATCGATCGGTATTAAATCTGAATTTCATACCAAAGCTACAGCACTCGAGCGATCGATCAGTCGTATTCAGCGATATCGATTGCTACATGAACCGCCTTACACCTCCATGTTTCACTGATTGATCGGTACATATACCGATCGATCGGTCGATAACAAAATTTCCATACTATGGCGATTTTGAGCTTATCTTCATGGTGTTTCTCCCACACCTTACTTCCTACAATTAAACCTTGTTACATGCAACCTCTAGCATCATATAACCATGTTTCTTTAACTACACAACTCAATTCTTTCTTTTATATCATGAATAAATTGAAGAAGTACCAAATGATATTCTTCAACCCCAACTCATCTTTCACCAACATAAAAACAAGTACACAAAGTACATAATCCTTACCACACAAGCCAACTTCTAAGTTGCAACAAGTTTCCTTGATTCCAAGCTCAATTCCAAGAAAAGAAAGCAAGAACAGCAAGGGTTTTGAAGAGAGAGTTGTACAGAGTTACTAGGTGAATTGTGGTGTATTATGTGATTACAATCTGATTTCCTCTTTAAATATGAAAACTCTAATCCATCTGAAATTTCATGCACATCACATTCCAAACTCAAATTCAAATGTATGTTTACTTCATAATCAACTAGAGGTACTCATATCATTCCTATGCATGACATAGCTCTCTTGCTACAACATCAACCACAATATATCACTAACATGTTCATAACATGACCTTTTCATTTTTCATACTCAATTCCATACCAAACCCGAGTTCACCATACCGTAATGACCACATAATTACGCCATACTCATAGAAAGCATATATGATTCGTATCGAGGCATGACATATGTAGAGACTATAAAAAAGAATTCATTGTTCTTCTAGGCCAATAGCACTAGTCCTCACACGGCTCACCACGTCAACTTTGTCTTAGCTCTCCTTGACAAAAGCTCCTGCAGGAAAACCCCAACACATGAGCATATAATAATTCATATTCACAACAATATGATCATAATATAAAAAAGCATCAACCGTCAATACGAAAATACTTCCTGTATTCTGTTGAGCCTTAAACACATGGTTGTGTTTAATGCTTAATTTATCTCCGAATTATTTATGGGTTTTGATGATCAACAAAACTTGCATTTGTTGTACTAATATGTCTACTTAGTGTACAGGGTTATATTGATAAATTGGTTGGGAAGACCAATGGAAGAGAACCCAAGTTATACAATAACATACGCGAGTTCATAGGACAAGCGGTGATTTTTATCAAGGAATCTATTGAGCTTGGACGAGAAGGAATGACATCTATGAACAACCAATTTAAGTGTTCAACATGTGTGGAATGATGTTGGAACAATTTCTTATGATGGGATGAAGACCCACAAACCAATGGTCCGTTGGTGGGCAAATTCGTTTAGAAGCCAATTGGAGCGCAGTGCAATGTTTTGATTATATCTCTTGGCTCAATGCTCCAAACAATGTGAATCTAAAGAGGTTGGAAAGCCAACACAATATTCTAGATTTAATATTCAAACATCTCAGTCCAATTCGGATTGCATCATGGAGCAAAATGTCATGGAAGTCATAACAAGTGCAGATTGTAGCAAGGTTTGAGCGACTGTAGCATTTTCGGCATAACTTCTTCATAAGTTAATGAAATGCAATGAAATTTTGTCCAAACCTAGATAAGAGGAAGGGATACAACTTTCATGTTTACCACTTTTCCCAGAAACGATCATACAATGGTCGAAAAGTACAAAGTTTGAGAGTGTTGAAATCTGGGAGATAGTATGAGGCAATCCGAGCCATAGATTGAGGCGATCCGAGCCATGTTGCTCACCATCGACTGAAGCAATCCTAGGCCATTTTTTTGAGGGCGATCGCCCCAAGCGATGCACGGAACGCCCGAGGCGATCCAGAACTTTACCTACGGCCTTGTTTATCATTGATGATCGCCCCAGGCGATGGGGAGATCGCCTGAGGCGATCTGGGCCAGATTTGACCGTTAAAGGGTGGCGATGGAGATCGCCCGAGGCGATATCCGAGGCGATCGAGGAGTGATTTTAGCCTTATGTTTAGCAACGGCTAGTAGGAGCCTAGGGGGCCTCCTACACTATAAATATGGATGTTTTGGAGCATTTTGAAGACAAGAAACAAGCCTACAAACTTCATCAAAGCTTTGCCAATTCAAATTTCAAATAGTTTTGCAATCTCCATACATTGCTGTTGTATTGGAGCTTGTAATTCTTTTATTTTGATAGAGTCTTGTTTTCTTCGTGTTGGTACACCGTGAAGGTGTGTGTTGAGTTATTGTAAGGTCCTCCAACACCAAAGCAAGTTGGTAAATTGTAAAGTCGCCAACAAGTGAAGTTGGTGCATGTGTTGTGGCTATCCTTGGAGCCCTTAAGGCCAAGAATACTCGTGAAGAGTGTTGGTAGCTCGGGAAGAGCTTTGTGTACTCGGGAAGAGTAGTGTGCTCGGGAAGAGCTTTGTAAACTCGGGAAGAGTTCTTGTGTGGCTAACTTGGAGCCCTCAAGGCCAAGACCAATTGTTCTAGTGGAACCTCGGTTGGAGGTTATCTAACCGGGAAGAGGAGACGTAGGCGATTCATCGCCGAACTTCTATAACAAATCCTTGTCTCTTTTATTGCTTTAATTCCTTTACGCATTTATTTATTTTGTTCTTTTTATTTATCGATTGACTCAAGGCTTCCGCAAAGCGCAAAACTCATTTATTTTTCAAACTCATTTTAAAACGCTAAAGTAGCCAAGGAATCTCATTCACCCCCCTCTTCCATTCCAACAAGTGGTATCAGAGCCATTTGATTTTTGTTTTTAAATCAAATCTTTTTTATGGCTAATCTAGCAAATGAGTTTGCTCAAGGTCAATCGACAAATAGACCTCCGCTCTTCACAGGTGATAACTACGGGTATTGGAAAAATAGAATTTCTCTATATATCCAATCCGTAGATTATGACCTTTGGAAGATCATAGTGAAAGGTCCACATATTCCTTTAAAGGAAGTTGGGGGAATAAGTACTCCCAAAGAAATGGACGATTTCACTAGAGCGGATATGATTTTAATTTCTCAAAATGCTAAAGCTACTAATATTTTACATTGTGCTTTAGATATGAAGGAGTACAACCGGATCTCGATGTGCTCAACGGCAAAGGAGATATGGGACAAATTACAAATTTGTCATGAAGGAACAAATCAAGTGAAGGAGACCAAGATTGATCTTCTACAACTCAAATATGAGACATTTGAGATGGAGTCGGGAGAAGATGTGGATTCTATGTTTAGGAGGCTCACCCTAATTATCAACGAGCTTGCTCAAGTTGGAGAGAAGTACCCTCCAAAGCAAATATGGAGGAGAGCACTAAGAGACTTGCCTAAAGAATGGGACGCAAAGAGGACGGCCATCATCGAGTCCAACAAAGGAGAAAATGCCTCCTATGACCTTGATGAGCTCCATGGCACATTGGTGACTCATGAACTTGAAGTTGCAACAAGGAGAGAAGTAAAGGAGGAGGATAGATCCAAAAGAAATGGAATTGCCTTGGTTGGAAGGAAAGATCATTCCGATGATGATGAAGAAGATGATGATGAAGAGATGATCTTGTTCACAAAGAAGTTCAAGAAGTTCTTCAACAAACATAGCAAGTCAAAGACCTCCAATGCTACCAAACAAGAAAACCAAAAATGAGGTAACTTGTTATAATTGTCAAGATAAAGGCCATTATGCTAACAAATGTCCTAGGAAGAAGAATGAGGACAAAGGGAAGAAGAAGGCGTTTATAGCCACATGGAGTGATAGCGACTCCGATGAAGAAGAAGCCACAAATCTTTGTTTAATGGCTCTTGGAGATGAAGGAGATGAAAGCGACGATGAGGTACCTTCATTTAATGAATTATTAGATTCCTACCATGAACTTATAGATGCTCTTGGCAAATCCAAGATGAGTAACAAATTACTCAAACTTGAGATTGCTAAGAAAGATGAAGAAAATAATTCATTGAAAAATGAATTAAATTCTTTAAAGGTATCATTTTGCAAATTTAGTGAAAGTAGTTTAAAAATGAATGAATTGCTTGGCTTGCAACGTTGTAGCTTTGATAAAGCCGGTTTAGGCTTCTCAAGCAAATCAAAAACATTTCAAGCTTGTTTGCCAATGCTAAGCATGATTCTCCTACCTGTAACTATTGTTGTAAAAGGGTCATACCAAGAACAAATGTAGATTTTCAAGAATCCAATACCAACCTAACAAAATGTGGAAATGGATTCCAAAGGTGCCAAAGGAAGCTAACCCTCTAGGACCCAAAAATCAAATGGGTACCAAAGATCCTCCTATTGGAAATTTATTTTGTAGGAACAACCATGGGAAGGAGGATGAAGGGCCAAGCAACTCAAAGGAGGAGTTTATCTTGTTCACCACCATAGAAGAAGCAAGAGTCATTGGACCAATGACAATAACGAACTCTTGTCATCGAGGGTAAAATTTATTTTACATGTTATATGAGCAATTAAAAATTTAATTGGCACAAATTAATTGTGACCAATAAATTATGAAGCTCAATATTCATTGGAGTAAAATGAATAACCCCTTAGCATAATTGTTTAATGCATGATGTATGCTTATCTTTTTATAGTAAGTAACTTGACATGCCATGTATTCAAATTTGAATTTGCTATGTGGAAATGTGCTATTATATGTTTTAACAAACTTATCTAATGATGCTTGAGAATTATCTTTTTTGGCATAGGTGCATGAACTCTTGGTAGAACATATGAACACTTTGCAAAATTTAGAATTCATTGTTGATTGCCTTAAACGCATGTTTGTCTTTCTCTAAATGATCTTATCTTATGCTTGTTATGGCTATTACATACTTGATGAGGAACATGTGTAAAGTGTTAAAATATGACTTTGTGTCAACATATACTTGTGATTATTTGAATTTTGTGCTTTTTGATTATCACAAAAAGGGGGAGAATTTTGTGATAAACTTGAAGCTTTATACATGCATGGTTTGAGGGGGAGAGCTTTTGTATGCATGGTTTGAGGGGGAGAGTTGTTTGTTTTATGCATTACTTGGTTGAATCTTGTATGTGCTATGCAATTGTTAAGGGGGAGTATTGTTTACTCACATTTCATGCATATTACATATTCAAGTTTATCAAGTTTTGTGATCATCAAAAAGGGGGAGATTGTTGAGCCTTAAACACATGGTTGTGTTTAATGCTTAATTTATCTCCGAATTATTTATGGGTTTTGATGATCAACAAAACTTGCATTTGTTGTACTAATATGTCTACTTAGTGTACAGGGTTATATTGATAAATTGGTTGGGAAGACCAATGGAAGAGAACCCAAGTTATACAATAACATATGCGAGTTCATAGGACAAGCGGTGATTTTTATCAAGGAATCTATTGAGCTTGGACGAGAAGGAATGACATCTATGAACAACCAATTTAAGTGTTCAACATGTGTGGAATGATGTTGGAACAATTTCTTATGATGGGATGAAGACCCACAAACCAATGGTCCGTTGGTGGGCAAATTCGTTTAGAAGCCAATTGGAGCGCAGTGCAATGTTTTGATTATATCTCTTGGCTCGATGCTCCGAACAATGTGAATCCAAAGAGGTTGGATATCCAACTCAATATTCTAGATTTAATATTCAAACATCTCAGTCCAATTCGGATTGCATCATGGAGCAAAATGTCATGGAAGTCATAACAAGTGCAGATTGTAGCAAGGTTTGAGCGACTGTAGCATTTTAGGCATAACTTCTTAATCCTTTAATGCAATGCAATGAAATTTTGTCCACACCTAGATAAGAGGAAGGGATACAACGTTCATGTTTACCACTTTTCCCAGACACGAGCTTAGGATGGTCGAAAAGTACAAAGTTTGAGAGTGTTGAAATCTGGGAGATAGTATGAGGCGATCCGAGCCATAGTTTGAGGCGATCCGAGCCATATTGCGCACCATCGACTGAAGCGATGGCACGGTGTGCACGCTGGTGATCAGATCGCCCCAGGCGATGGTCAAGCTCGCCCCAGGCGATCCAGAATGCTTCCTAGGCCATTTTTTTGAGGGCGATCGCCCCAGGCGATGCACGGAACGCCCGAGGCGATCCAGAACTTTACCTACGGCCTTGTTTATCATTGATGATCGCCCCAGGCGATGGGGAGATCGCCCGAGGTGATCTGGGCAAGATTTGACCGTTAAAGGGTGGCGATGGAGATCGCCCGAGGCGATGTCCGAGGCGATCGAGGAGTGATTTCAGCCTTATGTTTAGCAACGGCTAGTAGGAGCCTAGGGGGCCTCCTACACTATAAATATGGATGTTTTGGAGCATTTTGAAGACAAGAAACAAGCCTACAAACTTCATCAAAGCTTTGCCAATTCAAATTGCAAATAGCTTTGCAATCTCCATACATTGTTGTTGTATTGGAGCTTGTAATTCTTTTATTTTGATAGAGTCTTGTTTTCTTCGTGTTGGTACACCGTGAAGGTGTGTGTTGAGTTATTGTAAGGTCCTCCAACACCAAAGCAAGTTGGTAAATTGTAAAGTCGCCAACAAGTGAAGTTGGTGCATGTGTTGTGGCTATCCTTGGAGCCCTTAAGGCCAAGAAGACTCGTGAAGAGTGTTGGTAGCTCGGGAAGAGCTTTGTGTACTCGGGAAGAGTAGTGTGCTCGGGAAGAGCTTTGTAAACTCGGGAAGAGTTGTTGTGTGGCTAACTTGGATCCCTCAAGGCCAAGACCAATTGTTCTAGTGGAACCTCGGTTGGAGGTTATCTAACCGGGAAGAGGAGACGTAGGCGATTCATCGCCGAACTTCTATAACAAATCCTTGTCTCTTTTATTGCTTTAATTCCTTTACGCATTTATTTATTTTGTTCTTTTTATTTATCGATTGACTCAAGGCTTCCGCAAAGCGCAAAACTCTTTTATTTTTCAAACTCATTTTAAAACGTTAAAGTAGCCAAGGAATCTCATTCACCCCCCTCTTTGATTCCAACAAGTGGTATCATAGCCATTTGATTTTTGTTTTTAAATCAAATCTTTTTTTATGGCTAATCTAGCAAATGAGTTTGCTCAAGGTCAATCGACAAATAGACCTCCGCTCTTCACGGGTGATAACTACGGGTATTGGAAAAATAGAATTTATCTATATATCCAATCCGTAGATTATGACCTTTGGAAGATCATAGTGAAAGGTCCACATATTCCTTTAAAGGAAGTTGGGGGAATAAGTACTCCCAAAGAAATGGACGATTTCACTAGAGCGGATATGATTTTAATTTCTCAAAATGCTAAAGCTATTAATATTTTACATTGTGCTTTAGATATGAAGGAGTACAACCGGATCGGGATGTGCTCAACGGCAAAGGAGATATGGGACAAATTACAAATTTGTCATGAAGGAACAAATCAAGTGGGAGACCAAGATTGATCTTCTAGAACTCAAATATGAGACATTTGAGATGGAGTCCGGAGAAGAGGTGGATTCTATGTTTAGGAGGCTCACCCTAATTATCAACGAGCTTGCTCAACTTGGAGAGAAGTACCCTCCAAGCAAATATGGAGGAGAGCACTAAGAGACTTGCCTAAAGAAGGGGACGCAAAGAGGACGGCCATCATCGAGTCCAACAAAGGAGAAAATGCCTCCTATGACCTTGATGAGCTCCATGGCACATTGGTGACTCATGAACTTGAAGTTGCAACAAGGAGAGAAGTAAAGGAGGAGGATAGATCCAAAAGAAATGGAATTGCCTTGGTTGGAAGGAAAGACCATTCCGATGATGAAGAAGAAGATGATGATGAAGAGATGATCTTGTTCACAAAGAAGTTCAAGAAGTTCTTCAACAAACATAGCAAGTCAAAGACCTCCAATGCTACCAAACAAGAATCCAAAAATGAGGTAACTTGTTATAATTGTCAAGATAAAGGCCATTATGCTAACAAATGTCCTAGGAAGAAGAATGAGGACAAAGGGAAGAAGAATGCGTTTATAGCCACATGGAGTGATAGCGACTCCGATGAAGAAGAAGCCACAAATCTTTGTTTAATGGCTCTTGGAGATGAAGGAGATGAAAGCGACGATGAGGTACCTTCATTTAATGAATTATTAGATTCCTACCATGAACTTATAGATGCTCTTGGCAAATCCAAGATGAGTAACAAATTACTCAAACTTGAGATTGCTAAGAAAGATGAAGAAAATAATTCATTGAAAAATGAATTAAATTCTTTAAAGGTATCATTTTGCAAATTTAGTGAAAGTAGTTTAAAAATGAATGATTTGCTTGGCTTGCAACGTTGTAGCTTTGATAAAGCCGGTTTAGGCTTCTCAAGCAAATCAAAAACATTTTCAAGCTTGTTTGCCAATACTAAGCATGATTCTCCTACTTGTAACTATTGTTGTAAAAAGGGTCATACCAAGAACAAATGTAGATTTGCTAGAATCCAATACCAACCTAACAAAAGGTGGAAATGGATTCCAAAGGTGCCAAAGGAAGCTAACCCTCTATGACCCAAAAATTAAATAGGTACCAAAGATCCTCCTATTGGAAATTTATTTTGTAGGAACAACCATGGGAAGGAGGATGAAGGGCCAAGCAACTCAAAGGAGGAGTTTATCTTGTTCACCACCATAGAAGAAGCAAGAGGCATTGGACTAATGACAATAACGAACTCTTGTCATCGAGGGTAAAATTTATTTTTACATGTTATAAGAGCAATTCAAAATTTAATTGGCACAAATTAATTGTGACCAATAAATTATGAAGCTCAATATTCATTGGAGTAGAATGAATAACCCCTTAGCATAATTGTTTAATGCATGATGTATGCTTATCTTTTTATAGTAAGTAACTTGACATGCCATGTATTCAAATTTGAATTTGCTATGTGGAAATGTGCTATTATATGTTTTAACAAACTTATCTAATGATGCTTAAGAATTATCTTTTTTGGCATAGGTGCATGAACTCTTGGTAGAACATATGAACACTTTGCAAAATTTAGAATTCATTGTTGATTGCCTTAAACGCATGTTTGTCTTTCTCTAAATGATCTTATCTTATGCTTGTTATGGCTATTACATACTTGATGAGGAACATGTGTAAAGTGTTAAAATATGACTTTGTGTCAACATATACTTGTGATTATTTGAATTTTGTGCTTTTTGATTATCACAAAAAGGGGGAGAATTTTGTGATAAACTTGAAGCTTTATACATGCATGGTTTGAGGGGGAGAGCTTTTGTATGCATGGTTTGAGGGGGAGAGTTGTTTGTTTTATGCATTACTTGGTTGAATCTTGTATGTGCTATGCAATTGTTAAGGGGGAGTCTTGTTTACTCACATTTCATGCATATTACATATTCAAGTTTATCAAGTTTTGTGATCATCAAAAAGGGGGAGATTGTTGAGCCTTAAACACATGGTTGTGTTTAATGCTTCATTTATCTCCGAATTATTTATGGGTTTTGATGATCAACAAAACTTGCATTTGTTGTACTAATATGTCTACTTAGTGTACAGGGTTATATTGATAAATTGGTTGGGAAGACCAATGGAAGAGAACCCAAGTTATACAATAACATATGCGAGTTCATAGGACAAGCGGTGATTTTTATCAAGGAATCTATTGAGCTTGGACGAGAAGGAATGACATCTATGAACAACCAATTTAAGTGTTCAACAAGTGTGGAATGATGTTGGAACAATTTCTTATGATGGGATGAAGACCCACAAACCAATGGTCCGTTGGTGGGCAAATTCGTTTAGAAGCCAATTGGAGCGCAGTGCAATGTTTTGATTATATCTCTTGGCTCGATGCTCCGAACAATGTGAATCCAAAGAGGTTGGATATCCAACTCAATATTCTAGATTTAATATTCAAACATCTCAGTCCAATTCGGATTGCATCATGGAGCAAAATGTCATGGAAGTCATAACAAGTGCAGATTGTAGCAAGGTTTGAGCGACTGTAGCATTTTAGGCATAACTTCTTAATCCTTTAATGCAATGCAATGAAATTTTGTCCACACCTAGATAAGAGGAAGGGATACAACGTTCATGTTTACCACTTTTCCCAGACACGAGCTTAGGATGGTCGAAAAGTACAAAGTTTGAGAGTGTTGAAATCAGTGAGATAGTATGAGGCGATCCGAGCCATAGTTTGAGGCGATCCGAGCCATATTGCGCACCATCGACTGAAGCGATGGCACGGTGTGCACGCTGGCGATCAGATCGCCCCAGGCGATGGTCAAGCTCGCCCCAGGCGATCCAGAATGCTTCCTAGGCCATTGTTTTGAGGGCGATCGCCCCAGGCGATGCACGGAACGCCCGAGGCGATCCAGAACTTTACCTACGGCCTTGTTTATCATTGATGATCGCCCCAAGCGATGGGGAGATCGCCCGAGGCGATCTGGGCCAGATTTGACCGTTAAAGGGTGGCGATGGAGATCGCCCGAGGCGATGTCCGAGGCGATCGAGGAATGATTTCATCCTTATGTTTAGCAACGGCTAGTAGGAGCCTAGGGGGCCTCCTACACTATAAATATGGATGTTTTGGAGCATTTTGAAGACAAGAAACAAGCCTACAAACTTCATCAAAGCTTTGCCAATTCAAATTTCAAATAGCTTTGCAATCTCCATACATTGTTGTTGTATTGGAGCTTGTAATTCTTTTATTTTGATAGAGTCTTGTTTTCTTCGTGTTGGTACACCGTGAAGGTGTGTGTTGAGTTATTGTAAGGTCCTCCAACACCAAAGCAAGTTGGTAAATTGTAAAGTCGTCAACAAGTGAAGTTGGTGCATGTGTTGTGGCTATCCTTGGAGCCCTTAAGGCCAAGAAGACTCGTGAAGAGTGTTAGTAGCTCGGGAAGAGCTTTGTGTACTCGGGAGTAGTAGTGTGCTCAGGAAGAGCTTTGTAAACTCGGGAAGGGTTGTTGTGTGGCTAACTTGGAGCCCTCAAGGCCAAGACCAATTGTTCTATTGGAACCTCGGTTGGAGGTTATCTAACGGGGAAGAGGAGACGTAGGCGATTCATCGCCAAACTTCTATAACAAATCCTTGTCTCTTTTATTGCTTTAATTCCTTTACGCATTTATTTATTTTGTTCTTTTTATTTATCGATTGACTCAAGGCTTCCGCAAAGCGCAAAACTCTTTTATTTTTCAAACTCATTTTAAAATGCTAAAGTAGCCAAGGAATCTCATTCACCCCCCTCTTCGATTCCAACATATTCAATGCATTTTATATGCTTTTCCTTGTTGTCCCTGTTCCACAACTCATATTCATAATCATCAGATTATAATACAGTTAATCTAAATGTCATGACATATATTCGTACCATCATACCAATAACCAATTCACTGCCTTGTTATAATAGTTGCATTACAATGCCCCTCTCCTCGACATAACAACGGTATTATCCTCGCTTCGACATATTAGCGGCAAATATTATTTTCCATCGCTATGATATGACAGAGGCAAGTATTTTATTCCTCGCTTCGAAATGACAGCGGCAAGCATTATAATCATCACTCAAATATGCACCAAGCATCCAATTCATGCATCCACAATGCATAATTCAATAAAAATACATTTTACCGTCGATGCTCGTACGTCTCTCTACGTACCTTTCTTCCAAAACTGTGGTGTTTTCAGAAACTATCCCCTGCGTTGTGCCGCCACTTGTGAAGGCTCTACACAATTGCACAATTCAATATTAGAAGCCATATTATATCCCATCACAAAAATCCCAACAAAATATCAAAAATCCCAACATTTGTCTCTCGCGATCGATCGCCCATAGGCGCCAATCGATCGCGAGAAACTACTGGCTCGATACCCAATTTATGCCATTCCGCGATCGATCGCCAAGTCTTTGCCGATCGATCGTGGACTTCGCTGATCGATCGCACAAACTCGCGATCGATCGTGAAAACACACTGTCAGCATGTTATGATGCTCGTGATCGATCGGTAAAAGGCACCGCTCGATTGCCAATGCATGTATATGCGAGGCGATCGATCGTCGCGTCGTCAGTAAAATTTTGAGGAAGATGAACATTAAGACGATAGACCGCCTCAAATGAAGCGATCGATCACCAAGGGGCAGTGGCCATTTTAAACAGTGAAGCGATCGCTCGCTTCAAATGTAGCGATCGATCTCATGGAGGCAGAATATGTTTTACGTTGAGAGGCGATCGATAGCCTTCAAGGCAGCGATCGATCGCCCATGCCTAAACTTTGAAAAATTATTTTGTATTGTGGTTTCAACGTACGCTTTGGCTGAGTCTTTTAAATGGTTAATCGTCATGGATTGAAGATATAATTGGAGGTCATGAACGTGCTTGGGCACGTGATTGCATGATTGAAATTAATTATGAGTTATTAATTGTGTGTTAGCACGTAATTCACTGGGTCTCGGGCCTAAGGCAAGGATTTGTTCGGACTACGGAATTATAAGGTACGTATAACGTACGAGCATAGCCTTTTATATTATTGCAACTCTGAAATGCATGATATATTGTTATTGCCATAAATGGGTATGTATGGTGAACTATATGGTGCCGCTATGGAGCGAGCAACGTTTGAGATGTCGTCGCTATGGAGCGAACATCAGTTATGATGCCGCCACTATTAGGCATGCGAGGTAATGAGACTGTGGAATTAGTGGTTAGATATATGGAATATCCGTAATCATTGTTTAATGATTTGGTTTATTGAGTTTGGTATTGTTATTGGGTAACGGGTGAGTTAATCAATGTAATGATTAACTGGCATATGTGGAATTGATGGTTTTAGTTAGTTTGAGAACATGAACAGCACAGGGGGATCCCGTATGAGGATGACACTATTCAGGGAGTGTCTTTTAAATTCACCGCTTTACATTCTGTAAATTATGTAATACAATATTGTGATTATTGGATCGGTGGTATTGGTATGCTCACCCCGTGTGGGGGTTGTCTCTGTTGGGGCAGGTTGAACAGGTATAGCGGTAGCTCCGGAGTTGAGGTCGAGCTATGGATTGGAGGTGCTTCCAGGATCGCAGTACCAGTGCCGGTATTGAGTAGGTGCTTCCAGGATCGCAGTACCAGTGCCGGTATTGAGTAGGTGCTTCCAGGATCGCAGTACCAGTGCCGGTATTGAGTAGAGTACCCTATACATTAAATACACATTCATTCATTGGGTACTCGCATGTGAGCACGTTTATATGTGTATATTGGTTGTATAATGGGCATGGTCTTTCTCTTTTGATTCATATGTGGCATGCAATTAATGAGAGAGATTGCTAAATGAATTGAGAACATGTTAGTGTATTATAAGGGTGCATGCTATGTAAGTGGACTTGATCGGGGGAATTGGACATTACATGGTTTAATGAACGGAATTTTATTATTGGTATGTTATGCTATGGTAGCATGTGGTTCTCCCCCCTAGTTACATGATTGTATGCACTAAATACATGGCTTAATACACTAATAGTGGGTTAAGGGCACGGGGTCCTTGCATTAGTGATATCAGAGCAGTGGTTTGCTCTTTGGGACTGTTGAGGGCCTAGGAACATGTTAATGGAAACGGGTAGCACATACTTATGCATGATGGTAGTTAGTGTTGTGTGACACAACTATTTGTGTATGTGCGTTTACGATATGGGATTGTAAATGGAATGTGTTATTGCTAACCATGGTGGTTGCAGGGATCGTATGAGATACGATGGGATGACATTAATGGTAATGTTTGGCACTTGATGTACTAAGTGCTGAGAAATTTGATTTTGTAGGAAAATCAGGGAATGAGAAACTGAATATGCTGTCTGAGGACAAGAAATGGTGGATAATGGAACAAACAAAGGAACAATCTGGTATGGTTACCCTATGATTATGGATACAGGTGTGTGCAGTTTACACATGAGTCATTGTGCTTGCAAAGGTATTGCAATTTTGGTACTACTACGGGTATATCGACTATCGATGTATCAGGATATTTGCCGTTGTCATAACGTAGCGAGGGTCGCTGATATGTCGAAGCAAGGGATATCATTGAGCCTCCGATATAACGTAGTAGGATTTGTGAACTGTGGTATTAACTGCGCATATTGATATCTTTGTATTGATACAGGTATAATGAGATATCAAGGGGAATACTTGTCGTTGTCATATCGTAGCGATGAAGAATATTTGCCGCTAATATGTAGAATCGAAGAACACTCCACTGTCATATTATAACGAGGGATATTATGCCGCTGATATGTCGAAGCGAGGGTATTTCATGATAGAATACTTGCTACTAATATGAAACGAAGAACACGCCGCTGTCATATTATAGCGAGGTGTATTACATGATAGAATACTTGCCTCTAATACGAAGCGAAGAACACGCCGCTGTCATATTATAGCGAGGGGTATTAATGATGCAGTCATACCGTAGCGATGAAGAATATTTGCCGCTAATATGTAGAAGCGAAGAACACGCCGCTATCATATTATAGCGAGGGATATTATGCCGCTAGTATGTTCGAAGCGAGGTAGCGATGAAGGATATTTGCCGCTAATATGTAGAAGCGAAGAACACGCCGCTGTCATATTATAGCAAGGGATATCATGCCGCTAGTCTTTTGGTGATGGTTCATGCCGCCGGGTATATATAGCGATGGTTCATTCCGCTAGTCTTTGGATGATGGTTCATGCCGTCGGGTATATAGCGTTGGTTCATTCCGCTAGTCTTTTGGCGATGGTTCATGCCGCCTGGTATATATAGCGATGGTTCATTCAGCTAGTCTTTTGGCGATGGTTCATTCCGCTTGGTATATATAGTGATGGTTCATTCCGCTAGTCTATGGCGATGTATCTTACAAGTGATTCTATAGCGATGGTTTATGCCGCTGATTCTATAGCGATGATTTATGCCGCTGATTCTATAGCGATGACTTATGCCGCTGATTCTATAGCGATGACTTATGCCGCTGATTCAATAGCGATGATTCATGCCTCTGATTTCATAGCTTGGGATTGTGCCGCCTTCGAGCGATGGGTGCTTATTTCGTACCGCTATTGGGCAATTGGTACAAGTATGCCGCTATCTTATTAGAGATGAGTTATGGTATATTGATGTTTTGTTAGAATTATTGTGGATGTCATGTATTGACATGTACCGTTACGGGTTGACGATGATATTATGGATGTCATGTATTGACATGTACCGTCACGGGTTGACGATGACATTGTGGATGTCATGTGTTGACATGTACCGTCACTAGATGACGATGACATAGTGGAGTTCAATGTAGACGGGTACCGTCATTACGATGAAAAATACATTTAGGTATATGTATTTAGTCGTATGGTTGGAGTGCCAATGGTGAGCACAGGGTAGTGTCTGAGTCACTGGTTGACGAGACCATTATGTCGAGCAGGTTTGCTCGATGAATTTTGGATGCGCCTTATAGGTAAGTGTACCGCAACACGTATTTGAGGTAAATATTTCACGAGTAGTGGTACCTTTGGGTATACTCGTTGGGATGGCTATGGCCAAATGACTGATGGTAGGAGTAGTTATTGAGGAAACTACTTGTATATACCGATGTGACGTATGATGGACATGGCCAAACCCACACATGAAGGTGTGGAATAAATTCTAATGGAGTACGATTGTTTTGTGGTTGAGTAAGGACATTGGGATGTCCGCTGTGCTATGGTATTAGAGAAATATTGGGTGATGACCCACTACTCTAATGGATGATACGGTATGGTATACCGGGGTGGAACGTGTGATACTTTGGTAGGTTTGGTATAAACCTGCAGAGGTAGCGATCTGCTAGCCAGGTATTGTTGCGGTGTTATAGTGAGCTTATTGTAGCCATTATACTGCTCATTGGAACCGGGTTCGGTGAATCGTATTATGATACGATGAGGGTTTATAGTGGACTCTTATAGTCACTATGTGGCATGAGGCTTGAGGCAGGGAATACCTCACGAGAATGTTTATGCGTTAAATGTTTCGAGGGACTTGTACTGGGTAGTTCAATTTTGTTGGGAGTACCAACGTGAGTGTCAACAAGTCGTTGTTAGCTCTGGTTGAGAATCCTTGCATATGGAATGCAATGGGGGACACACTCATAATTGTTGGATATAGTTAGTGAGGTGACACTACTATATTGATTGTACTCTTGGAGAAATTTGGAGCATACTGTCATGGAGACAGCTGGTATTGGTCGAGGGTTGATTGTGAATCAGCCATGGTAAGCATTACTGATATTGGTCTGGGTAATGGCATTATATTTCCAGTGAGACGTACGAGGAGACGTCTTTGGGGAGATGCTCGAGAATGTGGAGTACTACGGTATTAGTATAGAACATCGTTAGAATGGGTATATGTCGTGTATACGGAATTCGATTTGGTAATAGTGGTAAGGATGCACTATTCTGAACCAGTTGTGTATTTATTGGTTCCGGGATATAATTTGGTATAAATATATCCAGGTTTTTCGAAGGGTGGTTCGAAGTTGGAGGGTCATGGGTTCATGACACTTTCCTTATGAGGAATGCGGTATTCATATACCTATTGGGAATCTTTGGAAGATTCGATAAGTCGGTTTGTGTGGTGTTGATGTTGGAATCACACCATTGGTCATTGGTTCATCAATCATCATTCTCCGCTGGGTGAGAATAATTGAGGATTGACAGTTGTATATGGGGCTTGTGTGTATGATTGGAGACACCCGAGCGGAGTGCATTGAGTATGCATGTGGTACTGGTGCTTAGGCATGCATACCGGTGTGTGTATACGAATGCCAGCATTTTGGTGCTCGTCGAGCATCGGATTAGTATGCTTGGATGGATGAATCTCTGGTAAGAGATTATGGCACCTTGATTTTGGTAATCTCAACGACACGAGACATTCTGAGGAATGATCGCGAGGTCCGGTTGACTCTCTTGAGGAGGGATTGTCCTGTATTGAGTTCATGGTAATTCATTACTGGGTAATTTGATAGCATCCCTGTGTTAGGATTGTTGACTCCTGGGATAAACGAGGTATGGTCGGGGTTTAATCTGTTGGATGTCGTTGTTGACACGCATGGTGGGAATGCAATCGATTTTCTTGCATGTTCTCTATGGAATTTGAGACCTTGTGGAGTCTCGATGGCGTATTTGGACCAAGATATGAATTCTTGGAACACGCAGATGTTGATATATGTGGAGATGTGTTTTGTGTTGATCGGTGGCCGTAAGTTGCCCGATTCGAGTTCCAAAGTGGTGCAACTACTCCGTTTATGGAGAAGGATTTGGAGAGCGAAAACCGAGTTTAGTGTGAGGAGACTGTTGTGTACTGGTGGTTTCTTTGGTAACGATGTATGTTTAACATCATATGCTAAGTTGTAGAGATATCATTGGGGTGATATCTATGCTGGAAAATGATTCATTTGGATAGCGGTTAAGGTTGACTGGCTGTTTTTGGGTGGTTAGCATCGAGGCATGCTGGCGTCCTTTTGAGATTGTGATGGTTTGGGAGGTATACTCCATTCCAGAAAATTGGTGCGAGGTCGGTGTCCTCGCACTTGGTATGTCGTTCATGATATGTTCATGATTTGACGATGTGGATCCGATTGGATTGTGTGGTCTCAGCGATACGTGGAGTACGCCGCACAAATTTCGAGGATGAAATTTTATTGGTGGGGGATAATTGTGATGCCCGGGAATTAATGGGGTATATCCCGTTGTGGTAATGATCCTTTATGGATTGTAATTGTGGCAATTATGAATTAATTACGGTGTTGGGACTTCCGGGGATTTTAAATCCGGTATTTGGAGCCGTTGGATCGAAGAGATAAGATTGTATTCTCATCGTGATGTTAACCTTGGAATTGGGTTTTTGGTGGGATTTGGGGTCAGGGGTGCTTTGAGTTGGGGCTGCTAATGGAAATTGAGATTGGGAGGTAATATTTGAACATAGATGATTTTTAATGAGTCATGATGTATTTGTGGTGGACTCAGGATTTTGGAGCCTTGGTACTATATATATGCTAAGAAGGCTCGATTTTTCTTTAGTCATTTTCCTTCTTAGCTCGATTTTTCTTTAGTCATTTTCCTCTCTCTCTCTCTCTCTCTCTCTCTCTCTCTCACGTTTCTCCCACATTTCCCCAAACCCTTCTTTTCTCCTCCCATGGAAGAATTGAGCAAGGCTCGATCTCGGAGCAAGATTTCTCGAAGATAATAAGGTATTACGCTTCCCCTCTTCTTTATCTTCGATTTGATTGTAGCATTGTGGTATTTGGTTATGTTTTGAGTTGGGATTGAGTTTATGGTTTTTAGAGATTTTTGGTTATTGTGTTTTCGGGGAGGATTTTTAGTTCCTTGTTAAGGATTTATGGTGTATGGGGTGTGGGGATTGTTATTTTGGAAAATTTTGCAAGAAAAATGCCATTTTGGCTGGAACAGGTCGAGGCTATCGATCCCTAGGGCGAGGCGACCGATCGCCGCATCGTCTGTAAAATTTTGAGAAAGATGAACAGTAAGGCGATCGACCAAATGAAGTGATCGATCGCCAAGGGGCAGTGGCCATTTTAAACAGTGAAGTGATCGATCACTTCAAATGTAGCGATCGATCTCATGGAGGCAGAATATGTTTTACGTTGAGAGGCGATCGATCGCCTGAAAGGCAGCGATCGATTGCCCATGACTAAACTTTGAAAAATTATTTTGTATTGTGATTTCAACTTATGCTTTGGCCGAGTCTTTTAAATGGTTAATCGTCATGGATTGATGATATAATTGGAGGTCGTGAATGTGCTTGGGCACGTGATTGCATGCTTGAAATTAATTATGAGTTATTAATTGTGTTTAGCACGTACACTGGGTCTCGGGCCTAAGGCAAGGATTTGTTCGGACTACGGAATTATAAGGTACGTATAACGTATGAGCATAGCCTTTTATATTATTGTAACTCTGAAATGCTTGATATTCTGTTATTGCATAAATGGGTATGTATGGTGAACTATATGGTGCCGCTATGGAGCGAGCAACGGTTGAGATGTTGTCGCTATGGAGCGAACATCAGTTATGATGCCGCCACTATTGGGCATGCGAGGTAATGAGACTGTGGAATTAGTGGTTAGATATATCGAATATCTGTAATCATTGTTTAATGATTTGGTTTATTGATTTTGGTATTGTTATTGGGGAACATGTGAGTTAATCAATGTAATGATTAACTGGCCTTTGTGGAATTGATGGTTTTGGTTATTTTGAGAATATGAACAACATAGGGGATCCCGTATGAGGATGACACTATTCAGGTAGTGTCTTAAATTCACCGCTTTACATTCCGTAAATTATGTAATGTAATATTGTGATTATTGGATCGATTGTATTGGTATGCTCACCTCCTGTGGGGGCTGTCTCTGTTGGGGCAGGTTGAATAGGTACAGCGGTAGCTCCGGAGTTGAGGTCGAGCTATGGATTGGAGGTGCTTACAGGATCGAAGTACCAGTGCCGGTATTGAGTAGAGTACCTTATACATTAAATACACATTCATTCATTGGGTGCTCGCATGTGAGCACGTTTATATGTGTATATGGGTTGTATAAAAGGCATGGTCTTTCTCTTTTGATTCATATGTGGCATGCAATTAGTGAGAGAGATTGCTAAATGAATTGAGAACATGTTAGTGTATTATAAGGGTGCATGCTATGTAAGTGCACTTGATTGGGGAAATTGGACAATACATGGTTTAATGAAAGGAATTTTATTATTGGTATGTTGTGCTATGGTAGCATGTGGTTCTCCCCCTAATTATATGATTGTATGCACTAAATACATTTCTTAATACACTAATAGTGGGTAAGGGCACGGGGGTCCTTACACTATTTCCAAACAACGGGGAGATAAGTTGCACCTGATCGAAATATAAGG
The DNA here is from genome assembly GCA_907163345.1 of Haberlea rhodopensis. NCBI lineage: Eukaryota > Viridiplantae > Streptophyta > Magnoliopsida > Lamiales > Gesneriaceae > Haberlea > Haberlea rhodopensis. The sequence continues at coordinate 1,944,702 of CAJQUN010000088.1, read as the reverse complement.
GGTATATTTCGTTTGACCAAAACCACATGGGTAAATTGTCATAGGATACAATTTTGTCAAATCGACTTTCTAATTTTAGTATAGATTATCCCCCTAAGTGTTATTTAGGTGCATTTTTACCCTTCAATGATGTAATTGACATTTTAATATGTAATTTCAAATTTCATATGCATAAGTAGGTGTGTGTCACATAAATTATATGTGAAATTTGTGTTTTACACATATTTACAAATCACCGGGATAATCAACTTATTTTTAAAAAACATGTGATAAATTATTTATTTAAACAACCACATAGATGTCCTGTGCCTAAAACCCAAATTTATAGGTTGTTGTCTTCATATTCAAAAATTTATTTATATCTTGCGATGAAATGGGTCATCTTATTCAACCTTCCTATACCATTATGAATTTAAAAATTACATATCAAATATTGAAAGAGTCCTCAAGGGACAATGGAATGAGTAGGACCTTCATTAAACAAATTTTTTTTTTTTTTGTGGAATCTCTTTTTTAGTCCAGTTTGATTTGGACCCACATTATAATAGCTATATGTATCTAATTTCAAAAAAAATATAGAAAAAGACTTTGTGTGAAATAGAAAAAAACTTTTTTGTGATTTAATTATCACCTAACGTTATAATTTAAATATTATTATTTTTATTATTGATTTAATTATTGTTCTTTAAAACACTAAAAATAAAAAAAATTAAAAATGGATAATTTTGGAGCAAATGAAATAATAAAATGGCAAAGAGAAATTTTAGGATAATATCAAATAATCCAGTAATGTCTTTCACCTTTCAGAAGATTTTATAGAATTTTCTGAAAAAATTCTTACTTAATTGAGATGATTAAACTAAATTCATAAGATTATTCCTTACTTTTTTTGGTGGAGCCTCTTTTAGTCTTCTTTGATTTGAGTTGTACCCACATTAAAGTAATGATTCTCGCTCAATAATTGTCACTTAATTCCAAAGAAAATAATAGAAGAAGACTTTGTGAGACTTCTGCTCAATTATTGTTTCATTGGAAGAAAAAATTTAACCTTTATGAGACTTCTGCTCAGTTATTGTTAGCAGATCTACAATTTCTAATTAATGGAACATAACTAAGCATATGAATTGACAGGCACAAGGGAAAAATGTTCTGGGATATGTTTCGCCCACGTAAGATATCGTCCATAGAGACAATCTAGTCATTTAATGTGAGATGATTCAAGGTATTATCATTAGAGACACCATTGAAAAATCCTAAATATTTGGTAATGTTAATTTATGTATTTTTATTTAAAAGATGTTATATTTTAATATAGAGTTATTGTACAAGTGAGACAAAAATTAAGTGCTTACAAGTACTTCCCCTCTATTCCGACGCCAAGATGGTCCAAATGACACACGGAATAAAGGTTTGGCCGCTCGCCGACGAAGATGGCTCTAGGTACAGTAGAAGGATCCTGTCTAAATTGATAACCTCTCTAAACTGTTAAAAAGGATCAATCCCAAGCCAGGAAGTGTTAAAATTTAAAAACACTTGTATCGTAATAACCAGTATTCTTCAGAAAATCTTAGTGCTAAATCTCGGTCTCAACTTTTGCATTAAGTGATATTTTTGAATTAATAAATATATATTCACATACTTTAAAATTTGAAAAATATTTTAAGATACTAGTTTGTGATAGGCTTGCTTGTTTGATAATTTTTACATCATCCTTCATCTTGTGAATCGTCTTCAAATGGTCCTTGTGATCGTCGTCTTGTTGTAACAAAAATATCTCAATCGAGTGTAGCATTTGAATACCGCTAGATGCCGATATTTTAGGTATCTCATGACTATCATCATCATCCACCTCAGCTACGTTTTCATTTGATTGATTCAGAATTGTATCGACAATCTCGTGTTCTGTTAGAGTGTACAATCTCGTGTTCTGTTAGAGTGTAGCAGATCTCTTGCTCGGCTGGAAAATCAAGTAAGTGATTAGCATCCATTGGATTTCTATAGTGCAAGCTCCGAATTAGTTCATTCAGTTCTTGCACAACAACATGCATTTCAGTATCTTCCTCAATGATCTCGAGTTCTATTGGGATTGTACGAATTTGGTAATGAAGGAAGCAATTTGTTATGGTTTGGGGTTTGACATCCAAAGTCCATGATGCCACAGCCATGCAAATTGCTTCTAAAACATTAATCTTTTCAGGATCAGATGTGTTGAACTCCAAACGTTCAAGGAGCTTGCGAGTAAAGTGATGACGATAATAGGCCTTAAAGTTACGAATTATTCCAGCATCACATGGTTGCAAATTTGATGTCATATTTGGTGGTAAATGATGCAATGTAGTGTTCCTGAGGTTGATTATGAAGCTCTCCAACTGGTACATGTGCACTGCAATTGTCAATGATAAGCAACTGTAGGGTCTTCCTACCTTAATATCATTTAGTACACAAAGATGGAACAGAACATGCATTTATAACCTCTTAAGGGTTCCGGTTGTAGTTTGAGCTAGGGAGATTACAGGCCAAAAATAACGTTTTCAAAGCTATTTAATTACATTCCCTATAAAGAATGTTAAAGCTATAGATTTACACTACTCCTAGAGTAGAGACTATCAAAAATCCTGCATCCTACGTTCATCATGCTCCCTTTAGCTCACTTCCTCAACCCGACCCTAGGCCCTTGGTCCAAAAGTGTACCTACAGGGATAACACATCATGAGCATTCATATATTTACTTAACATTATATAAAAGCATACAATAATGCATAACATCTTAGTTAAGTAAAAGTTATTGGTCGTCCTCCGACCTCCTTGGTTATCCCTGACTCTTATTCATATATTGGGGTGTCTTACCCCATTGTATGGCATCTTACCATATCATAATCATTGCGTGGCATCTTACTACGTGGGCATCTTTCCCAATCATATGGCGTCTTACCATATTCTAAACATTACGTGGCATCTTACCACGTGGGCATCTTACCCAATCATATGGCGTCTTACCATATTATAAACATTGCGTGGCATCTTACCACATTGGCATCTTACCCAATCATCTGGCGTCTTACCATATTATAAACATTGCGTGGCATCTTACCACGAGGGCATCTTACCCAATCCTATACTTTGGGTGGTGTCTTACCACATGGGCGTCTTACCCAATCATACACGTCGTATGACCTTATCATAAACTTCGTCATTATAGACGTCCTCATAACATCGTTATCATAAACATCATCTTAAGCATCATCATCGTAACATCATCATAAGCATCATCGTTATAAATATCATCATAGATATCATCATCATAACATCATCTTAAACGTCATCATCGTAAACATCATCTTAAACATCATCATAATATGTAAGGGCATGGTTTACCGTCCGATGCTCGTACGTCTCTTACGTACCTTAATTCCCAAAAGTGGAGAATTTGGAGAGCTTTATCTCCTGGATGTTGTGGGCACCTGGGATGGTTCTACACAACCATACAAATTGATATTAGAAGCTAAACATAGTCCAATATCCAAAAATCCCACAAAAAAAATCAAAAATCCACTTTTCTTCAGCTCGCGATCGATCGCCACCCAGGCGCGATCGATCGCGAGATCGCACTGGACGAGGGGCCAAAATCTCCTTCTTGGCGATCGATCGCCACTTTTGGCGCGATCGATCGCCAGGCCCGCCGATCGATCGCCCAAAAGTGGCGATCGATCGCCAAATGCCTCTGGCTGGTACTGGACGCTCGCGATCGATCGCCAAGAACGGGCGATCGATCGCCGAGTGCTGTACATCGAATTTTCGCCATTTATGCTCATTTTTCAAGCTCTTTCACATACCACCCCAAAATCAAACTTCCTCATAACTTCAATAACAACATAACCCACTAAAACAAACATAAACACTTCAAAAAATCATACCCCAACCATAAACAACACATACCCCAAATAAACCCACATAAAACATCAAAACTTAACCCATTTCAACACCAAACATCATAAAACTTGTAGGAATGGTTCCATACCTCTTGTAGGCTCCAAATCCTAGCAAAGATCACACAAATAAGGATTTTGTGGGACTTTCCTCCTCCTCTTTTGGTGAGTTTCGAAAATGGGGTAGGGTTTGGGGTTGGGAAGTGATTTGGGGATTTTTAAAAGGTGAGAGTAAAGTGGGGGGTTTAAAGTGATGGGTATGGGATTAAAAAGGGGTTGTAATGACTTAATAAAAAGTGTACCCCAAACTTAACATGATGTATAAAATACCCAACTTGGTGTTTTAAAGGCACTTTACAACAATGCTCTAAACTTCATTTAAAATCATATCTTCCTCATAATTGATAATTTAACACAATTAATCATGTTAACATCTTAATACCCAACACATAAATCTATCAATACATGATACATCATATAAACATAATTAATGTCCAAGTTACCATTAATTAATTTCGGGGCATCACATTACTCCCCTACTTACAAGATTTCGTCCTCGAAATCGCATGCACTTACCCAAAAGAAACTAAACATAAATCATACCAGAAAATAGTTCGGGGTAATGCTGCATCATATGCCGCTCCGTCTCCCACGTAGCCTCCTCGACACCCCGACGATCCCACTGAACTTTGACCATCGGTATAACTTTACTTCGTAGTCTGCGATCCTCACGATCCAGAATTCTGACCGGTCGTTCAACGTAGGATACATCTGAGTCTAACTGCACTTCAGTAGGCTGTAAAACATGAGACGGATCTGGCTCATACTTTCTCAACATAGAAACATGGAAGACATCATGAATTCCAGATAAGGACGGCGGTAAAGCCAATCGGTAAGCCAAAGTGCCGATACGCTGTAATACCTCATACGGTCCAACATACCTCGGGGATAACTTCCCCCGCATACCAAATCGAACAACACCCCTGAAGGGTGAGATTTTCAAGAAGACCTTGTCTCCTACTTGAAATTCTAGCGGTCGTCGCCGCTTATTGGCATAGGCTGCTTGCCTATCTTGGGCCGCTTTCATCTTTAAGCGTATCATCTTAATCTTTTCCTCCATGTCCTTAATCATATCCGGTCCTCCGACCGCTTTACTCGTCAAGTCCTCCCAATACAGCGGTGACCTACATCGTCGTCCGTACAGAGCTTCAAAAGGGGCCATTTGAATGCTCGCCTGATAGCTGTTATTGTAGGAGAACTCCACCAGAGGTATAGACTCTTGCCACGGAGTATCAAACTCCAAAATACATGCCCTCAATATATCTTCGAGCGTTTGTATAGTACGCTCCGTTTGGCCATCAGTCTGAGGGTGATAAGCTGTACTTAGTCTCACCTCGGTGCCCAAAGCTGTCTGGAGACCCTCCCAGAAATGAGAAGTAAACCTTGGGTCTCTGTCAGACACGATCGAGACTGGAATCCCATGCAACCTCACTACATCCCGTACATATAATTGGGCCATCTTTAAATACGTGAAAGTCATACTGTAAGGGATGAAATGAGCTACCTTCGTCAGCCTATCCACGATCACCCAGATCGCATCAAATCCAGAGGCCGACCTTGGCAAGTGGGTCACGAAGTCCATAGATATATGCTCCCACTTCCACTTAGGTACCTCCAAGCTCTTCAGCTCGCCACCAGGCCTCTGCCTTTCTGCCTTTACTTGTTGGCAGATCAAACATCTCTTAACGAAGCTGATCACATCACGCTTCATGCGTCTCCACCAGAATTGACCACTTAGGTCCTTATACATCTTTCTTCCACCGGGGTGGATACTGAACCGGCTACTATGAGCCCGTTCTAAAATTCCTTTATGCAATCCTGGCGCATCTGGGACCACCCATCGGTTGCCCAATCTTAAAGAGTCATCTTCAGCCACACTAAACTTTGTTGGCTGGCCTCGAAGTGCTATTGATGACCATCTCTGCACTTCATCATCCGACCTCTGGGCTTTCCTGATTGCCTCAAATACGTCTGGCTCGGCTAATAAGGTCGACACTCGCACCGGCGACGTGTCTACATCGAAATCATAGCCCAGATGGCAATAAGAAATCATCAAAGCTGATAAACACATAACATCCTCAGCGGTGCTCTTCACCTTCCGACTTAAGGCGTCTGCTATCAAATTTGCCTTACCAGGATGGTACTCAATTTCACAGTCATAATCCTTGAGTAAGTCCATCCACCTCCTTTGCCTCATATTCAACTCTGCCTGAGTGAACAAGAACTTCAGGCTCTTATGGTCCGTAAAAATGGTAAACGTAGTACCATAAAGGTAATGACGCCAAATCTTCAAGGCGAAAATGATAGCTGCCAGTTCCAGATCATGGACTGGGTACCTGGTCTCATGAGGCTTCAACTGTCTCGAAGCATAGGCTACCACTTGTCTGTCTTGCATCAATACGCAGCCCAAACCCTGTAGTGACGCATCCGTGTACAAGGCAAACCTCTTATCCTCAGACGGAATCACCAATACTGGCGCTGTTGTCAAACGACGCTTCAATTCTTGGAAGCTTTCCTCACAAGCTTCGGACCAAAAGAATGAGACTCCTTTCTGAGTCAGCTGTGTCAATGGCTTAGCGATCTTAGAAAATCCCTCGACAAAACGTCGGTAATAACCTGCTAAGCCCAGAAAACTCCGTATCTCGGGTACAGAAGTGGGTGCTGCCCACTCCATCACAGCTTCAATCTTCCTCGGATCCACAGATATCCCTTGGCTAGATATGACGTGGCCTAGGAACACCACGCTGTCCAACCAGAATTCGCACTTGCTAAGCTTAGCATACAACTGATGATCCCTAAGGATCTGAAGTACTGTCCTCAAGTGCCGTACATGATCTTCTTCAGTCCTAGAGTAGATGAGTATGTCGTCAATGAAAACTATGACGAATTGGTCCAAATATGGCTGGAACACCTTGTTCATCAAACTCATGAAAACAGCCGGGGCATTTGTCACCCCAAAAGGCATGACTAGGAATTCATAATGCCCATACCTAGTCCTGAAGGCTGTCTTCTGGACATCCTCTCCTCTTACTCGAATCTGATGGTACCCCGACCTCAGATCGATCTTACTGTAGAGCCTCGTACCCTGCAACTGATCAAACAAATCATCGATCCTCGGGAGTGGGTACTTATTCTTCACCGTAGCTTTGTTCAGTTGTCTGTAATCGATGCACAAACGCATCGAACCATCTTTCTTCTTCACAAATAAAACTGGTGCTCCCCAGGGCGATACGCTAGGGCGTATATAGCCCTTATCAAGGAGTTCTTGCAACTGAATCTTTAATTCCCTTAGTTCCGCTGGTGCCATCCTATAAGGGGCACGAGAAATGGCCGACGTTCCTGGTAATAACTCAATCCCAAACTCGACCTCTCTCGTCGGTGGGAATCCGGGAATCTCCTCCGGAAAGACATCAGGGAACTCCGCCACTACGGGCACATCCTCAACTTTCACTTCTCCTTTCTTTTCCGTAACATCGACGGCATAAATGAGATATCCTGAATGACCTCGTTCCAACAACTGCGCCATCTTGACAGCAGATATCAACGGAATCTTAGAGCGAGAACCATCCCCATAGAACGTCCATGGAACTCCCATATCGGATTTAAACCGTACAGTTCTCTGCCTGCAGTTCACAACTGCCTGATACCTGTTCAGAACATCAATGCCCAGAATGCAATCAAAATCTGACATTCCCAGAACAATCAAGTCTGACCTTAGTTCCTTATCCTCAAAATAAATGAGGCCATTGTAGACGATCCGATCAGTAATCATACTTCTTCCAGCGGGGGTCGAGACTATAAGAGGCGTGGGCGACGGAGAAGTGCATAAGTGGTACCTTTCCACAAAACTTGTCGACACAAAAGAGTGTGACGCACCTGTGTCGATCAATATAAAAGCAGGGTGCGTAAATAAAAGACACGTACCCGCTATAACCTCCTCCGGAGCCGCTGAAGCCTGCTCCCTTGTCAGTGCATAGACTTGTCCTTGAGGTGGCCCCATGGGCTGACCTCCATGCTGACGCGGCACAAATGGTGGTCGGTGCTGCGCTGTCCTATCTGCAGGCCTCCCCGCAGAACCCTGTTGACTTCCCCGGTTGGGACACTGTCTAGCAAAGTGGCCCTTGTCGCCACAAACATAGCACCCTATACAGTCTTTTGCCAAATGTGGTTGCCCACAAAGAGTGCATTGGATCCTCCCGGATCTGTCTCCCTGAGACTGCCCCCTTCCAGATGGGGCATCACCTCTTCGGTTTCCTTTCCACCTATTGTCGGACTTCTTACCACTAAACCTTGACGCTGAGGAGTTCCCCCTTGACTTGAACTGATCATTCCTCGGCTTCAAATTATCCGGAGTGGATTTCTGAGAGGGTGCCGACGGTGGTACAACATCAGGGTATGCACCCACTCCTAGTTCGGCTAGCTCAGCCCTTGAGAGTGCATCATCAAAACAAGTAGGGCCATAAGTGATCACCCTATCGTATAGCTCCGGCCTCAGACCCTTCATGAAATTCCTCATCTTCGCTTGCGTGCTTGTGGCAATGTGAGGTACATATCGGAGCAAGGAGCAAAACTGAAGAGCATAATCCGATACCGACATATTACCTTGCTTGAGGTGAGTGAATTCATCTTCCTTAGCCTGTCGTGCTGCAGCCGAGAAATAACGGTTCAGGAAGCGAGTTCGAAACATTTTCCAGTTAACTTCATGACCTTGAGCCTCTTGCTCTACCACAGTGGTCTTCCACCACATTAACGCCTTCTTGGCCAATTGGAACTCCGCTAACCGTATCCAAGCTGTCTTCGCACATGGGGCTGCCACAAAGATTTGCTCTATTCTTTCTAACCATTCCTCAGCTCGTTCCCCAGTTTCGGTTCCTTCAAAGGTTGGGGGTCGATAAGCAAGAAACTGAGTTAAGCTTAGCTCCCCTGGCAATAACCGCTGTTCGGCCGGTTCATCATCAAAAGCTAGCGGGGGTAGGGGATTCGTACGCCCCGCACTTGCATTGACGCTCACTGCGTCACCTACCTCCACATTTGCTGCCATACTGCAACACAAGGATTAACAACAAGATCCAAAAGCAGTTCGTATAATACTTCGTTAGATAAACAAAACATGTTAGCATAACATCATATACTTCATATGCAACTTATGCACAAAACATGTTCGAAAGTGAGCACCTAGCTAACTTATTGCTAAGGCTACCCTTCACTCATCCCGGGTTATCTAACCACTGCTCTGATACCACTAATGTAGGGTCTTCCTACCTTAATATCATTTAGTACACAAAGATGGAACAGAACATGCATTTATAACCTCTTAAGGGTTCCGGTTGTAGTTTGAGCTAGGGAGATTACAGGCCAAAAATAACGTTTTCAAAGCTATTTAATTACATTCCCTATAAAGAATGTTAAAGCTATAGATTTACACTACTCCTAGAGTAGAGACTATCAAAAATCCTGCATCCTACGTTCATCATGCTCCCTTTAGCTCACTTCCTCAACCCGACCCTAGGCCCTTGGTCCAAAAGTGTACCTACAGGGATAACACATCATGAGCATTCATATATTTACTTAACATTATATAAAAGCATACAATAATGCATAACATCTTAGTTAAGTAAAAGTTATTGGTCGTCCTCCGACCTCCTTGGTTATCCCTGACTCTTATTCATATATTGGGGTGTCTTACCCCATTGTATGGCATCTTACCATATCATAATCATTGCGTGGCATCTTACTACGTGGGCATCTTTCCCAATCATATGGCGTCTTACCATATTCTAAACATTACGTGGCATCTTACCACGTGGGCATCTTACCCAATCATATGGCGTCTTACCATATTATAAACATTGCGTGGCATCTTACCACATGGGCATCTTACCCAATCATCTGGCGTCTTACCATATTATAAACATTGCGTGGCATCTTACCACGAGGGCATCTTACCCAATCCTATACTTTGGGTGGTGTCTTACCACATGGGCGTCTTACCCAATCATACACGTCGTATGACCTTATCATAAACTTCGTCATTATAGACGTCCTCATAACATCGTTATCATAAACATCATCTTAAGCATCATCATCGTAACATCATCATAAGCATCATCGTTATAAATATCATCATAGATATCATCATCATAACATCATCTTAAACGTCATCATCGTAAACATCATCTAAAACATCATCATAATATGTAAGGGCATGGTTTACCGTCCGATGCTCGTACGTCTCTTACGTACCTTAATTCCCAAAAGTGGAGAATTTGGAGAGCTTTATCTCCTGGATGTTGTGGGCACCTGGGATGGTTCTACACAACCATACAAATTGATATTAGAAGCTAAACATAGTCCAATATCCAAAAATCCCACAAAAAAAATCAAAAATCCACTTTTCTTCAGCTCGCGATCGATCGCCACCCAGGCGCGATCGATCGCGAGATCGCACTGGACGAGGGGCCAAAATCTCCTTCTTGGCGATCGATCGCCACTTTTGGCGCGATCGATCGCCAGGCCCGCCGATCGATCGCCCAAAAGTGGCGATCGATCGCCAAATGCCTCTGGCTGGTACTGGACGCTCGCGATCGATCGCCAAGAACGGGCGATCGATCGCCGAGTGCTGTACATCGAATTTTCGCCATTTATGCTCATTTTTCAAGCTCTTTCACATACCACCCCAAAATCAAACTTCCTCATAACTTCAATAACAACATAACCCACTAAAACCAACATAAACACTTCAAAAAATCATACCCCAACCATAAACAACACATACCCCAAATAAACCCACATAAAACATCAAAACTTAACCCATTTCAACACCAAACATCATAAAACTTGTAGGAATGGTTCCATACCTCTTGTAGGCTCCAAATCCTAGCAAAGATCACACAAATAAGGATTTTGTGGGACTTTCCTCCTCCTCTTTTGGTGAGTTTCGAAAATGGGGTAGGGTTTGGGGTTGGGAAGTGATTTGGGGATTTTTAAAAGGTGAGAGTAAAGTGGGGGGTTTAAAGTGATGGGTATGGGATTAAAAAGGGGTTGTAATGACTTAATAAAAAGTGTACCCCAAACTTAACATGATGTATAAAATACCCAACTTGGTGTTTTAAAGGCACTTTACAACAATGCTCTAAACTTCATTTAAAATCATATCTTCCTCATAATTGATAATTTAACACAATTAATCATGTTAACATCTTAATACCCAACACATAAATCTATCAATACATGATACATCATATAAACATAATTAATGTCCAAGTTACCATTAATTAATTTCGGGGCATCACAGCAACACCTTTCGATTTTTTCACATGTTGGTCAAATGCTTGAAGTCATTGCACAAAGAGAGTTTGTGTCATCCAAGTCTTTTGGTTTGCTTGATATTGACACTCAAGATTGTCTCGATTGATATGCTTAAAACAACGTGGATTCAAGTATTTGCCAATCACCCACGAGGGGAATTTGTCACTGCCATCTCCATTTGTGCATACGACCACGATCATTCTTTCTTTATTTTGCTTGAACTTCCAGCTATTTTGTTGCCAAAGAGTTAGCAGCCTAGTTAAACAAGGTTTAATTAAATACAACCATGGAAATTTATGCAAATGAATAAAAAATTAACAAATAAATTTTACATGTAACATATAAAAGAGTCTTGTTTCATCCATATTGTAGATGTATTTCCATTCATATTGATCAAGCACATTTCTCAAACTAGAAATGACATCTTCAGCTGCTTGCATATCTATTTGTGATATCCCCGAAATGATTAATTGCAATTTAGGCATTAATTGTGTTTATATGATTAATTATGATGGTAATTAATTGATTATGTGTTGGATTTAATTAATGTGTGGAAATGCATGGTCACATGGAAAGGATGACCCGGGAGTGCATTTCAGGGTGCATGTTGGGCATGTTGGGGAAGATTGCTTTTAGCATGATTTATTTGCCATGGTTAGCAATTATTTGGAAAGCATGAGTTAATTGATATTTTGGTGCATTTTGGATTAATGCTTTTGAAAATATCATGTTGGGGTGTTTTATACACCATGGGTTTGTGAAATGCTTTTAATTAAAACCCAACCCCTTTTTACCCCAACCCCACTCAATACACTCTCATTTTTACTTTACCAAATCACCACCCAAACCCTTCCCCCTCCTCATTTTCGAGTTGAAGCAACAAGGTGGGGAGAAATCCTTCCAAAGTTTGAGTTTGTGAAGTTTATTGGGAGATTTGAGGTCCCCAAGAGGTATGGATACCTCATTGTTGATTTTGAAGTGTTTTATTTAAGTTTGGTATGGTTTTGAAGGGTTTTAAAATGGGTTTGTGTTGGGTTGTTGTGGTTTTGGTTAAGGGTTAGATTTATGTTTGTTTTGAGGTGTATTTTGAAGGTTTATGTTGATATTTATGTTGTTGGTTGGTTGGTTTAAGTATTGGTATGGATTGGAAGGTTTTGGTATGCAAAAATGGTGAAAAATCGCGAGTCTGTGCGAGGCGATCGACCGCCTGAAATGGGGCGATCGATCGCCGAAGGGCAGTACCAAAATCTCGGGACAGGCGATCGATCGCCTGTTATGAGGCGACCGATCACCGAGAGGCAGTGGCCAATCCAAGGTTTAGGCGATCGATCGCCATGTTTGGCGTGATCGATCGCCGCGAAGGAAAAATTGAGGCGATCGATCGCCTCAGCCAAGCGATCGATCGCCAACTGTGGAATTTTGGAAAATGCTTTCTTTTGTCGAATTTTTGGTATTTGACTATTATTTGGCTTCTAATATGGGGTTGTGTGATTGTGTAGAACCATCCCAGGTAGCAACGCAACCAAGGAACTGAAGCCATATCAATTCCACTTTTGGAAAGGTACGTAGAGGACGTACGGGCACCCAACGGTACATGTATCTAATATACTCATTGTTTATGCATTGTGGATGCGAGTATATATGTGATTATGCATTGTGGATGCAAATACATGTTGAATTATGCATGATGATTGTAGATGCATATGATTATTGGTGCACATCCCATGAGTCGTGGTCATCCCTTGATGATTTTAATGCTTGCCGCTATTTGTTTTGGTTCCGCTAAATGTGAAGCGAGGGGTGGGAGCGCCGCATGTCACATTTGAGCGTGGTTGTCATATAGGGCGAGGAAATGATATTTGCCGCTCAATGTGAGGCGAGGGGTGGGAGTACCGCATGTCCATTGAAGCGAGGTTATTCTATGCCGCCTATATGTAAATAAGCGAGGGGCATTAAAATACATTGTGATGGACAGACTAGGGATTGGTGACTGGTATTTGGTTTTGATGAGATGGTATTGTGTCATGACATGTCTAGACCATTAAAAATAATCTATTGATTATACTCATGAGTTATGGTACAGGGACAACCAAACTGGAAGCGTTTTGAAATGCATGGGAAAACAGGAAGTGTTTTAATTGTATTTTATGCATTTACACTTTATATTCATATTGTGTTGAATATGAATGATATTATTGCTCATGTTTGGGGGTTGTCCTTGTAGGTACTTTTGGCATGATATGAAGGGGGCTAAGACGGGTTGAGACCGTGAGCTTGAAGAGCATTTTTGGTAGATGAAGGAATGGATTATTTTGTATAGTGTCTACTCTAGGAGTAGTGTAAAACTATAATTGATAACATTCTTTTGATGGGGAATGTAATTAATCCATTGATAGTCCTCATTTTGGCATGTAACTTTTAGGCTCATAGCCTCAACACAATTAAATTACTCTGATCATTTATATTAGCTCTATTATGCCTTTGATCCGCACTTAAGGATTAGGGTCCTTACATTAGTGGTATCAGAGCAGTGGTTAGAGAACCCGGGAACGAGTGAAGGGTAGCCTTAGCATGATTGGCTAGGTGCTTACATTTGAAGCATGTTTATGCATGTGGTGCATATTGATGTATATTCTGTTATACTAACATGCTTATTATCATTCCTGTTGTCTAACGGCATAACATGTATATTTGTTCTGGAATTGTTGTTAACCTTTGTGTTACAGCATGGCTGCTATGAATGCGGGGAACCTTAACGAAGAAGTTGGCGATGTGGGCAGTGTTAACGCTAGCGTTGGACAAGTGAACCCTCTACCTCCACCAGCAGTATGCATGGAGCCAGTGGCTCAGTTATTGCTGCCCGGTGAGATTAACTTGACTCAGTTTCTGTCTTACCACCCGCCCCGGTTTGAGGGAACAGAATCAGGGGAGGAAGCTGAGGAGTGGCTGGAGAGACTTGAGCAGATATTTGTGTCGGCCCCTTGTGCTGTTACAGCGTGGCTGAGGCTGGCGGAGTTCCAGTTAGCTAAGAAACCTCTAATGTGGTGGAGGGGCACTGTAATGGAGCTAAGAGCACTGGGTACTGTCATCGATTGGACACTCTTCAGGACCCGGTTTCTGAACCGGTACCTCTCCGCAGCGGCGAGACAGACGAAGGAGGACGAGTTTACAAGTTTGAAACAGGGGAACATGACAGTGTCAGACTATTCCACGCGGTACTCCTCGTTGCTGAGGTATGTTCCCCACATTGCCACCAATGGGCACGCAAAGATGAGGAGTTTTATGAAGGGGTTGCGACCAGAGCTCTATGTCCGGGTTATCACCAATAACCCAACTTCTTTCGATGATGCTCTCACAAGAGCGGAGCTTGCCGAGCTTGGAGTGGGAGCTTATCCTAGTGCTGTGCCACCACAAGTACCACAACAGAGGCAAACTAATGACAGCTTGAGGCCCCGAGGAGAGCCATTTAAACCTCGTGGTGCCTCTTCATCTTCACGGTTTGGTGGAAAGAAGTTCTTTGGTCAGAAACAGGAGAACAAGAAGAATTGGTCGGCCAATCGAGGGTCTTCACAAGGGAATAGGCCGGGAGAGCCGAGGTGCGACAATTGTGGAGGGCCACATTCTTCGAACAAGTGCCCTGCCTGTTATAGCTGTGGCAAGATGGGCCACATCTCTCGGTATTGCCCCACCCGGGGAGGACAGTCAGAGTTTCAGGGCAACAGGCCGAGGTTTGATGATAGGACTGTACACCAGAGGCAGCAATTTGGGCCTCGACCATCGGAGGTCAGACAGTGGGACCGCCCCAGGGACAGGTGTATGCGCTGACTAGAGAGGAGGCCCAGGCAGCCCCAGAGGAGGTGATCGCCGGTACGTGTCATTTATTTACGTACCCTGCTTTTATTTTGATAGATACAGGTGCCTCCCACTCTTTTGTATCTGTTGGCTTTGTGGAGAGACACCATATGCGCACGTCTTCTCTACCCACGCCTCTCCTTGTCTCGACACCCACTGGAAGAAATGTCGTTGCTGATCAGTTCATGGCAGATTGCCTCATTTATTTTGAGGGCAACGAGTTGAAGACAGACTTGATTGTGTTGGGTATGTCGGACTTCGACTGCATCTTGGGCATTGATTTTCTGAACAGATATCAGGCAGTGGTAGATTGCCGGCAGAAGACAGTGAAGTTCAGGCCTGATTTGAGTAGTCAGTGGACTTTCTATGGCAACGGTTCTCGTGCGAAGATTCCGTTGATTTCAGCGATCAAGATGACTCAACTGTTGGAACGTGGCCACACGGGCTATCTTATCTATGCCGTGGACACGTCCGGGAAAAATAAGGAATTGAGAGTTGAGGATGTACCAGTAGTAGCAGAGTTTGCTGATGTGTTCCCAGAAGAGATCCCAGGATTCCCACCGGCTAGAGAAGTTGAGTTTAGGATCGAGTTGTTACCGGGGACATCCGCTATCTCTCGTGCACCTTACAGGATGGCACCGGCGGAGTTGAGGGAATTGAAGGAACAGTTGCAGGACCTCCTTGACAAGGGATATATACGCCCGAGCGTATCGCCATGGGGCGCACCGGTTCTCTTTGTGAAGAAGAAGGACGGTTCGATGCGGTTGTGCATCGATTACCGGCAACTGAATAAAGCCACAATAAAGAACAAATATCCTCTCCCAAGGATTGATGATTTGTTTGACCAGTTGCAAGGTACCAGATTGTACAGCAAGATTGATTTGAGGTCCGGGTATCACCAGATTCGAGTCAGAGAGGAAGATGTACAGAAGACAGCGTTCCGGACTCGATATGGACATTATGAGTTCTTAGTGATGCCGTTCGGTGTGACGAATGCTCCAGCGGTCTTTATGAGCTTGATGAACAGAGTGTTTCTGCTGTATCTTGACCAGTTCGTCATCGTGTTCATCGACGACATTCTCATCTATTCCCGGAGCGAGGAAGAGCACGTGAAACACTTGAGGATAGTGCTCCAGATTCTCCGAGATCACCAGTTGTATGCCAAGCTCAGTAAGTGTGAGTTCTGGTTGAGCAATGTAGTATTTCTGGGCCATGTCATTTCGAGCAGCGGAATATCTGTGGATCCCAGGATGATCGAAGCCGTGATGGAGTGGGCTGCCCCCACTTCTGTGCCTGAGATTCGGAGCTTCCTTAGTTTGGCCGGATATTATCGACGCTTCGTCGAGGGCTTTTCGAAGATTGCCAAGCCGTTGACACAGTTGACCCAGAAGGGAGTACCTTTCTTTTGGTCAGAAGCTTGTGAGGAGAGCTTCCAGGAGTTGAAGCACCGTTTGACGACGGCGCCAGTGTTAATGATCCCTACGGAGAACTCCAGATTTGTTTTGTATACCGATGCATCACTCCAGGGCCTTGGGTGTGTACTGATGCAGGATAGGCATGTGGTCGCTTATGCATCGAGGCAGTTGAAGCCGCATGAGACGAGATACCCAGTCCATGACTTGGAACTGGCGGCTATCATCTTCGCCCTGAAGATTTGGAGGCATTATTTGTATGGTACGTCGTTTACCATTTACACGGATCACAAGAGCCTCAAGTTTTTATTCACTCAGACGGAGCTGAACATGAGGCAGAGGAGGTGGATGGACTTACTCAAAGACTATGATTGTGAGATTGAGTACCATCCCGGAAAAGCTAATTTGACAGCAGATGCTTTGAGTCGGAAAGTGAAGAGTTTTGCTGAGGACGTCATCCATTTGTCAGCCATGATGACCTCCTATTGCCATCTGGACTATGATTTTGACATAGATGCATCACCTGTGTATGTATCGACCTTGTTAGCTGAGCCAGATATCTACGAGAACATCAGGAGAGCTCAGAGGTCAGATGATGAGGTACAGAGATGGTTATCTTTAGTACATCTTGGTCAGCCAACGAAATTCAGAGTGGCCGATGACGGATCTTTGAGATTGGGTGACCGTTGGGTGGTTCCGAGTACGTCGGAGTTGCGTAGAAGGATCTTGGAGCGAGCTCATAGTAGCAGACTTAGCATCCACCCAGGCGGGAAGAAGATGTATAAAGATCTACGTGGTCAGTTTTGGTGGAAAAGGATGAAATCTGATGTCGTCGCTTTTGTAAAGAGGTGCTTGATCTGCCAGCAGGTTAAGGTAGAGAGGCAGAGACCTGGCGGCGAGTTGAAAAGCTTGGAGATACCGAAGTGGAAGTGGGAACACATTTCCATGGACTTCGTGACTCACCTACCGAGGAGTGCTTCAGGCTTTGATGCTATTTGGGTGATTGTGGATCGATTGACTAAGGTAGCTCATTTCATCCCCTATAGCATGACTTTCACCTTTCTGAGGATGGCGCAGTTGTACATTCGAGATGTGGTGAGATTGCATGGGATCCCCATTTCCATAGTGTCGGATCGAGATCCGCGATTCACATCTCATTTTTGGGAAGGCCTTCAGTCACCCTTGGGAACTGAAGTCAGATTGAGCACTGCTTATCATCCTCAGACGGATGGCCAGACCGAGCGTACTATCCAGACGCTCGAGAACATGTTGAGAGCTTGTGTTTTGGAGTTCGATGTTTCTTGGCAAGATTCAGTGCCTTTGGTAGAGTTCTCTTATAATAATAGCTACCAGGCGAGTATTCAGATGGCTCCTTTTGAAGCTCTTTATGGCAGACGGTGTAGATCACCCTTGTATTGGGATGATTTGGACCGCAAATCGGTCGGAGGACCGTAGTTGATTCGGGAGATGGAAGAGAAGATAAAGATGATAAGGCAGAAAATGAAAGCAGCCCAGGACAGACAGGCAGCTTATGCGAATAAACGGCGGAGGCCGTTGGAATTTCAGTTGGGAGATAAGGTCTTTTTGAAGATTTCGCCTTTCAGAGGCGTTGTGCGATTTGGGATGCGCGGGAAACTGTCTCCGAGGTATGTTGGACCGTACGAGATTTTGCAGCGCATTGGCACCTTAGCTTACCGACTAGCTCTGCCGCCTTCTTTATCTGGTATACATGACGTGTTTCATGTATCGATGCTGCGGAAGTATGAGCCGTATCTGTCGCATGTATTACAACCTTACGAAGTTCAGTTAGAGTCCGATGTGTCTTATGTGGAACGGCCTGTCAGAATTCTGGATCGAGCAGACCGTAGACTTCGGAACAAAGTGATACCTATGATCAAGGTTCAGTGGGATCGCAGGGGTGTCGAGGAGGCTACGTGGGAGACGGAGCGGCATATGGTGCAGCACTACCCGGAACTATTCTCTGGTATGTGATTATGTATAGTTTCACTTTGGGGTAAGTGCATGTGATTTCGAGGACGAAATCTTATAAGTAGGGGAGTATTGTGATATCCCCGAAATGATTAATTGCAATTTAGGCATTAATTGTGTTTATATGATTAATTATGATGGTAATTAATTGATTATGTGCTGGATTTAATTAATGTGTGGAAATGCATGGTCACATGGAAAGGATGACCCGGGAGTGCATTTCAGGGTGCATGTTGGGCATGTTGGGGAAGATTGCTTTTAGCATGATTTATTTGCCATGGTTAGCAATTATTTGGAAAGCATGAGTTAATTGATATTTTGGTGCATTTTGGATTAATGCTTTTGAAAATATCATGTTGGGGTGTTTTATACACCATGGGTTTGTGAAATGCTTTTAATTAAAACCCAACCCCTTTTTACCCCAACCCCACTCAATACACTCTCATTTTTACTTTACCAAATCACCACCCAAACCCTTCCCCCTCCTCGTTTTCGAATTGAAGCAAAAAGGTTGGGAGAAATCCTTCCAAAGTTTGAGTTTGTGAAGTTTATTGGGAGATTTGAGGTCCCCAAGAGGTATGAATACCTCATTGTTGATTTTGAAGTGTTTTATTTAAGTTTGGTATGGTTTTGAAGGGTTTTAAAATGGGTTTGTGTTGGGTTGTTGTGGTTTTGGTTAAGGGTTAGATTTATGTTTGTTTTGAGGTGTATTTTGAAGGTTTATGTTGATATTTATGTTGTTGGTTGGTTGGTTTAAGTATTGGTATGGATTGGAAGGTTTTGGTATGCAAAAATGGTGAAAAATCGCGAGTCTGTGCGAGGCGATCGACCGCCTGAAATGGGGCGATCGATCGTCGAATGGCAGTACCAAAATCTCGGGACAGGCGATCGATCGCTTGTTATGAGGCGACCGATCGCCGAGAGGCGGTGGCCAATCCAAGGTTTAGGCGATCGATCGCCATGTTTGGCGTGATCGATCGCCGCGAAGGAAAAATTGAGGCGATCGATCGCCTCAGCCAAGCGATCGATCGCCAACTGTGGAATTTTGGAAAATGCTTTCTTTTGTCGAATTTTTGGTATTTGACTATTATTTGGCTTCTAATATGGGGTTGTGTGATTGTGTAGAACCATCCCAGGTAGCAACGCAACCAAGGAACTGAAGCCATATCAATTCCACTTTTGGAAAGGTACGTAGAGGACGTACGGGCACCCAACGGTACATGTATCTAATATACTCATTGTTTATGCATTGTGGATGCGAGTATATATGTGATTATGCATTGTGGATGCAAATACATGTTGAATTATGCATGATGATTGTAGATGCATATGATTATTGATGCACATCCCATGAGTCGTGGTCATCCCTTGATGATTTTAATGCTTGCCGCTATTTGTTTTGGTTCCGCTAAATGTGAAGCGAGGGGTGGGAGCGCCGCATTTCACATTTGAGCGTGGTTGTCATATAGGGCAAGGAAAGGATATTTGCCGCTCAATGTGAGGCGAGGGGTGGGAGTACCGCATGTCCATTGAAGCGAGGTTATTCTATGCCGCCTATATGTAAATAAGCGAGGGGCATTAAAATACATTGTGATGGACAGACTAGGGATTGGTGACTGGTATTTGGTTTTGATGAGATGGTATTGTGTCATGACATGTCTAAACCATTAAAAATAATCTATTGATTATACTCATGAGTTATGGTACATGGACAACCAAACTGGAAGCGTTTTGAAATGCATGGGAAAACAGGAAGTGTTTTAATTGTGTTTTATGCATTTACGCTTTATATTCATATTGTGTTGAATATGAATGATATTATTGCTCATGTTTGGGGGTTGTCCTTGTAGGTACTTTTGGCATGATATGAAGGGGGCTAAGACGGGTTGAGACCGTGAGCTTGAAGAGCATTTTTAGTAGATGAAGGACAGGATTATTTTGTATAGTGTCTACTCTAGGAGTAGTGTAAAACTATAATTGATAACATTCTTTTGATGGGGAATGTAATTAATCCATTGATAGTCCTCATTTTGGCATGTAACTTTTAGGCTCATAGCCTCAACACGATTAAATTACTCTGATCATTTATATTAGCTCTATTATGCCTTTGATCCGCACTTAAGGATTAGGGTCCTTACACTATTGTTCCACAATCCCCAAAGCGCCGAAAAGATTTAGTTCCATGACGCTACTTGAATCTTTCTAACCATCCGTTCGAGAAAAATCAAAAGATTTTGCATCGGGATACAATTGAATTAGGAAGAACGCACATTTTCTCTTTCACGAGATCACCATTAATGTTTATCTTAGTTTGGTAGGTGTTAACCCACTCTAGCAGCGGTGTTTCCATGAGCGGGAAGATGATTGATTTTTTGGCATTTCAAACTCTCGTTTAAGTGGTCAACATTAAGTAATTATGCAGTGCGGCGAACATTATTGGATACGGTAGATTGGGTGGCCTTGAGATTATGCTTCTCCTCTAGCCATTGTCGAAGACTTTTTTAAGTAACAATAGGGTTGTCTTTTTTGTATTGGCATAGTTCTTTGTGAATCTTGTCGGTCATGGTAACTTGTGGAGATTGTTTAGGAGTCATATATATGGAAACTGTTGATAAATTGTGATGCCCCGAAATTAATTAATTGCAATTAAGGCATTAATTATGTTTATATGATGAATCATGTGATAATTGATTTATGTGTTGGGTATTAAGATGTTAACATGATTTAATGGTGTTGATTATTAAATATGAGGAAGATGTGATTTTAGATGAAGTTTAGAGCATTTTTGTAAAATGCTTTCAATATATGTTGGAGTATTTTAGGAATCATGTTAAGTTTGGGGTGTGATTTTAAATTAATCCCCAACCCCCTTTTTAACCCTTCACCCATCATTTTAACCCCATTTTCACCTTTACTCTTTTAAAACCCCTAAACTCATCCTCAATCCTAAACCACTCCACATTTTCGAAATTGTTCAAGGGAGGAAGGAGGAAACTCAACAAAACTTGAGTTTGTGTGATTTTTATCAAGATTTGGAGTCTTCAAGAGGTATGGGACTCTCCCTAAAGTTTTGATGATGTTTGGATTTGAAATGTGGTGATTTTTGAAGTGGTTATGTGGGTTGTTTTGGGGTATGTGTTATATATGTTTGGGGTATGATTTTTGAAGTGTTTTATGTGGGTTTTAGTGGGTTATGATGTTATTGTTATTGTTGGGAAGTTTGGTTTTGAAAGGTATGAAGATAAGCTTGGAAAATGCACATAAAAATGGTGAAATCGCGACCACTGGTTGTGGCGATCGATCGCTACAAATGCAGCGATCGATCGCCGAGAAGCAGTACGCGAAAATGAGGATAGGCGATCGATCGCCTCAAATGGCGCGATCGATCGCCAACGTCCAGTAGCGAAATGAGCATCAAGGCGATCGATCGCCTCATTTTAAGCGATCGATCGCCGCTATGTGAAAAATCTGGCGATCGATCGCCATGTTTTGAGCGATCGATCGCCACTGTTCAAAAGTAGGAAAATGATGATTTTTGTTAAAGTTTTGGTATTGGGCTATTGTTTAGCTTCTAATATCAATTTGTATGGTTATTTAGAACCGTCCCAGGTACCCACGACCTCAAGGAGATAAAGTTCTGCAATTTCTCCTTCTTTTGGAATTAAGGTACGTAAGAAACGTACGAGCATCGGACTGTAAACCATACTCCTACATTTGACGATGATGCTTATAATGATGATGTTTATGATGACGTTTATGATGATGATGTTTACGATGATGTTTACGATGATGATGTTTATGATGATGTTTATGATGACGATGTTTATGATGATGTTTGATGATGATTATGATGATGTTTACGATGATGATGTTTATGATGACGTTTATGATGATGATGTTATGATAAGTAAGCCTATGATAAGGTCATACGATGTATATGATTGGGTAAAGACGCCCATGTGGTAAGATGCCACCCAATGTATGTGAGTGGGTAAGATGCCCACGTGGTAAGATGCCACACAATGTTATGATACGGCAAGACGCCATATGATGGGGTAAGATGCCCCTGTGGTAAGATGTCACACGACGGTTATGTTATGGTAAGATGCCATACAATGGGGTAAGATGCCATCATACATGAATAAGAATCAGGGATAACAAAAGAATTTGAAGAATGACCAATAACTTTTACTTAACTAAGATGTTATGCATTACTGTATGTCTTCTATATCTTGTTAAGTAAATATGTATATGCTCACGATGTGTTGTCCCTGTAGGTACACTTTTGGACCGAGGGCCTAGGGTCGGGTTGAGGAGGTGAGCTAAAAGGAGCAAGATGAATATAGGATGCAGGATTTTGATAGTCTCTACTCTAGGAGTAGTGTAAACCTATAACTTTAATATTCATTATTGGGAATGTAATTAAATAGCTTTTGGAAATTTTATTTTGGCATGTAATCTTCTTAGCTCAAGCTACAACCGGAACCCTTAAGAGGTTATAAATGCATGTTCTGTCCATTATATGTGTACTAATTGATGTTAAGGTAGGAAGACCCTACATTAGTGGTATCAGAGCAGTGGTTAGATAACCCGGGAATGAGTGAAGGGTAGCCTTAGCAATAAGTTGGCTAGGTGCTTACTTTTAAACATGTTTTGCGCATAAGCTACATATGAAGTATATGACTGTTATGCTAACATGTTATGCCTTTCTAACGACGTGTTTATGAACTGCTTTTGGATCTTGTTGTTAACCCTTGTGTTGCAGTATGGCAGCAAACGTGGAGGTAGGTGACGCAGTGAGCGTCAATGCAAGTGCGGGGCGTACGAATCCCCTACCCCCGCCAGCTTTTGATGATGAACCGTCCGAACAACAGTTGTTGCCAGGGGAGCTAAGCTTAACTCAATTTCTTGCATACCGACCCCCAACCTTTGAAGGAACTGAAACAGGGGAACGAGCTGAGGAATGGTTGAAAGAATAGAGCAGATCTTTGTGGCAGCCCCATGTGCGAAGACAGCATGGATACGGTTAGCAGAGTTCCAATTGGCCAAGAAGGCGCTAATGTGGTGGAAGACCACCGTGGTAGAGCAAGAGGCTCAAGGTCATGAAGTTACTTGGAAAATGTTTCGAACTCGCTTTCTGAATCGTTATTTCTCCGCTGCTGCACGACAAGCTAAGGAAGATGAATTTTCTCACCTCAAGCAGGGTAATATGTCAGTGTCAGATTATGCTCTTCAGTATTGCTCCTTACTCAGATATGTACCTCACATCGCCACGAGCACTCAAGCAAAGATGAGGAACTTCATGAAGGGCTTGAGGCCGGAGCTGTACGATAGGGTAATTACTTATGGCCCTACTTGCTTTGACGATGCACTCTCACGGGCTGAGCTAGCCGAACTGGGAGTGGGTGCAGACCCTGATATTGTACCACTGCCAGCACCCCCTCAGAAATCCACTCCTGATAATTTGAAGCCAAGGGGTGAGCAGTTCAAATCAAGAGGAAACACATCGACCTCAGGGTTCAGTGGTAAGAGGCCTGACAATATATGGAAAGGGAACCGAAGGAGTGATGCCCCATCTGGAAGGGGGCAGTCTCAGGGAGACAGATCCGGGAAGGTCCAATGCACTCTTTGTGGGCAACCACATCTGACGAAAGATTGTGTAGGATGCTATGTTTGTGGCGACAAGGGCCACTTTGCTAGACAGTGTCCCAACAGGGGAAGTCAACAGGGTCCTGCGGGGAGGCCTGCGGATAGGACAGCACAGTACAGACCACCATTTGTGCCGCGATAGTATGGAGGTCAGCCTATGGGGCCACCTCAAGGACAAGTCTATGCATTGACGAGGGAGCAGGCTTCAGCGGCTCCGGAGGAGGTTATAGCCGGTACGTGTCTTTTATTTACGCACCCTGCTTTTATATTGATCGACACAGGTGCGTCACACTCTTTTGTGTCGACAAGTTTTGTGGAAAGGCACCACATATGCACTTCTCCGTCGCCCACGCCTCTTATAGTCTCGACCCCTGCTGGAAGAAGTATGATTACTGATCGGATCGTCTACGATGGCCTCATTTATTTTGAGGATAAAGAACTAAGGTCAGATTTGATTGTTCTGGGAATGTCAGATTTTGACTGCATTCTGGGCATTGATGTTCTGAACAGGTATCAGGCAGTTGTGAACTGCAGGCAGAGGACTGTACGGTTCAAATCTGATATGGGAGTTCCATGGACGTTCTATGGGGATGGTTCTCGCTCTAAGATCCCGTTGATATCTGCTGTCAAGATGGCGCAGTTGTTGGAACGCGGCCATTCGGGATATCTCATATATGTCATTGATGTTACGGAAAAGAAAGAAGAAGTAAAAGTTGAGGATGTGCCCGTAGTGGCGGAGTTCCCTGATGTCTTTCCGGAGGAGATTCCCGGATTCCCACCGACGAGAGAGGTCGAGTTTGGGATTGAATTATTACCGGGGACGTCTGCCATTTCTCGTGCCCCTTATAGGGTGGCACCAGCAGAGCTAAGAGAATTAAAGATTCAGTTGCAAGAGCTCCTGGATAAAGGCTATATACGCCCTAGCGTATCGCCCTGGGGAGCACCAGTTTTATTTGTGAAGAAGAAAGATGGTTCGATGCGTTTGTGCATCGATTACAGACAACTGAACAAAGCTACAGTGAAGAATAAGTACCCACTTCCGAGGATCGATGACTTGTTTGATCAGTTGCAGGGTACGAGACTCTACAGTAAGATCGATCTGAGGTCAGGGTACCATCAGGTTCAAGTAAAGGAAGATGATGTCCAGAAGACAGCCTTCAGGACTAGGTATGGGCACTATGAATTCCTAGTCATGCCTTTTGGGGTGACAAATGCCCCGGCTGTTTTCATGAGTTTGATGAACAGGGTGTTCCAGCCATATTTGGATCAATTCGTCATAGTTTTCATTGACGATATACTCATCTACTCCCGGACCGAAGAAGATCATGTACGGCACTTGAGGACAGTACTTCAGATCCTTAGGGATCATCAGTTGTATGCAAAGCTCAGCAAGTGCGAGTTCTGGCTGAGCAGTGTAGTATTCTTGGGTCATGTTATATCTAGCAGCGGGATATCTGTGGATCCCAGGAAGATTGAAGCTGTAATGGAGTGGGCAGCACCCACTTCTGTACCCGAGATACGGAGTTTCCTTGGCTTAGCAGGTTATTACCGACGTTTTGTCGAGGGATTTTCTAAGATCGCTAAGCCGTTGACACAGCTGACTCAGAAAGGAGTCCCATTCTTTTGGTCTGAAGCTTGTGAGGAAAGTTTTCAAGAACTGAAGCGTCGTTTGACTACAGCGCCTGTATTGGTGATCCCTTCTGAGAATAAGAGGTTTGCCTTGTACACGGATGCATCATTGCAAGGTTTGGGCTGTGTGTTGACGCAAGAAATGCACGTGGTGGCTTATGCTTCGAGGCAGTTGAAGCCTCATGAGACCAGATACCCAGTCCATGATCTGGAACTGGCGGCCATCATTTTCGCCTTGAAGATTTGGCGTCATTATCTTTATGGTACGACGTTTACCATCTATACGGACCATAAGAGCCTGAAATTTCTATTCACTCAGGCTGAACTGAATATGCGTCAAAGAAGATGGATGGATTTGCTCAAGGATTATGACTGTGAGATTGAGTACCATCCGGGTAAAGCAAATTTGATAGCAGACGC
Source organism: Haberlea rhodopensis (assembly GCA_907163345.1). Taxonomy (NCBI): domain Eukaryota; kingdom Viridiplantae; phylum Streptophyta; class Magnoliopsida; order Lamiales; family Gesneriaceae; genus Haberlea; species Haberlea rhodopensis. Next base: position 1,918,457 of record CAJQUN010000088.1, on the reverse strand, counting down.
CTTAAGTAGGAAGGTGAAGAGTACTGCTGAAGACGCTATGTGTCTATCAGCGATGATGACCTCTTACTGCCATCTGGGCTATGACTTTGATGTGGACACGTCGCCGGTGCGAGTGTCGACCTTGCCGAGCCAGACGTATTTGAGGCTATCAGGAAAGCCCAGAGGTTAGATGATGAAGTTCAGAGATGGTCATCGATAGTACTTCGAGGTTAGCCAACAAAGTTTAGAGTGGCTGAAGATGATTTTTTAAGACTGGACAACCGATGGGTAGTCCCAAATGCACCGGGATTGCGTAAAGGAATCTTAGAACGAGCTCATAGTAGCCGGTTTAGTATCCACCCCGGAGGAAGAAAGATGTATAAGGACCTGAGTGGTCAATTCTGGTGGAGACGCATGAAGCGTGATGTGATCACTTTTGTCAAGAGATGTTTGATCTGCCAGCAAGTAAAGGCAGAAAGGCAGAGGCCTGGTGGCGAGCTGAAGAGCTTGGAGGTACCTAAGTGGAAGTGGGATCATATATCTATGGACTTCGTGACCCACTTGCCAAGGTCGGCCTCTGGATTTGATGCTATCTGGGTGATCGTGGATAGGCTGACGAAGGTAGCTCATTTCATCCCTTACAACATGACTTTCACGTATCTAAAGATGGCCCAATTATATGTATGGGATGTAGTGAGGTTGCATGGGGTTCCAGTCTCGATCGTGTCTGACAGAGACCCAAGGTTTACTTCTCATTTCTGGGAAGGTCTCCAGACAGCTTTAGGCACCGAGGTGAGATTGAGTACAGCTTATCACCCTCAGACAGACGGCCAAACGGAGCGTACTATTCAGACGCTCGAAGATATGCTGAGGGCATGTGTTTTGGAGTTCGATACTCCATGGCAAGAGTCTATACCACTGGTAGAGTTCTCCTATAATAACAGCTATCAGGCGAGCATTCAAATGGCCCCTTTTGAAGCTCTTTACGGACGACGATGTAGGTCACCGCTGTATTGGGAGGACTTGACGAGTAAAGCGGTCGGAGGACCGGATATGATTAAGGACATGGAGGAAAAGATTAAGATGATACGCTTAAAGATGAAAGCGGTTCAAGATAGGCAAGCAGCCTACGCCAATAAGCGGCGACGGCCGCTAGAATTCCAAGTAGGAGACAAGGTTTTCTTGAAAATCTCACCCTTCAGGGGCGTGGTCCGTTTTGGTATGCGGGGAAAGTTATCTCCGAGATATGTCGGACCGTATGAAGTGTTGTAGCGTATTGGTACATTGGCTTACCGTTTGGCTCTACCGCCGTCTTTATCTGGAATTCATGATGTCTTCCATGTTTCTATGTTGAGAAAGTATGAGCCAGACCCGTCTCATGTTTTACAGCCTACCGAAGTGCAGTTGGATTCAGATGTATCCTACGTTGAACGACCGGTCAGAATTCTGGATCGTGAGGATCGCAGACTACGAAGTAAAGTTATACCGATGGTCAAAGTTCAGTGGGATCGTCGGGGTGTCGAGGAGGCAACGTGGGAGACGGAACGGCATATGATGCAGCATTACCCGGAACTATTTTCTGGTATGATTTATGTTTAGTTTCTTTTGGGTAAGTGCATGCGATTTCGAGGACGAAATCTTGTAAGTAGGGGAGTAATGTGATGCCCCGAAATTAATTAATTGCAATTAAGGCATTAATTATGTTTATATGATGAATCATGTGATAATTGATTTATGTGTTGGGTATTAAGATGTTAACATGATTTAATGGTGTTGATTATTAATTATGAGGAAGATGTGATTTTAGATGAAGTTTAGAGCATTTTTGTAAAATGCTTTCAATATACCATGTTGGAGTATTTTAGGAATCATGTTAAGTTTGGGGTGTGATTTTAAATTAATCCCCAACCCCCTTTTTAACCCTTCACCCATCATTTTAACCCCATTTTCACCTTTACTCTTTTAAAACCCCTCAACTCATCATCAACCCTAAACCACTCCACATTTTCGAAATTGTTCAAGGGAGGAAGGAGGAAACTCCACAAAACTTGAGTTTGTGTGATTTTTATCAAGATTTGGAGTCTTCAAGAGGTATGTGACTCTCCCTAAAGTTTTGATGATGTTTGGATTTGAAATGTGGTGATTTTTGAAGTGGTTATGTGGGTTGTTTTGGGGTATGTGTTAAGTGGGTTATGATGTTATTGTTATTGTTGGGAAGTTTGGTTTTGAAAGGTATGAAGATAAGCTTGGAAAATGCACATAAAAATGGTGAAATCGCGACCACTGGTTGTGGCGATCGATCGCTACAAATGCAGCGATCGATCGCCGAGAAGCAGTACGCGAAAATGAGGATAGGCGATCGATCGCCTCAAATGGCGCGATCGATCGCCAACGTCCAGTAGCGAAATGAGCATCAAGGCGATCGATCGCCGCTATGTGAAAAATCTGGCGATCGATCGCCATGTTTTGAGCGATCGATCGCCACTGTTCAAAAGTAGGAAAATGATGATTTTTGTTAAATTTTTGGTATTAGGCTATTGTTTAGCTTCTAATATCAATTTGTATGGTTATGTAGAACCGTCCCAGGTACCCACGACCTCAAGGAGATAAAGTTCTGCAATTTCTCCTTCTTTTGGAATTAAGGTACGTAAGAAACGTACGAGCATCGTACGGTAAACCATACTCCTACATTTGACGATGATGCTTATAATGATGATGTTTATGATGACGTTTATGATGATGATGTTTACGATGATGTTTACGATGATGATGTTTATGATGACGATGTTTATGATGATGATTATGATGATGTTTATGATGATGATTATGATGATGTTTACGATGATGATGTTTATGATGACGTTTATGATGATGATGTTATGATAAGTAAGCCTATGATAAGGTCATACGATGTATATGATTGGGTAAGACGCCCATGTGGTAAGATGCCACCCAATGTATGTGAGTGGGTAAGATGCCCACGTGGTAAGATGCCACACAATGTTATGATACGGCAAGACGCCATATGATGGGGTAAGATGCCCCTGTGGTAAGATGCCACACGACGGTTATGTTATGGTAAGATGCCATACAATGGGGTAAGATGCCCTCATACATGAATAAGAATCAGGGATAACAAAAGAAGTTGAAGAATGACCAATAACTTTTACTTAACTAAGATGTTATGCATTACTGTATGTCTTCTATATCTTGTTAAGTAAATATGTATATGCTCACGATGTGTTGTCCCTGTAGGTACACTTTTGGACCGAGGGCCTAGGGTCGGGTTGAGGAGGTGAGCTAAAAGGAGCAAGATGAATATAGGATGCAGGAGTTTGATAGTCTCTACTCTAGGAGTAGTGTAAACCTATAACTTTAATATTCATTATTGGGAATGTAATTAAATAGCTTTTGGAAATTTTATTTTGGCCTGTAATCTTCTTAGCTCAAGCTACAACCGAAACCCTTAAGAGGTTATAAATGCATGTTCTGTCCATTATATGTGTACTAATTGATGTTAAGTTAGGAAGACCCTACAAATTTAGAGAATGCTAGTCTAATTTATAAGTAATTTTTTGGGGTGAAAATTTCATCATAAACAAATGTTAGTAAATCTTTTAGAAAGCCAACAAACTATTGAAATTTTCTGTGAGACAGTAAGTGTGATTATTTATTGATATTTTTGTGACTTGAATATAGACAAAGTAATTTTTGGGTGTATATGTATTTAGTCGTCAAAAACCCAATTTTAATCATTTCGAAGCTAATATACGTAAACTCCTCTTATGTGATAACCTCTCTAAAGTGATATTTTTCTTCGATCCCAATGATATCACTTTAGAGGGGTTCTATTGTATAATGTTATGCCACTTTCGGGGAAATATCGTAGCCACGCAGCTCACGCCTATGTTAATCGTGTTTTTTATTTAGTTTAATTGATTTAAAAATAATTTAAATAACAATTTTAACTATGTTAATTATTTTATTAACATTATCGGTATATGTAATAAAATAATTTCTATAACTATTTTGTAGTCTATAATAAAAAAAGATTATATTAATGACTTCATCTTATTTTAATATGGGATATATTAATATATAAACAAATATTTACCTTATCATAAATAAAATAGTAAAAAGAATTCGAAAATAATATATCCAGTGTAAAATTCGAAATGGAATAAGATGGATGGAGATGAATCAAGTATTTTATGTAGAATCCCATCGAATTTGTGCTCTAAAATAAAATTGATGATCGGAGATGGAGGAAAACAACATTATCTATCTGAGCTATGTGTGAAAAAAATATTTAGATCATCCCCTCTAAAAAAATCAAAAAAAACATAATCCCATTTTTTTTAAAGATTTACCATGATTTCTTCCGTATGCTGAAATGAAAGGCCAAATAAATATAAAAAATTTAAAATAGTATATATTAAAATCCTGAAACAATAAAAAGTATATATCGAAATTTTAATCACTTATTTGATTTTTTTCCCACACATCCACGATGGAAAATGCACCAAGCAAAGAATTGAACATTGGAATATTTGATGCTACGAGGATAGTGTCCTATGGATAGTAGTGAGTAAAATTTTGATTAAATCAAATTAATCGATCGAACCGAACTAATTCGAAAATTCGATTTGGTTATTTCGAAAATTCGAATTTGATTTTTTGACAAATCGGTTTATTTGGTTCGATTTCGATTTTGATTTTCATTTTAAAAATATTGGTTAATCAATATTTATTTTTTAAAAGAAATTAATTTTTTAAAATCAAATTATCTAATTTTTACAATTTTTACCAACTGAAAATAACCGATTTTTTATCGGTTCGGTTTCATAGTACAATTTGGTCGGTTTGGATTGACAAAAAAAAATTCGGTTGGTTTGTTTTTTCGAAATTCGGTTCAGTCAGTTCAGTTATACCGATTGCACACTCTTACGAGCTACCCTAACAACAATGTTTGAAGTAATCTGAAATACAAAAGAGAAGAAGATACTAATATGTATCCCTTACTGGAGAGTTCGATTATCCCCAACCGAGTTCTATTCTCCCCAACTTGTAATCGTTAAAAAAAACACTAATCTCAATCAAATCACGCACAGTTTTATTTTTTTATGGAACTAAACAAAACAGTTTTGATTAACAAAGCTCGTCTCCAGGATAAGCCCTGAGATTGCGAAAATAACCTTTGGGATTACTCTCAAACACGTTTCTCGGCATCCTGCAGTTCCTCCCGGGGGCTTTCATCATCCTCCCGCGGCGGCCGCAGCAGCAGCGGCAACAGCAGCGGCAGAGACAAACAACCACAATCAATACCACGGCGGCGATGAGGAAAGGTAGAGCCACATGGATCCAGTGTTGGATCTTCTGTCCTCGAGTGCCTGGTGGAAAAGCTTTGTCGAACCAAGCCAGGGCTTCGGCGCCGAGGTTTTCCATAGCAAGCAGGGCTTCCTTCAGCTTCTCCAGCACAAAATTCATCACTTCTGAAATACCCATTTGGCAGATGCGAGAGAAATGGTTTGTTTTTTTGGTAGGGAATTTTTTATGTAGAGGAATTGAGTAGGAAAATGATGATTTATTTCCTTGAAAATTTCAATGTATAGTACAGCGAGTTAGCGAGTCAGCGAGTCAGCGAGTACCGAGTGAAGTCTATGCCATGGGAAGATATTTGAAATGCGCATGGCATGGGGTATGATCATGAATCATACATAGTATCGGTTAAACCCGATGGAGGGTTATAAATGACCCTAAATTGCTATAGAATTAAATCGGACTCATAATCGACCCCTCTACAGTCAGGCCGATTAAGAATAATATTTTTTAACACGTGAATTGCAGGTTAACAAACAGTTCAAGTGTTTTTTTTTAACAATTTTAAATATAAACATATATTATGGTGTAGATTTAAATGTATGACATCTAATTTGAATAACTAACTTTAACCATTAAGTCATAAAAGTCTTGTTGATCTAAATATATTTGTATAATTTATATATATTAATCAAACAAATATATCTTACATATTTTGATTATTTGAGTTTGAATTTATTTGACATTAATTTATGATTAATTAATGAAGGGAAACAGACTGAAATACTTTTTAAACTTTTTTTCCAAATTTTAATAATATTTTTAATTTTTAAAAATTTGAGTCAAACCGTAACTGTAATCGGAACCGTAACTCGAACCGTCAAGGAAGGTTAAGTTTAAGGATCGAGGTTTCTTGAACCGATGAATCGGTGGTTCTGAATCATCTAATCAGTTGTTCTAAACCGTGGTCAGGTCTAATATAGATATTGGAATGACCAAAACGGTACTTCCCTAAGATATAGATAGTGGAATGACCAAAACGGTCCTTCCCTAAATAATAAATGTATGTTATATTGTTGTTATAGTCGTTGTCATTTTAAATTTTAATAACCCTTTCATAAAATTTGTGGAGTAATTTAGAGAGCTAGGGACAATTCTTCCCCTATTTTATCGTAAAAAAAACACGTTCTTTTCCTGAAGTTTGTAAGTAGACACTTTACTTTCTTGTGGTTGCTAAAATTTAGCTCAACCCTCCTCACTATTTTCAAAAAAATTTGGCTTGTTGTGATTAAAATGTCATCGTTTAATATGGAATATTTTGCACATATTCACACAAGAGGTGTGCTGTCTATTTCCAAATCACGGGGAGATAAGTTGCACATGATCGAAAATATAGGGGGTATATTTCGTTTGACCAAAACCAGATGGGTAAATTGTCATAGGATAAAATTTTGTCAAATCGACTTTCTAATTTTAGTATAGATTATCCCCCTAAGTGTTTATTTAGGTGCATTTTTACCCCTTCAATGGTGTAATTGTCATTTTAATACGTAATTTCAAATTTCAGATGTATAAGTAGGCGTGTGTCACACAAATTATATGTGAATGTTGTGTTTTACACCAATTTACAACTCACCGAGATAATAACTTATTTTTAAAAATCATGTGGTAAATTATTTATTTAAACAACCACATAGATGTTCTGTGCCTAAAACCCTAATTTATAGGTTGTTGTCTTCATATTCAAAAAATTATTTATATCTTGCGATGAAATGGGTCATCTTATTCAACCTTCCTATACCATTATGAATTTAAAAATTACATATCAAATATTGAAAGAGTCCTCAAGGGACAATGGAATGAGTAGGACCTTCATTAAACAAATTTTTTTTTTTTTGTGGAATCTCTTTTTTAGTCCAGTTTGATTTGGACCCACATTATAATAGCTATGTGTATCTAATTTCAAAACAAATATAGAAAAAGACTTTGTGTGAAATAGAAAAAGACTTTTTTGTGATTTAATTATCACCTAACGTTATAATTTAAATATTATTATTTTTATTATTGATTTAATTATTGTTCTTTAAAACACTAAAAATAAAAAAAATTAAAAATGGATAATTTTGGAGCAAATGAATTAATAACATGACAAAGAGAGATTCATAGCATAAATGATTCAGGGTATTATCATTAGAGACACCATTGAAAAATCCAAAATATCTGGCATGTTAATTTATATATTTTTATTTAAAAGATGTTATAGAATTATTGTATAAGTGAGACCAAAATTAAGTGCTTACAAGTACTTCCCCTCTATTCCGACACCAAGATGGTCCAAATGACACACGGAATAATGGCTCTAGGTACAGTAGAAGGGTCCTCTCTAAACTGATAACCACTCTAAACTGATAAAAAAGTCTCGGTCCCAAGCCGGGACCAATGTTAAAATTTAATAACAATTTGTATCGTAATAACCTCTATTCTTCAGAAAATCTTAATGCTAAATCTCGGTCTCAACTTTCGCATAAAGTGATATTTTTGAATTAATACATATATATTCACGTACTTTAAAATTTGAAAAATATTTTAAGATACTAGTTTGTGATAGGCTTGCTTGTTTGATAATTTTTACATCATCCTTCATCTTGTGAATCGTCTTCAAATTGTCTTTGTGATCGCCGTCTTGTTGTAACAAAAATATCTCAATCGAGTCTAGCATTTGAATGACGCTAGATGCCGAGATTTTAGGTATCTCATGACTATCATCATCATCCACATCAGCTACATTTTCATTTGATTGATTCATAATTGTATCGATAATCTCTTGTTCTGTTTGGAGTGTAGCGGATCTCTTGCTCGGCTGGAAAATCAAGTAAGTGATTAACATCCATTTGATTTCTACAGTTCAAGCTCCGAATTAGTTCATTCAGTTCTTGCACAACAACATGCATTTCAGTATCTTCCTCAATGACCTCGAGTTCTATTGGGACTGTACGAATTTGGCAATGAAGGAAGCAATTTGTTATGCTTTGGGGATTGACATCCAAAGTCCATGATGCCACAGCCATGCGAATTGCTTCTAAGACATTAATCTTTTCAAGATCGGGTGGGTTGAACTCCAAACGTTCAAGGAGCTTGCGAGTAAAGTGACGACGATAATAGGCCTTAAAGTTACAAATTATTCCAGCATCACATGGTTGCAAATTTGATGTCATATTTGGTGGCAAATGATGCAATGTAGTGTTCCTGAGGTTGATTTGATTATGAAGCTCTCCGACTGGTACATGTGCAATGCAATTGTCAATGATAAGCAAAACTTTTTTGATTTTTCACATGTTGGTCAAATGCTTGAAGCCATTGCACAAACAGAGTTTGTGTCATCCAAGCCTTTTGGTTTGCTAAATATTGACACTCAAGGTTGTCTCGATTGATATGCTTAAAACAACGCGGATTCAAGTATTTTCCAATCACCCAAAAAGGTAATTTGTCACTGTCATCTCCATTTGTGCATACTAACCATCCGTTCGATAAATCAAAAGATTTTGCATCGGGATACAATTGAATTAGGAAGAACGCACATTTTCTCTTTCACGGGATCACCATTAATGTTTATCTTAGTTTGGTAGGTGTTAACCACACTAGCAGCGATGTTTCCATGAGCGGGAAGATGATTGATTTTTTGGCGTTTCAAACTCTCGTTTAAGTGGTCAACATTAAGTAATTATGCACTGCAGCCAACAATATTGGATATGGTAGATTGGGTGACCTTGAGATTATGCTTCTCCTCTAGCCATTGTCGAAGACTTTTTTGAGTAACATTAGGGTTGTATTTTTTGTATTGGCATAGTTTTTTGTGATCTTGTCGGTCATGGTAACATGTGGAGATTGTTTAAGAGTCATATCTATGGAAACTGTTGATAAATTTAGAGAATGCTAGTCTAATTTATAAGTAATTTTTTGGGGTGAAAGTTTCATCATAAATAAATGTTAGTAAATCTTTTAGAAAGCCAACAAACTATTGAATTTTCTATGAGACAGTAAGTGTGATTATTTATTGCTATTTTTTTTTTTTTTACTTGAATATAGACAAAGTAATTTTTTGGTGTATATGTATTTAGTGGTCAAAAACACAATTTTAATCATTTCGAAGATAATATACGTAAACTCCTCTTATGTGATAACCTCTCTAAAGTGGCTTTTTTCTTCGATACCAATGATATCACTTTAGAGGGGTTCTACCGCATAATGTTATGCCACTTTCGGGGAAATATCGTAGCCACACAGCCCATGCATGTTAATCGTGTTTTTTATTTACTTTAATTGATTTAAAAGAATTTAAATAACAATTTTAACTATGTTAATTATTTTATTAACATTATGGTATATGTAATAAAATAATTTCTATAACTATTTTGTAGTCTATATTACAAAAATATTATATTAATGACTTCATCTATTTTAATATGGGATATATTAATATATAAACAAATATTTAATAAAACCTTATCATAAATAAAATAGTAAAAAGAATTCGAAAATAATCTATCCCGTGTAAAATTCGAAATGGAGTAAGATGGATGGAGATGAATCAAGTATTTTATGCAGAAATCCCATCGAATTGTGCTCTAAAATAAAATTGCTGATCGGAGATGGCGGAAAACAACATTATCTATCTGACCTATTGGGCATAGCCTAATAGATAAAAGCTCAACTCTATTTTGAAGAGATTAGAGTTCGAGTTTCATAATGTGCAAAAAAATATTTAGCTCATCCCCTCTAAAAAAATAAAAAAACATAATCTATCTTTGTAGATTCAAGGATTTTTATTTCTAAGGCCTTGTTGTTCCCAATTTTTATAAAGATTTACCATGATTTCTTCCATATGCTGAAATGAAAGGCCAAATAAATATAAAAAATTTAAAATAGTATATATTAAAATCCTGAAACAATAAAAAGTATATATCAAAATTTTAATCACTTATTTGATTTTTTTCCCCACACATCCACGCTTGAACCTGCACCAAGCAAAGATGACACACTGGAATATTTGAAGCTACGAGGTAGTGCCCTATAGATAGTAGTAAGTAAAATTTTGATTAAGCCGAACTAGTTCGGAACTTCGATGGTTATTTTGAAAATTCGATTTTGATTTTTTTTTTAAAATTTTGATTAAACTGAACTAGTTCGGAACTTCGATTCGGTTATTTCGAAAATTCGATTTTGATTTTTTTTTTTAAAAAATGGTATATTTGATTCGTTTTCGATTTTCATTTTAAAAATATCGATTAACCAAACTGACAATTTTTTTAATTATTTTTCTAAAAGAATAATTTTTTTAAATTTTTGAAAATCAAGTTATCTAATTTTTATATTTTTTACCAGCTGAAATAACCGTTTTTTTATCGGTTCGGTTTGATAGTACAATTTGGTCGGTTTGGATTGACAAAAAAAAAATTGGTTGGTTTGTTTTTCGAAATACGCTCGGTCGGTTTAGTTATACCGATTGCAGACTCTTACCTATGGGTGAATTTGTTACGGGCATGAGTGAAGGGCCCAACTTAGAAAGGCCCATTACTAAGCAGTTAGAAAGGCCCAATGTTAGGCATGTTTATTCTAGAAGGAACCCACGATCTGTTGCACGAGAGGGAGAGGATAAAGTGGGGAGAGAGCCTGAGGGAGTGGGGGACAGTTTATGATTTGTGATTGTAACAAGCGAGAGGCTAGGGAGCATTTTCTTTCCAGTTATACAGAGTATCAACTCTGGGACCATCTTATTTATTTTCTCATTCATGTTAATGCATATTTTCCATTCCAGATTATTCAAATCCTCTTTTCTTCATTAAGTTTGTTTGAACGATAGAAATTTGCTGTGGAATCTCTTATTTTTGTGTGGCCATAGAATCAGTAGCCTAACAATTGGTCCGACCTGCCATGGCCAATACCCGCTCGGAGACTCGTGTTGATGTCCTGGAAAAATCTGTGGGAATCCTTCAAGAAAATGTGGATTGCATCACCAAAAAGCTTCAAGAAAATTCTGAAAACCTTCACGCCAACTCTGACTCCGCAAATCAAAAGTTTGATCACATTACTTCGCTTCTCGAACACCTTATCCCAAACAAAACTCACATTCCAGAACATTTAGACTCTCATTCACATGATGCGCCACCCCGTCACCATGAGTTTTTCAACGACAATGCTGGGGATTTCACCGACGAACTCAAACACGCAGTTCAACGCGTTGCCCTTCCTCCTTTCGCTGGATCAGACCCTTTTGGTTGGCTAGGTAAGATTGAGCAATACTTTCAACTTCATGCTACACCGCCACATCACCAAATGAAGATTGCCCATATGTGCATGGACGGCACCTCTGTCCATTGGTTCCGCTGGATTAACATGAAGATTCCGCAGATGACATGGGCTCGATTTACAGAAGAGCTTCTTAAACGTTTCAGCAGCAGGAGAAATATGAATCCCTATGAGCTCTTGGCCGCTTTGACACAAGACAATCAACCCCTTGATACTTACATTGAGAAATTTGAAATTCTTCTTTCTCAAATCGGCGATCTCCCAGAGGACCAGTGCCTGGGCTATTTCCTGAATGGTTTGCGGGACGATATCAAGCGGCGGGTTCGTACTTTGCGTCCTCGTTTCATTCTTCATGCCATGGATTTAGCACGAAGTGTTGACGAGGAATTGTTCGGCCCTTCCATGGGCTACTCTCATGGGCACCAACAATCTGCTACTGCTTGGGACCGGAAGCCCACTTCCTATTCCAACCACTCATCGAGAGCCCAGGCCCACCACTTTGATAAAAAGAATATTGGCCCAACATCTTATACTCCGTCTCATACTGAACACTTTGCTGATACCAATTCTCGTCGACCTCATAACTTCACAGCGGTTCCCCCTTCACGAATACAATCAACTCCTGGTGGTCCTATGGCTTTTGATAAATTTGGGGAAAATTCTAGTGCCATACAGAAACCCAGAGGTAACAAAATTCTTTCTCATCAAGATTATCTTATTCGCAGGGAAAAAGGACTCTGTTTCAAGTGTGGAGAGCCCTATAATCCTCTCCACAAATGTTCGTACAAATCCATGCGTGCTATCTTTCTCGCCGAGGATGAGAATGAGGATATCGGGGGGCTGGATGCGCAAATTGTTATACCTGCCACTGAACACATTGAGCTCGACCCTCCAGTAATTGAATATACCACCCTGGAACTCCCTTTTTATTCAGTGGGTGGACTTGATCAGCCTCAAACCATGAAATTACAAGGAAAAATTGCAGATGTCAATGTGGTCATCATGGTTGATAGCGGCGCCAGTCACAATTTCGTTTCCCGAAAACTGGTCACTGATTTGGGTCTCCCGGTTGACGATCAGGTCCGTTTTGGTGTATTTTTGGGTGATGGATGTCGTGTGGTTTGTCAAGGAGCATGTCGATCTCTTCACGTCGATCTGGGCGTTTGCAATTTGGAAATCGTTGGTTACTTATTTGATCTGGGTGGGGTGGATTTAATCCTGGGAATTGATTGGTTGCGGACTTTGGGTGACGTTTTGGTAAATTGGAACAAGATGCAAATGCGGTTTACTTATGCAAATCGCGAAATTGAGTTGACTGACGACCCTACACTTATGCGTTCTCGGGTATCCTTCAATTCTCTCAAAAAAACGGTCGATGTGGAGTTTGCTAGTCTGTTATGGTCTTTCTCCACTGATGCTCATGCTGTGCTATCCCCACTGTCTGATCCTCCTACTGAACTCGAGGTCCTCCTTTGTAAATATACATCCATCTTTGACCCGCCACATGGTCTTCCTCCCAAACGAACTCGAGACCACGTTATACAACTCAAGGATGGTTGTGGCCCAGTACAAGTCCGCTCATACCGTTATGCTCATAGTCAAAAAAATGAGATTGAGCGACTTGTTGCTGATATGCTTCTGGCCGGAGTGATACAGCATAGTTGTAGCCCCTACTCAAGTCCAGTCATACTTGTCAAGAAGAAAGACGGTAGTTGGCGATTCTGTGTTGATTACCGTGCATTGAATGAAATCACAATCTCCGACAAATATCCCATTCCGATAATCGACGAGCTATTGGATGAATTATGTGGCGCTACTCACTTCTCTAAATTGGATTTGCGCTCGGGTTTCCACCAGATCAGAGTACATCCGGACGACATTCCAAAAACAGCGTTCCGCACACATGAAGGACATTACGAATTCCTTGTAATGCCTTTCGGATTAAAGAACGCCCCTTCTACTTTCCAATCAACGATGAATGATGTCCTACGGCCATACTTACATAAATATGTATTGGTTTTCTTTGATGACATCTTGATTTATAGCCGAAGCTGGAACGACCACTTACTCCACCTTCAGATTGTTCTTGACGTCTTATTGCGGCACAATCTTCTGTTGAACAAAAAGAAATGCTTCTTTGCTTTACAAGAGATTGAGTATTTGGGCCATGTCATATCTTCAAATGGTGTAGCACTAGACCCAAAGAAAATTGAAACTGTTCGCACCTGGCCCATTCCCATTTCCACCAAAGGAGTTCGTGGTTTTCTCGGTCTCACGGGCTACTACCGCAAGTTTATTCGAAACTATGGTTTAATTGCCAAGCCGCTTACGGAGTTGCTAAAAAAGAATAACTTCCACTGGGATACTGCAGCTCATAAAGCATTTGATGAACTCAAGGATGCTATTACTTCAGCACCTGTACTCTGTCTGCCAGATTTCACAGCCCAATTTGTTGTTGAATGCGATGCTTCGGGGCGAGGAGTGGGAGCGGTTTTATCACAGCATGGCCGGCCACTTGCTTTTTTCAGCAAAGCATTAGCTACTAGGGCTCTCACAAAGTCCGTATACGAGAAGGAATTAATGGCCTTAGTCATGGCCGTCCAATATTGGCGACCTTACCTATTGGGGAAGAAATTTTTGGTTCTCACCGATCACAAGTCTTTACGGACTTTATTGCAACAACGAATTTCTACACCAGATCAACAATATTGGGTTTCAAAGCTATTGGGGTATGAATTTGACATCAAATATAGGGCTGGTATTTCTAATGGCGCGGCTGATGCTTTGTCACGTCGCGACGAGACTATGGACATCAATAGCATCTCAATTCCTACATGGGCAGCAGTTGACAAGTTACAACGGGCAGTAAGAGAGGACCCTTACCTACTCGAGATCATTGAGAAGTTGCTGCAGGGAGACACCACTGTGCAGGGCTTTTCGTTGGTTAACCATAGCTTGCTTCATAAGGGACGCATTGTTATTCCAAAAAATTCAGAATGGGTCAACCACATTCTGGAGGAGTTTAACTCTACTCCGATGGGGGGACACTCAGGGGCTTTTCGCACCACGAAACGCATTGCTGCCTGTTTCTTTTGGCCTGGAATGAAGGATGATATTTATCGTTTCGTTGCTGGATGCTCCGAATGTCAAAAACAGAAGTACCAAGCTACCTCTCCTATGGGTCTTTTGCAGCCTCTACCCATTCCAGAGGTCATTTGGCACGATATATCCATGGACTTCATCACCGGACTTCCCAAATCCAAGGGCTATGATATTATTCTCGTGGTAGTTGACAGGCTCTCCAAATATGGGCATTTTATCTTACTGAAACACCCAATTTCTGCTTCAAGCGTTGCTGACATGTTTGCCAAAGAAGTTGTGCGCTTGCATGGCATTCCAAAATCAATCTCCGACGGCCAGTCCGAGGTATTAAACCGGTGTTTAGAGACATATTTGCGTTGCTTTGCCTCTGAACAACCCAAAAGTTGGGCACATTACTTGCACTGGGCTGAATTCTGGTACAACACTTCTTTCCATACATCCGCAGGTATGACTCCATTCGAGATTGTATACGGCCGAAAACCTCCCACACTTATACATTATCTGCCAGGAGAAACCACACTTGCTGCAGTAGGCCAAGCGTTGAGCGACAGGGATGAGTTATTACGACAATTGAAATATAACTTACTACGAGCACAACAACGAATGATTAAACATGCCAATTCACATCGAAAGGATGTTTCTTTTCACGTTGATGACTTAGTCTACTTGAAGCTTCGCCCTCATCGACAGAAATCTGTGAGCCATCGCATTTACCAGAAATTGGCATCTCGATTTTATGGCCCTTTCCGAATTCTTCAAAAAATTGGGTCAGTGGCATACCGCCTACAACTTCCTGCTGGGTCTCGCATTCACCCAGTCTTCCACGCCTCCTGTCTTAAGAAAGCGGTGGGCACATCTATTCCGGTCCGACAGCTACCATGTAATCTAGACTCTGACCTCAATATAGATTTTGAACCAGAAGCAGTGCTGGCGCGTAGGGAAAAGCACACAAACCAGGGAACTACACAACAAATCTTGATCCGTTGGAAAGACAAACCACTTGACGAGGCTTCTTGGGAAGCTGCTGCTGATATTGCTATTCAATTTCCTACCTTCAGCCTTGAGGACAAGGCTGCTCAAGAAGAGGTGGGTATTGTTACGGGCATGAGTGAAGGGCCCAACTTAGAAAGGCCCATTACTAAGCAGTTAGAAAGGCCCAATGTTAGGCATGTTTATTCTAGAAGGAACCCACGATCTGTTGCACGAGAGGGAGAGGATAAAGTGGGAAGAGAGCCTGAGGGAGTGGGGGACAGTTTATGATTTGTGATTGTAACTAGCGAGAGGCTAGGGAGCATTTTCTTTCCAGTTATACAGAGTATCAACTCTGGGACCATCTTATTTATTTTCTCATTCATGTTAATGCATATTTTCCATTCCAGATTATTCAAATCCTCTTTTCTTCATTAAGTTTGTTTGAACGATAGAAATTTGCTGTGGAATCTCTTATTTTTGTGTGGCCATAGAATCAGTAGCCTAACAGAATTCATCCTACATTAAATATTCTAAATAGAATATTCTTAATAAATTGTAAGTTCTACCCTAACGACAATGTTTGAGGTAATCCGAAATACAACAGATAAGAAGATACTAATCTGTATCCCTTACTCGAGAGTTCGATTATCCCCAACCGAGTTCTATTCTCCCCAACTTGTAATCGTTAAAAAAAACACTAATCTCAATCAAATCACGCACAGTTTTATTTTTTTATGGAACTAAACAAAACAGTTTTGATTAACAAAGCTCGTCTCCAGGATAAGCCCTGAGATTGCGAAAATAACCTTTGGGATTACTCTCAAACACGTTTCTCGGCATCCTGCAGTTCCTCCCGGGGGCTTTCATCATCCTCCCGCGGCGGCCGCAGCAGCAGCGGCAACAGCAGCGGCAGAGACAAACAACCACAATCAATACCACGGCGGCGATGAGGAAAGGTAGAGCCACATGGATCCAGTGTTGGATCTTCTGTCCTCGAGTGCCTGGTGGAAAAGCTTTGTCGAACCAAGCCAGGGCTTCGGCGCCGAGGTTTTCCATAGCAAGCAGGGCTTCCTTCAGCTTCTCCAGCACAAAATTCATCACTTCTGAAATAACCATGTCGCAGATACGAGAGAAATGGTTTGTTTTTTTGGTAGGGAATTTTTGATGTAGAGGAATTGAGTAGGAAAATGATGATTTATTTCCTTGGAAATTTCAATGTATAGTACAGCGAGTCAGCGAGAGTGAAGTCTATGCCATGGGAAGATATTTGAAATGCGCATGGCATGGGATATGATCATGATCATGTTCATAGTATCGGCGATGAAGGGTTATAAATGACCATAAATCGATCTAGAATTAGGTCGGACTCATAATCGACCCGTCTATAGACAGGTCGTTTAAGAATAATATTTTTTAACACTTGAATTGCAGGTTAACAAACAATTTTTTTTTTAAAACAATTTTAAATATAAAACATATAATATGGTATAGATTTGAATGTGTGACATCTTAATTTGAATAACTAACTTCAACCACTAAGTCATAAAAATATTGTTGATCTAAATAGATTGGTATAATTTATATATATTAATCAAACAAATATATCTTATATATTTTGATTATTTGAGTTTGAATTTATTTGACTCTAATTTATGATTACTTAATGAAAGAAAACACAGTGAAATACTTTTTAAACTTTTTTTCCAAATTTAATAATATTTTAATTTTTAAAAAAAATAAGAGTCACACCGTAATTGTTCTGGGAACCGTAACCCAAACCGTCAAGGAATGTTAAGTTTAAGGATCGAGGTTTCTTGAACCGTCGAATCGGTGGTTCTGAATCATCTAATCAGTTTGTTCTGAACCGTGGCAGGTCTAGTATAGATCGTGGAATGACCAAAACGGTCCTTCCCTAAATAATAAATGTATGTTATATTGTTGTTATAGTCATTATCATTTTAAATTTTAATTACCCTTTCATAGAATTTGTGGAGTAATTTAGAGAGCTAGGGACAATTCTTCCCCTATTGTATCGTAAATAGACACTTTCTCTCCCTGAAGTTTGTAAATAGACACTTCACTTTCTTGTGGATGCTAAAATTTAGCTCACCTCTCCTCACAATTTTCAGAAATTTTTGGTTTGTCGTGATGAAAATGTCATCGTTTAATATGAAATATTTTGCACATATTTACAAACCACAGGAGGTGTGCTGTCTATTTCCAAACCATGGGGAGGTAAGTTGCACATAATCAAAAATATAGGGGGTATATTTCGTTTGACCAAAACCACAGGGGTAAATTGTCATAGGATAATTTTTTGTAAAATTGACTTCTAATTTTAGTATAGATTATCCCCCTGTGTTTATTTAGGTGCATTTTTACCCCTTTAATGGTGTAATTGTCATTTTAATATGTAATTTCAAATTTCAGATGTATAAGTAGGTGTGTGTCACACAAATCATATGTGAATATTGTGTTTTACACATATTTACAGCTCACATGGGTAATCAACTTATTCTTAAAAAATATGTGGTAAATTATTTATTTAAACAACACATAGTGTTCTATGCCTAAAACCCTAATTTATAGGTTGTTGTCTTCATATTCAAAAATTTATTTATATCTTGCGATGAAATGGGTCATCTTATTCAACGTTCCTATACCATTATGAATTTAAAAATTACATATCAAATATTGAAAGAGTCCTCAAGGGCCAATGTAATGAGAAGTACCTTTTTTTGTGGAATGTAAATAAATCTTTTTTTTTTTTTTTTTGTGGAATCTCTTTTTTAGTCCACTTCGATTTGGACCCACATTATAATAGCAATGTATACCTAATTTCAAAGAAAAAATATAGAAAAAGACTTTGTGTGAAATAGAAAAAGACTTTTGTGTGATTTAATTATCACCTAACGTTATAATTTAAATATTATTATTTTTATTATTGATTTAATTATTGTTATTTAAAACACTAAAAACAAAAAAAAATTAAAAATGGATAATTTTGGAGCAAATGAATTAATAAAATGGCTAAGAGAAATTCACAGCATAATATCAAATAATCCACTAATATCTTTCACATTTCAGAAGATTTTATAGAATTTTCTGAAAAATTCTTACTTATTTGAGACGATTAAACTAAATTCATAAATTTTTCTTTACTTTTTTTGGTGGAGTCTCTTTCAGTCTTCTTTGATTTGATTTGTACCCACATTAAAGTAGTGATTCTCGCTCAATAGTTGTTACTTAATTCCAAAGAAAATAATAGAAGAAGACTTTGTCAGACTTCGGCTCCGTTATTGTTTCATTGGAAGAATAAAAAATTTAACCTTTGTGCTGCTCAGTTATGTTAGCAGATCTACAATTTCTAATTAATGGAACACAAGGGAAAAATGTTCTGGATATGGTTCGCCCCATGGGGATATTGCCCATAGGGACAATCAGGGTATTATCATTAGAGACACCATTGAAAATCTAAAATATTTGATATATTAGTTTATGTATTTTTATTTAAAAATTGTTATATTTTAATATAGAGTTATTGTGTGATGCCCGGGGATTTATGATGTTAATCCCGGTGTGGTAATAATCCTTAAAGGATTTTAATTGTGGCAATTATGAATTAATTGCCGTATTGAGACTCCCATGGATTTCTAAATTCGGTTTTTGAAGTCGTTGGATCCAGGGGATGAGATTGTATTCTCATCGTGGTGATAACCTGGGAATTTGGAATTGGTGGAATCTGGGGTCCGGAGTACCTTGTACTGGGGCTGGCAATGAAATTTGAGTTGGAGAGATAGTTATGGAAAACAGATGACTTTTAATGAATTATGATGTAGTTGTGGAGGTATTGGTATTTTGGAGCTTTAAAGCTATATATACCAAATGGACTCGGTGTTCCGTCATTACACGGAATCTCCTCTCTCTCTCCCCTCTCTCCCCAGCGATTCCCACCCCTCTTCTTCTTATTTTCTCCCTTGATGAAAAGTCGATGGAGGCTCGACTTGGGAGCCGAATTTCTCGAAGATAATAAGGTATTATTCATCCCTCCGCATTTATCTTCGATTTGATAGTGGTTTTGTGGTGTTTGGGAAGGATTTGTGTTGGGTTTAAAGAAATGGGTTTTTAAAGATTTTTGGGTGTTGTATTTTGGGGTTGATTATAGCACCTTGTTAAGGGTTTATGTTGTATGGGGTGTGAGGATTGTTGTTGGGGGAGATTTTGCAAGAAAAACGCCATTTTTTGCTGTTGCAGATCGAGGCGATAGATCCCTAGGGCGGGGCGATCGATCGCCGCGACGTTGTTGAAAATTTCAGGAAGATGAACAGTGAGGCGTTCGACCGCCACATAGGAGGCGATCGATCGCCATGAGGCAGTAGCCAAAAACACTGAGAGGCGACCGATCGCCTGGAAATGAGGTGATCGATTGCCCATGCCATTTTGCGAGGCGATCGATCGCCTAGGGCGAAGCGATCGATCTCCAGTGCCTGTTTTTGGGGTTTAATTTCGTGTTGAGTTTTCGATGCATGCTTCGCCCGGGGTCTTTTAAAATGGTTAATCGTCATGGATGACGATATAATTGAGGTTTGTGAACGTGCTTGGACACGTGGTTGCATGCTTGAGATTAATTGTGGATTATTAATCGTGTTTAGCACATAATTCATCGGTCACGGGACCAAGGCAAGATTGGATTCGAACTACGGGAATATAAGGTACGTATAATGTACGAGCATAGCCTGTTATAATATTGCAAATGTTGAAATGCATAGTATATGGTACTTGTAATAATTGGATAGTGAAATGTATAATATATGGTAATTGCGATAAATGGAAATACGTTGGGAATTATATGGTGCCGCTTTGAGCGATCAACGATTGGGATGTTCTCGCCGTTGAGCGACCATCGGTTATGACGCCGCTATTGTTGAGCGTGCGTGGGGTTAAAATGCCGCTATTGTAGAGCGAGCTATGAAATAGAAATATGGAGTCACTAGCTAGATACATGTGATATCTGTAGGATTCTATTTGATGATTTAATCATATTTGATTATGGAACTGGTATAACAGGAATGATTTTAGTTGATCAATGAGATGATCAACTGGCTTTTAAGAATTTAATGGTTTGGTTATTTTGAGAACATGGACAATACAGGGGATCACGGATGAGGATGATACCATCCAGGGAGTATCATTTAAATTCATGGCATTTACATTCTGTAAATTATGAACTGTAATATTATGATTATTGGATTGGTGGTATTGGTATGTTCACCCCGTGTGGGGGCTGTCTCTGTTGGGGCAGGTGATACAGGTGCCGCGGTAGCTTTGGAGTTGAGCTCGGGCTGTCGATTTGAGGTAATTCCAGGATTGAGGTACCAGAGGTGGTTGAATGAGTAAGTAGATCCAGAGTTGGGATCGAACTATGCATGGGAGGTGCTTCCAAGATCGAAGTACCAATAACCGCATGCGGTAGAGTATCTTATACATTAGATACACGTTTATTCATGGGATGCTCTCATGTGAGCACGTTTTTACGTGTATATGAAATGTATAAATGGTCATGGCTTTTCTCTCTTGATTTATTGTCTGCATGCAATTAAATACCGAATTGCTAAATGAACTGAGAGTATGTTAGTGTGTTATTAGGGTGCATACTATTTAGTGGTTTTGGTTTGGGAAGTTGAACATTATGGGGATTCTAATGCGAGAAATTTTATAGATGGTATGTGATGCGATGCTTGCATGTGGTTCTGATAGGTTTAGATTTTGAGTGTTTTTAGCTGTAATTTCTTCCCATTTTTCGTACTTTTTCCTAGATGATATTATGCTTTTTGGTGTTTATTTGTCTATTTCAGGAAAATTAGTGGAAATGGAAGAAATGATGCTAAACTGAAGAAAAATGGCGAAATCGAGGCGAGAAAGAGTTGAAATTGAGGAAGTTGGATTTTTGGAGTCTCGATCGATCGAGAATATTTCTCGATCGATCGAGCCAGGCAGTGTGCTGAGAAGAAAATAATTGGAAGTCTCGATCGATCGAGATTATTTCTCGATCGATCGACCAAGGCAGAAACTTCAGAGCCAATTTTATCGAAGGCTCGATCGATCGAGCGAGGCAGTGAGTTTCAAAGGCTGACATGAACAGTGCACCGATCGATCGGACGCAATTCTCGATCGATCGATACGCAAATCCGGGAAAATCTTATCTTCCGTTTTTGAATGGATTTTTGGGGGATAAAAGAGGGAATCATTTCCATGCAAGAGATACACCATATCAGACACCAATTCTCTCGAAAATAAGGAACCCTAGCCGCCGCCTAGCGCCGCCGAAGGAGATTCAATCTCCGTTCTTCGTCCAAAGTCGAGCCAATCCATTCCGGTGTGCAAGGAAGGAGCAAGAGAAGAGATTTCGGTGCTACGCACGGATTTATTCCGCCGTTTATCGTATTTCTAGACTCTAATCTATTTCATTTTGATTTCCAATTGATGTTTTTGAGGTCGAGAGACGATTAAACTCTTTTGTATTTGATTTGAAATATTTTTAGTTTATTCTATCGAGTTTTAGTTTCGTTGTGTTTGATTATTGATTCAATTGTGTTTGAGTGCATTGATTACTATTGTTCATAAATTAATTGCTTGTGTAGATCAAAGCCTAGCTAACTTTGATTGAATCTGAGAGTTATAACCGAGATCGAGAGATAACGTTGTAACGCGCTCTATTAATTTATGATGTATGTTACGATTGAGATCGAGAGATGATATCGCATACGTGAGAACTTTGAATCGAGAGATTTAGAGTAACAAGGTTTTGATGATTTATGCAATATTGAATTAGTAAATAGGTGCACGAGAGTGACTTATTCTAATTTAATGTTAGTTTCTTTACAGCTCGAGAGAGTGTAACGAATAATAGCGAAAACCTTTCACCTTTAGAATCAATTGTTTGATAATTTGAGAATTCAGTTGAATCATTAAAGATAACATAGTTGAACGACGAGCTTGATAAATTTCTCGAGTGACTTACCTTTGCATATCCGGAATCATTCATTTTATTGTTTCTTGTTTTCATTTTTCGGTCTTTAGTTTAATTTGGCATTAGTTAATCACCTTTGTAAATCGTAGGCTAAATATAATTTTATTAATCTTATTTGGTACTTATACGTTAGTCCCTGTGGATTCGACAACCCTTACTAAATTTTCACTATACTAAAACTTGACAACCGTGCACTTGCGGTAGAATTGCTTCACACTATTCTTTGAAATATCTTCTGTTTAAAAATAAAGCGGTCAAGTTTTTGGCGCCGTTGTCGGGGACTAATCTGTATAATATCATACGAGATTAGTTAATTGTAATTTAGCCAATTCTTTATTATTTCGATTTGTTTTATTTCTTTGTTTTTGTTAGTTGATTTTTTATTTATTTTTGATTTGTGTATTTTGTTGTCTCCTTTTGTTTGTTTTGTACAGGAATCGTTTCTCTAGTGCATGCTCAGAAGAGAGGAGCCCATTCTCGAGCCTTTCGATCCGGAAATAGAAAGAACTCTACTTAGGCGATTACGAGAAGTTCGAGCAATGGCAGATAATAATGAAGCACAGAACCCAAGGTCAATGATGGACTTTGCGCAACCGGCATTTCATGGATCTTTGTCCAGTATTACGAGGCCGACGATTCAAGCGAACAACTTTGAGATCAAGCCGGCGATTATACAAATGATACAGCACTCGGTTATGTTTGGGGGAGCGGCCACGGACGACCCGAATAATCACATCTCCAACTTTTTGGAGATTTGCGACACGTTCAAACATAATGGCGTCTCCGACGACGCCATCAGGTTAAGACTTTTCCCCTTTTCTTTACGAGACAAAGCTAAGTCATGGTTGAATTCACTACCTGCAGATTCTATAACAACATGGGAGGGGATGACGAAAGCGTTTTTATCAAAGTACTTTCCCCCTTCCAAGACGGCGAAGATGCGGAACGATATCACAACTTTTGGGCAGTTTGACCCTGAGACAGTATATGAAGCGTGAGATCGTTTTAAGGAATTGTTGAGGAGATGCCCACACCATGGTCTACCCATATGGCTGCAGGTACAAACTTTCTATAATGGTTTATTTTCTTCTAACCGTTCGATGATAGATGCAGCATCTGGGGGATCAATAATGAGGAAGACACCGGAAGAGGCATATAGCTTATTGGAAGAAATGGCATGTAACAGCTACCAGTGGCAGTCAGAGAGGAACACGCCACAGAAGCCAATAGGAGTTCATCAAGTGGATGACATAACTGCTATTTCGGCACAGCTTGAGGCTATGAACAGAAAGATAGATAGCATTGGAGCATCAGCAATGCAAGTTCAAGCTGTTTTCTGTGACTTGTGTGGAGGCGGTCATCCAAGCATCGAGTGTTAGGCAGGTAACCAGTTTAACCAATCTATTGAGGCTGTGAATTTTGTAGGTAACAGGTCATCCAACAATTCATATTCGAATTATAACCAACCATGGAGGAACCGCCCGAATTTGAGATGGTCGAACCAGGAGAATGTGTTGAACCCACAACCGCAGGCAGGGTTCACACAAAAGCCGAGTATGGAGGAACTTATGGCAAAGTTGATTTCGTCGACAGAGGTGAGGATGCAAAATCAAGATGCATCAATCAAAAATTTGGAGGTGCAGATAGGGCAGTTGGCTACATTGATATCTGGGAGGACGCAAGGTACGCTCCCGAGTGATTCTGTAAAGAATCCAAAGGAGCCATCAAATTGACAAGACGAGGAGGTGACAGTCCAGCTTGGGACTATAAATTAAGAACTTCCGTTTTTCCTTCCTCGAGTTTTGTTTTTAATTCCTTGTTTTAGTTTGCTTTGTTGTTATTTGTGTTTCTAGTTTATCTGTGAATAAGTCCGTGTGTTTCTATTGCAGGTGTGAACAAGAGCAATAAGGATGTAGGCGAGGCAACCTGAGAGAAAAGTTGTTGAAAAAAAAAAAAATTATTAAATTTTTGGTTGCTGGTGCTGGCGATCGATCGAGACAAAATCTCGATCGATCGCCCAAAGCTTTTAAATTGGGATTTGAGTACTGCCTCGCTCGATCGATCGAAAATTTTTTCCGATCGATCGAGCGAGAGAAAATTTTGAAAAAATAGGGCACCGAAGAGCAGTCTGCACTTTAAAAAAAAAAAAAAACACTTTCTCTCCTCTCCACAACAGAACCCAAATTCGCCTCTTCCAATTTCTTCATCTAATCTCATCCTTATTCCATCAAATTTCCAATTTACTTCAAATCTTGGAAGTAATATTTGTTCTAATGAGATTTTCATTGCAGATTTGAAGAATTACAAGTCAAATTGGGTAGAAGTGCATCCAAAAGGGAATTCCAAGCCAAGTGCCAAACTCTTCCAAGATCGGATTTTTAAGTGGTAATTGGTTTCAAATCTCAAAGCTTTTATGGTGCAATTTCTTGGTGTAGTAGAATTGGGTTAGGAAGGATTTAAGTTTGGAGGAAGTTTTGTGGTGTTGAAGGGTGTTGGATTTGCTGTGTTTTTTGGGTGGTGTTTAGTTGCATTCAAGCGAGATATTTGAGAATAATTTAGCAAGAAAATGTCTTCGAGAAAGAGGTCAAAGCAGGCGGAGGCTTCACAAAAGCAAAAGCAGGCAGAGGCCACCATTTCTGAACCTGGTTATGACGAACAGAAGTTTGTCAATGCCACAGTTGCTGAGTTATATCCCACTTATCATAAGAAACCCCTGAGCCATGAAAGGGGAATGAGCATGGAAAAAATTGAGTGCCTGGTCATTAGGACAGCACGACGACGAGGGTGGTTTCAATTTGTACAGACGCCTATTGATGCTGTGGTCCCATTGGTGAGGGAATTTTACACAAATCTTCGAGCTATTAAACCAAGGCACCAAGCAATTGTTTATGTTCGAGGGAAGGATGTGTTGGTAGATCGAGCCTCAATCAATAATACTTACCGGATGCCTTTCATTCACAACTGTGCATACCAATCTTTCAAGAATAGCAAGATAGACTACGATGAGGTATTGGCAGTTATTGGCATGCCGGGAGTGGATTGGCAAAGGAACGATAAAGGAGAGCCACCGTTGGTTCTAAAAAAGCATTTGACACCAGAGGCCCAAGCATGGTTCTCATTTGTCGCCTCGTGGGTCATGCCTTCGACCCACACTTCTGAGGTGACAAAAGACAGAGCGGTCCTGGTATATGCCATCCTCTCAGGGAAGGAAGTGGACTTCGGCGAAATCATCAGTGATCACATTCAAGAGATTGGGAGCAGCCCACCGACCTCCGCACTACCGTTTCCATCCACGATCACTACTTTATGTCAGCGATGTGGAGTGACATGGGGGGAAGACGAGGAGCTACTTCCGCCGAAGACCCCGATCATTGTGGACGGCCCACCACCTCCTACAGGCCGAAGGAGGGCTCCCCCACGACCCTCGGACACTACACAGGCCGGAGCATCATCATCCTCTGCTGCAGAACGTACACGTGTTACATTGGACTCTCTTCATAGGGATCTCCAAGATATTCGCCTGGGGCAGCAGAGTATTCACAGCATGCAGCGGGACATTCACAGCATGCAGAGAGCATTGCAGATGGACCATGAGCAGGTAGCTCAGCGTCAGATGGAGTTCATGCACTATCAGAGTGCATGGAACACTGCCATGGCCCAGGGCTTTCCAGGTTTCCAGTTCCCGCCGGAGCCACACTTTGCACCTTATCATCCGCATGCACCTCCACCTTCTGAGTACCCACCATTTCCGCCATATCAGGGCGAGGAGCACCACTACCCAGTTCCCCCTCCGGAGCATGATGAGGACGACGATCAGTGACGATCGTCGTCATGGTATGTGTTTTTGCCTTTGCATTTATTTATTTTTTCTTGTTCATTGAGGGCAATTCACGTATTAAGTTTGGGGGGGTTTTGAGTATTTGTATATATCTTGTTTTTGCTCATTATGCTACTTGTCTTGCTTCTCTACTTGCATGACTGCATGATTTTGTGACTGATTCATCCTTGAGCATTACCAACAAATTTTTTTTTTTTTGAGTTAGTCTTGAGAAATGAAGAATTAGATTTGCAACGGTAATACATGATGAAATTAATCCTCATCTAGATAGGAGTCATGAAAATGTTTAACTTGTTTGTATATATCCTTTGTTAACCATATGTCAAAACTGAGGAATAATTTGAGCACTTATTGAGTCATGATTGAGTGAAGTATGTGTTGATTAAAGTGAAAATTTGTGTTAACTATGATGAGTCTTGAGTATTTTAGATAACTCTACAATCTATTTGAAAGCACTTTGAGGCGAAAATTTATAATTAGGAACTTGACTTGGAGATGATGTAGGCGATTTTTGGACCGTTTGTGCCTTTCAAGCCTACCTTGTATTCATCATTCCTTAGTGTCCCCTCTTGTGCCTTATTGAAAAAGAATGGTATATGCATTGCATATGATTAGACCCCCATTCGACATTCTTGGCAACCTCATTATACCTACCTTGGATTGAGCCTAAAAGAAATTTTTTTACCCACCCCTAAGGGAGTATAATGAATCTCATTCATTGCATTAAATTGTTATATGTTGATAAGTTCATTGTGAAAAAAAAAAATTTGAAATGAACAAAAGAATGAGCAAAGAAAAAGAAAAGATGTAGAGAAAAGCCTTGAAAAGAAAATTTAAATAAGACCCAAAGTGGCCAAGGCTAGAAAAAGTTGAAGAGAAGCTCAATAGTGTGCGAAAAAAGTATTGAAATGATTCTATTGTACTCTCTTCTTTGAATTCATCCTACCTTTTCTTTGAAGCCGACACCAAAAGGCCTAACGTTATAAGCTTTTAAAGTCCTGTTGATCCAAGTCTAGGGAATAATTACATTAGTGGAGAAGTGCGGGATAGTAAATTTGTAGAGTAGTTCAAAGTAATCTTGACTCGGAGTTGTTATGGCACTTTTTGATCTTAAAGATATGTACATTACTCATGTTTGACAATAGCACACACGCACGTTCCAATGTTGCGATGTATTGTTTAACTTAGAAGAAATTGCTTCTTGTTAAATGTTGAATGACTTTTATTGATGTGTAAGTAGGATTTCTGAGTTTTTACGTGAGTTGTAAAGATGATTCATGCATAGTATTGAGATTAACTTTTCTTTTTGAGCTTATTGCTTGCTCGAGGACGATCAAGTCTAAGTTTGGGGGAGTTGATAGGCTTAGATTTTGAGTGTTTTTAGCTGTAATTTCTTCCCATTTTTCGTACTTTTTCCTAGATGATATTATGCTTTTTGGTGTTTATTTGTCTATTTCAGGAAAATTAGTGGAAATGGAAGAAATGATGCTAAACTGAAGAAAAATGGCGAAATCGAGGCGAGAAAGAGTTGAAATTGAGGAAGTTGGATTTTTGGAGTCTCGATCGATCGAGAATATTTCTCGATCGATCGAGCCAGGCAGTGTGCTGAGAAGAAAATAATTGGAAGTCTCGATCGATCGAGATTATTTCTCGATCGATCGACCAAGGCAGAAACTTCAGAGCCAATTTTATCGAAGGCTCGATCGATCGGAAGGAAATCTCGATCGATCGAGCGAGGCAGTGAGTTTCAAAGGCTGACATGAACAGTGCACCGATCGATCGGACGCAATTCTCGATCGATCGATACGCAAATCCGGGAAAATCTTATCTTCCATTTTTGAATGGATTTTTGGGGGATAAAAGAGGGAATCATTTCCATGCAAGAGATACACCATATCAGACACCAATTCTCTCGAAAATAAGGAACCCTAGCCGCCGCCTAGCGCCGCCGAAGGAGATTCAATCTCCGTTCTTCGTCCAAAGTCGAGCCAATCCATTCCGGTGTGCAAGGAAGGAGCAAGAGAAGAGATTTCGGTGCTACGCACGGATTTATTCCGCCGTTTATCGTATTTCTAGACTCTAATCTATTTCATTTTGATTTCCAATTGATGTTTTTGAGGTCGAGAGACGATTAAACTCTTTTGTATTTGATTTGAAATATTTTTAGTTTATTCTATCGAGTTTTAGTTTCGTTGTGTTTGATTATTGATTCAATTGTGTTTGAGTGCATTGATTACTATTGTTCATAAATTAATTGCTTGTGTAGATCAAAGCCTAGCTAACTTTGATTGAATCTGAGAGTTATAACCGAGATCGAGAGATAACGTTGTAACGCGCTCTATTAATTTATGATGTATGTTACGATTGAGATCGAGAGATGATATCGCATACGTGAGAACTTTGAATCGAGAGATTTAGAGTAACAAGGTTTTGATGATTTATGCAATATTGAATTAGTAAATAGGTGCACGAGAGTGACTTATTCTAATTTAATGTTAGTTTCTTTACAGCTCGAGAGAGTGTAACGAATAATAGCGAAAACCTTTCACCTTTAGAATCAATTGTTTGATAATTTGAGAATTCAGTTGAATCATTAAAGATAACATAGTTGAACGACGAGCTTGATAAATTTCTCGAGTGACTTACCTTTGCATATCCGGAATCATTCATTTTATTGTTTCTTGTTTTCATTTTTCGGTCTTTAGTTTAATTTGGCATTAGTTAATCACCTTTGTTAATCGTAGGCTAAATATAATTTTATTAATCTTATTTGGTACTTATACGTTATTCCCTGTGGATTCGACAACCCTTACTAAATTTTCACTATACTAAAACTTGACAACCGTGCACTTGCGGTAGAATCGCTTCACACTATTCTTTGAAATATCTTCTGTTTAAAAATAAAGCGGTCAGGTTCCTTCCCATGATTATATGATTGTATGCACTAATGGCATGGATTAATACACTAATAACGGGTTAAGGGCACGGGGGTCCTTACATTAGTGGTATCAGAGCAGTGGTTTGCTCTTTGGGGCTGTTGAGGGCCTGTAACATGCTGATAGGAATGAGTAGCACATATTTATGCATGATGGTAGTTAGTGTTGTGCGACACAGCTATTTGCTTATGTGCTTTTATGATATGGGATGTGTGTTGGGATATGCCCTAAGACAAGTCATTAGATGATTGTTTAAGACATACAATGTTTATGGTTTTATGAATGGCAATTCATTATTATATATTATTCTTTTAACTGTGCATTGTGAATTAATATATATGTTAATGTCCTTAGAATAATATTGTATTATTCTTAAAGATGTCCCTAGTCAAGTATTATCATGAATAGGGATAATGATAATACGTAGAGACTAGTATATGTTGATCGATGAATTGTTCATTGATATGAGATATCAAATCAACATATGGGTACATGTTAGAGAACGATGTACTGGACAGACCCACCATGAGAATGCAACATGGATAGTTATATGATCGTCATATGCAATTCTCATAGTGATAATAATGTATGTAATCCTTACGACTTGTGATCATCAGAGATCCCAACATAAGGAGTTATGTATCTTGATATCGTCAAACGTTACCCGTAACAGGGTAAACTATAAAGGCGACTATTGGATACACTACGAATTATGTAGAGGGATGTTGACTGATCGAGATAGGATTTGTCCCTCCTATATAACAGGAGATGTGTTTGGCCCTTGATCAAGTGAGAACTAAAATGCATGGCCATGCTCGAATGAGTCGATATGAGATATCGAGCTTATTCGTTTATTCTAGTTCTACTTGGGGATCAAGAAATAGAGATTGAATATACGAGTATGACTATTCCATGACTCGTGTTCAATCTAAACACAAAGGACAAAGGGATTAAGTTACATGATTAATATTATCACAAGTTCTAAAGGTTATGTCGAGTCATTGACATTCTCGTAATTTGGGTAGCATCGATGTGTTGCTAGATACCGCTCGATGCTTGCGACATAAAATGAGATTTTATGTCACTGCCAACATTACGAGATCCTATCGGGTCGCACAAAAGATTAAATCGAGAAGGGAAATTAAATTCATGGGATGAATTAAATAATTAAGAGGAGTCTTAATTAATAATCATAAGGATTAATTAAATCATGGGCTTAAGCCCATGAAGCTTTAAGAAAGCCTTTAATTAATCATATATAATTTTGTTATCAAGGTTTAATTAGATTAATACTTGCAAGACAACTTCATAACAAAACCCTAAGCTATCACACGGCCGCATCCTTCATTCTCTCTCGGTTTCTTCATAGCCGAAGAGGGTTGAGTGATTTTGTGCCAATTTGATTGTGAATCAAAGTGTGGTTTTTGGTTCCGGTTTAATATCTTGTCTAGCAACTTGATATTAAACAATCCCTTCACCCGATTTGATCGTGTGGATACCGTTGAGGCAAAACCAATCGAGTTTTGCTTAGTGACTCGGAGAAGGCGTAGGACGTGGTGCAGCTCCGTGGATTCTGCTTCAAACGCGCTACAAGGGTAAGACACTTGTAATTCTCTAATCCGATATGAATCCCTATGTATAGATCGCTGGTTTGTAATCCCAAATTTTATTCCGCTGCGTTGTATGCTCATGGGGTTACTTACAGTGGTATCAGAGCCGTGTACAAGGCTCATATCGGATTTATGTGGTTAAATAGTTTAATCATGTTAGAATTTATATTGCATGCTATTTAAAACTGTATTTTCATATATGATATGGAAAAATCGATTTTGTGAAAATCATCGTATGATAATATATATGATATAATTGACGGATCGAAATATATGATAATTCGTGATCAAAAACCGGAACCTTGGCTTGTGTAGGGCTCACGGCCGACGCCACCTAGGTGCTAGGGTTTCGAACCCTAGTCACCATGGCTCGGCCGCCGCTTCCAATAGGCTAGGGTTTTGAACCCTAGTCACAAAAGCCTCTCGGCCGCCGCTTTAGGGCTAGGGTTCGGACCCTGGCTCGAGCATGGGTCAAGCCGTCGCACTATCTAGGGTTTTGAACTCTATTGGCTCGATAAAGTATTGAAAAGGTGCAAGTTGGCTCGATAGAATCAACATGGTGCAAGGCGGCTAGGGTTTGGAACCCTAGCAGCGCCGCACCCAAGCAGCCGCATGGACCATGGCTCGGCCATGGGCTAGGGTTTCGAACCCAAGGCCCACTATTGGTCCAGCCGTGGGTTTTGGTTCGAACCATGGTGGTTCGTGTTTTAGTCGCTTTAGTTCGTGGCATGTGATGTCCCGAGCGTACGATAATTTTTCAAAAATTATATTACAGTTTTAATTAAAATTAAATTTAAAATGTTTAGAATTTAATTAATTAAATGTTAATGCATGCTTTATGTGTTGTTTGAGCATGGTGCGTGGTTATAGCCCTTTGACCTATTAGATAGGATTTGTGAATGATTGTAATTTATAATACGACCTGCGAGTCGTGCCTTTCTCTATTTTATTCTAAATGTAATCCCTCCCCTATGTTCCCCTCGAATGTGAATCGAGGAATTCTATATCTTGTAAATAGTATAGTTTATTTTATTGATGGTGATCAATGAAGATGGAGCATCGTGCCGGGATGAGGAGGCCATTCACAAATTGGAGCCAAAGGAGGAGCTTATGAAGTTACCTTAGGTTGACTCATAGGAGTTTCTCATTGGCTTGAGAAACTCATTAGTAGGGGCTATAACCATGTCACGTTTTAATTATGTATGTTGATGCATGATTTATCTTATGTTTTAGTTTGATAATAGTATTACACATATATGTAGATATGTATACAACTATATGTAGTGGACATATTTTAAATTATCAAATTAATCATGAGATCAATAAATCCCTCTAAAATATTAAGTTTTAGATGCCTTCCAAATAAAAGTACTCGTCAATAACTTCGATTGTACATGTGTGGGTTTGCCAAAGCAAAGCACCGTGGCAATCTTAGTAAGGCGCGAAAGGATAAAAGTGATATC
The DNA here is from genome assembly GCA_907163345.1 of Haberlea rhodopensis. Classification (NCBI taxonomy): domain Eukaryota; kingdom Viridiplantae; phylum Streptophyta; class Magnoliopsida; order Lamiales; family Gesneriaceae; genus Haberlea; species Haberlea rhodopensis. Next base: position 1,885,902 of record CAJQUN010000088.1, on the reverse strand, counting down.
CGTCATACTTTAATTGGGTACGACTTAACTAGGTTATCTCAATAGGATTGGGAACCTAGAGGCATGGGTTGGATCATAATTCATTTGATGAATTGAACAAAGTGTTGTTCGTCCAACTATCCAAGAATTATATGTGATGTAATTGACAAAGTGTTGTCTACCTAAATAACCGAGTCTTGGGCGATTAGCCAAAGCTAACTCAAGATTAGGCGAAATATGGATCTTGGCCCACTAAAAGTAACGAGGGTTGATATTTTTCAAACAAAATAGTGGGAGTATCATTTAATATAAGACCATGTTAAATGATTTAAATCATAAACTTATTTTGCATATTTATATTGTAGATATCCATGGCAACTAACAACGTTACTAGCACTTTATCACTGCGATCAGTCCTTGAGAAGGACAAATTAAATGGGACGAATTTCCTAGACTGGCATAGGAACTTGAGGATAGTCCTCAAACAAGAAAAGAAACAATATGTCCTAGAGGAACCCTTACCCGCTGAGGAACCTCCCCTAACGGCTACAAGAACCGAAAAAGATGCTTACAAGAAGCATCAGAGTGACGCACTTGATGTTGGGTGCCTCATGCTTGCCACCATGAACTCTGAGCTTCAGAAGCAACATGAGGAAATGGAGGCGTTCGATATGATCGAACACTTAAAGCAGTTGTACCAACAACAAGCTAGACAAGAGAGGTATGACGTCTCTAAAGCGTTATTCCAGTGCAGGATGGTAGAGGGAAGCTTAGTTGGAACTCATGTGCTCAAGATGATTGGGTACATTGAGAATCTGGACAAGCTAGGTTTTCCATTGGACCAAGAGTTGGCCACCGATGTAATCTTGCAATCGTTGCCGGAGAGCTTCAGTCAATTTGTAGTAAATTACAATATGACTGATATGGAAAAGACTCTGCCCCAGTTGCTTGGTATGTTGAGAACATATGAAGCAAATACTAAGAAGACTAAGGCCACAAATGTCCTTATTGTGAATAAGGGCAAAGGAAGGGCCAAAGCTAAAGGCAACAAGAAAGCAAAGAAGGTCTTTGCTAAATCTAAGCCAAAGTCTTCTGCACTGAAGCCAAAGGGAGGGATAGCAAAAGAAGGGAACTGTTTCCATTGCGGTGAGACCGGTCATTGGAAAAGAAACTGCAAAGTATATCTGGAGGATCTAAAGAAAGGAAGTGTGACTTCCGCTTCAGGTATTTTTGTTATAGAAGTCAATTTATCTACTTCTTCATCATGGGTATTAGATACTGGATGTGGATCTCACATTTGTGTAAATGTGCAGGATCTCAAAAGGAGTAGGACATTGGCGAAAGGTGAAGTTGATCTCCGAGTTGGAAATGGAGCAAGAGTTGCTGCATTAGCTATAGGAGATTATCATTTAGCTTTACCTTCTGGTTTATCTTTGATTTTAAAAGACTGTTATTTTGTGCCTTCAATTACTAAAAACATTATTTCTATTTCTTGTTTAGACAAGTATGGTTTTTCATTTATAATAAAGGACAATTGTTGTTCTATTTATTTAAATGATATGTTTTATGCTAGTGCACAAATGGTGAATGGTCTTTATGTATTAAATCTTGATATGCCTATCTATAACATAAATACTAAAAGGATTAAAAATAATGATTTTAATCCGACTTATCTCTGGCACTGTCGCTTGGGCCACATAAACGAGAACCGCATATCTAAACTTCATAAGGATGGAGTATTAGATTCATTTGATTTTGAATCATATGAAACATGCGAATCTTGTTTAATGGGCAAGATGACTAAAGCCCCTTTCAAGGGACATGTTGAAAGGGCAAATGTTTTATTGGGACTAATACATAGTGATGTATGTGGACCAATAAGTACGCAAGCTAGAGGTGGTTTTCAATACTTCGTTACATTTACTGATGACCTCAGTAGATATGGGTATGTGTACCTAATGAAACATAAACATGGAACCTTTGAAAAGTTCAAAGATTTCAAGAATGAAGTACAAAACCAACTTGGCAAAAGTATCAAAATCCTTCGATCAGATCGAGGAGGAGAATACTTAAGCCAAGAGTTTCATGACTATCTAAAGGAGTGTGGGATAGTCCCACAACTCACTCCTCCGTATACTCCACAATGGAATGGTGTATCCGAGAGGAGAAATCGAACCTTGTTAGACATGGTTAGATCAATGATGAGTCATGCAGATCTTCCGATATCGTTTTGGGGACACGCTCTAGAAACAGCAATTTTCTTACTGAACCGTGTTCCATCTAAATCAGTGGAAAAGACACCATATGAGATATGGACTGGGAAGCGTCCTAGTATGTCTTTTATGAAGATTTGGGGTTGTGAGGCTTTCGTTAGACGTCACGCCACTAACAAACTCGGACCCAAATCTGATAAGTGTTTATTTGTGGGGTATCCTAAGGAAACGAAAGGGTACTATTTCTATTATCCCACCGAGAACAAAGTAGTTGTTGCTCGGACTGGTGTATTTCTTGAAAGAGAATTTATTTCTAGAAAAACCTGTGGGAGAAAAATAGAACTTAGTGAAGTTCAACCACAAGAAAACACTGAACCTGAGATTGAGATGGAAACAGAGCAGGCACCACAAGCTGTTGTGGAAGAAGTACCTGCTCAAGAGACACAAGCCCAGCGTAGGTCTGTAAGAGAACACCGGGAGCCACAGAGATATGGATTTCTTGTGACTCAACAAGGTGACTTACTACTTATTGATGAGGATGAGCCGTCATCTTATCAACAAGCTATTATGGGCAATGATTCTGAGAAATGGCAAGAGGCCATAAATCTGAGATGGAATCCATGTATGCAAACCAAGTATGGACTTTGGTTGATCCACCTGAAGGGGTACGACCCATAGGGTGCAAATGGATTTTCAAGAAAAAGACCGATATGGATGGTAATGTACAAACCTATAAAGGTCGACTGCTTGCAAAAGGATTCAAACAAAATCATGGTATTGACTATGATGAAACCTTTTCACCAGTGGCCATGGTTAAATCCATAAGGATCTTACTTGCAATAGCTGCATTTCATGATTATGAAATCTGGCAGATGGATGTCAAAACAGCTTTCCTTAATGGAAATCTGCTCGAGGATGTGTACATGACACAGCCCGAGGGTTTTGTCGATCCAAAGGATGCTGGAAAGATATGCAAGCTACAACGATCCATTTATGGATTGAAGCAAGCTTCTCGGAGTTGGAATCTTCGTTTTGATGATGCAATCAAAGAGTTTGGTTTTATCAAAAATGAAGATGAACCTTGTGTCTACAAGAAGGTCAGTGGGAGCGTAATCATTTTCCTAGTGTTGTATGTAGATGACATACTTCTTATTGGAAATGATATCCCTGCCTTGCAATCTGTAAAGATTTGGCTAGGGAACTGCTTTTCGATGAAAGATTCAGGAGAAGCCACCTATGTATTAGGAATCAAGATCTATAGAGATAGATCGAGAAGGCTTCTTGGTCTAAGTCAAAGTACGTACATAGACAAGGTGCTTAAAAGGTTTAGCATGCAAGAATCCAAGAAAGGATTCGTGCCTATGACACATGGTATTTATCTCTCGAAGGAACAGTGTCCTTCAACACCAGATGAGAGACAACGCATGAGTAAGATTCCATACGCGTCAGCTATTGGATCTATCATGTATGCCATGATATGTACTCGTCCCGATGTATCGTATGCTTTGAGCATGACGAGCAGATATCAAGTTGATCCAGGTGAAGGTCACTGGATTGCTGTCAAGAATATCCTGAAGTACTTGACAAGGACTAAGGATACATTCTTGATTTATGGAGGTGAGGAAGAGCTCAATGTAATGGGTTACACTGATACTAGCTTCCAAACCGACAAAGATGATTTTCGATCGCAATCTGGATATGTGTATTGCCTAAATGGGGGTGCTGTGAGCTGGAAGAGTTCAAAGCAAGAAACAGTAGCCGATTCTACAACGGAAGCTGAGTATATTGCTGCCTCGGATGCAGCAAAGGAAGCTGTTTGGATGAGGAAGTTCATTTCTGAACTTGGAGTGGTGCCTAGCATTAAAGATCCGATAGAACTCTATTGTGACAACAATGGAGCGATCGCATTGGCTAAGGAACCAAGATCTCACCAAAGATCCAAGCACATACTTAGGCGTTTCCATTTCATTCGAGAAATCGTTGAAAGGGGAGATGTTAAAATATGCAAAGTACCAACAGATGATAATGTATCTGACCCATTGACGAAGCCGCTGTCACAGCAGAAGCATGATCGTCATACTAGATCTCTAGGCATTAGGTATATGTCTGAGTGGTCTTAGTGCAAGTGGGAGATTTGTTGGGATATGCCCTAAGACAAGTCATTAGATGATTGTTTAAGACATACAATGTTTATGGTTTTATGAATGGCAATTCATTATTATATATTATTCTTTTAACTGTGCATTGTGAATTAATATATATGTTAATGTCCTTAGAATAATATTGTATTATTCTTAAAGATGTCCCTAGTCAAGTATTATCATGAATAGGGATAATGATAATACGTAGAGACTAGTATATGTTGATCGATGAATTGTTCATTGATATGAGATATCAAATCAACATATGGGTACATGTTAGAGAACGATGTACTGGACAGACCCACCATGAGAATGCAACATGGATAGTTATATGATCGTCATATGCAATTCTCATAGTGATAATAATGTATGTAATCCTTACGACTTGTGATCATCAGAGATCCCAACATAAGGAGTTATGTATCTTGATATCGTCAAACGTTACCCGTAACAGGGTAAACTATAAAGGCGACTATTGGATACACTATGAATTATGTAGAGGGATGTTGACTGATCGAGATATGATTTGTCCCTCCTATATAACAGGAGATGTGTTTGGCCCTTGATCAAGTGAGAACTAAAATGCATGGCCATGCTCGAATGAGTCGATATGAGATATCGAGCTTATTCGTTTATTCTAGTTCTACTTGGGGATCAAGAAATAGAGATTGAATATACGAGTATGACTATTCCATGACTCGTGTTCAATCTAAACACAAAGGACAAAGGGATTAAGTTACATGATTAATATTATCACAAGTTCTAAAGGTTATGTCGAGTCATTGACATTCTCGTAATTTGGGTAGCATCGATGTGTTGCTAGATACCGCTCGATGCTTGCGACATAAAATAAGATTTTATGTCACTGCCAACATTACGAGATCCTATCGGGTCGCACAAAAGATTAAATCGAGAAGGAAAATTAAATTCATGGGATGAATTAAATAATTAAGAGGAGTCTTAATTAATAATCATAAGGATTAATTAAATCATGGGCTTAAGCCCATGAAGCTTTAAGAAAGCCTTTAATTAATCATATATAATTTTGTTATCAAGGTTTAATTAGATTAATACTTGCAAGACAACTTCATAACAAAACCCTAAGCTATCACACGGCCGCATCCTTCATTCTCTCTCGGTTTCTTCATAGCCGAAGAGGGTTGAGTGATTTTGTGCCAATTTGATTGTGAATCAAAGTGTGGTTTTTGGTTCCGGTTTAATATCTTTTCTAGCAACTTGATATTAAACAATCCCTTCACCCGATTTGATCGTGTGGATACCGTTGAGGCAAAACCAATCGAGTTTTGCTTAGTGACTCGGAGAAGGCGTAGGACGTGGTGCAGCTCCGTGGATTCTGCTTCAAACGCGCTACAAGGGTAAGACACTTGTAATTCTCTAATCCGATATGAATCCCTATGTATAGATCGCTAGTTTGTAATCCCAAATTTTATTCCGCTGCGTTGTATGCTCATGGGGTTACTTACAATGTGGTATTGCTAACCATGGTGGTTGCAGGATCATATGGAATACGGTGAGATGAGATTGATGGGAACGGATTGCACTTGATATGAAAGTGTTTTAAGAATTTGATGATGTAGGAAAAATCAGGAAATAAGAAACATTATACGCTGTCTGAGGATAGGAATGGTGGATAACAGATAGTGGAATATTCGGGTATGATTTCCATATGATTATGAGATTTCAATTGATATTGAGCATGCAAATATATTGCAATTAGAGTCCTGCTACGGGTATATCACCAGCGATGGACATGATATTTGCCGGTCATATGTCGATGCGATGGTTAATTCCGCTGTCATATCATAGCGAGGGATATTATTGAGCCGCCGATATAACGTAGTAGGATTTGTGGACTGTTGTGCTAACCTTGATGCAGGTGTATGGAAATATCGATGAGATTATACGGAACGGGAATGACTTCTTGAGTCCAAAGGGACAATGTGCATTGTACGGGGTCACCTCTTGCGCCTACGGAGCATGTGACACGTGCATTGTACAGGGTCACCTCTTGCGCCTACGGGGCATGTGTAAATCAGACAAAACTATAATCTTTTTACTTTGGCTCATAGGTTCATAACAAACTAACTTGTTCTCACTTTTATACCTCAACAATTTTGAACATGCATAATAATGAAAGGCGGTGAAAAGTTAATAATGGAACAAGTTCAATCCCTAAACAATTCGTACCCAACAAAGTAGTGAACGTGTGTGTGAGGTCATAAACAAGTGTCATGTACAAATTATAGATCCAATAGAAGCAAATCCACAATAGTTCAAGTCATACACTAACACAAGTATAAGCTCACTTGCACATTCTTCTCCACTATCTTAGCCACTTTGCAAACATCAAGTAGGTCTTTATTAGCTTGTAGTGTGGCCTAGGTATTGGCTTATGAAAGAAAGGTAAGGATATATCAAGTAAGAAAGTATGATGATATGCACACTAAAAGCTTCTCTTCTTGCTTGAATTTTTCAACTTTTGTTTCAACATTTTTCTTGTTTTGTGCCTTGGCTCCCCTTGGAGTCATATTTTTATCTATTTTCTCAAGGCATCCCTTTTCTTTCATGCATTTCATTCTTTTCCTTATGAAGCTCACAAACATTTTAATCATTGAATACTTAAGTGCATGTGAATGAAACACATCATACTCCCTTCAAAGGTTTGGATAGAACTCATATTTAGGCTCATTATGGAAGGATGACAAGCTAGTCAAAGAATGTCGAATGGTGGTTGTTTGTATGCTTAGCATACAACCATTCTTTTGCATTAAAGCTCAAACAGGGTACTAGTGATTGATTTTCTTTACATGGTAGGATTGAAAGGATCAAACGCATCAAAGATTGCCTATATCACTTTCATGTTTGCAAGCAGTCTAGACATACGCCTCAAAGAGCATGTAGTTACGTTCTAGCATGTATTAGAGACTTCTTAAGACTATCACAAAGTTCACACAATCTTCACTAAGCTATGCACACTTCACAAGTCATGACAATAATGTGCTCATAATATTCAACTACTATGTCAAAGCAAAATTTGCATTAGAGTTCAAAGTGTTCCAAAGTTAACAATTCATCTATGTTCAAAAGCATGCATGATATCAATTAGGTTTCATCATGGGCTAGTGACTCTAAGCATGTGTTCATTACTAACTATGAGCTCAAAATTTTCAAAATTTTTGATTTTTTTTGTATTTTTTTTAATAGAAAAGCAATAACACACCACTAATCCCTCCCCCATACTTAAATCTTACATTGTCCCCAATGTAAGGCAAAAATACAAGAAAAGAGAAAAGTCTAACTAAAAAAATAAAAAATAAAAGGGAGAAAGGAAACTAACTCCCCTTGGGTTGCCTTCCAAGCAGCGCCTCTGTTTAACGTCGGTGGCCCGACGCCAGTCCTCTCGCTTAAGGCGATGCCTATTCGTCTTGCACCTCTTGGAGGGTTTTTGTCTTTTCACTATGTCGCATTCCTCCAAAGAAGTCAGTTGAGGTCGATCAAGATCTACCTCATGGCATCCGTTAACTTGTTGTCCCTTATGCTCGCCTTTGGGAATCTCATTCTGGTGAGATTCCTTGTTATCCACCTCGACCTCTGTTTGTTCTTCAAGTATTGATGGCCTCAGTACCACCATTTCTGGAGTTTCTACCTCTTTACCACTGTCCAAGGTGATGTTGTCTTTGAAAAAATAGTCCCAAGGATCCATTTCATCACAGTATTCTTTCGGCGACTCCTCTTCCACATCACATGATTCATCTATGTAATCAACATAGTTCTCAGTTGGAAACATACCATTCGGAGTTGTAGGATGTACAAGCTCCTTTTCTTCTATTGGCACATGTGTCTTCTCTTCTAGCTCGGGTGGCATCAGTACCACCTTCTCCATAGTCTCCTCTTCTTCATCACTCCATGATTCGAATGCAATCATGGTCTCCTTTTGTGCTGCTATCCGATCGGCCGATCTTATTAGTTGCTCCATTTGGTTACCCAAATTCTGAGTGCTAGCCCTGAATTCCTGTTGAAATTGCAAAGTACTATCATTAAGTGTTGAAACAAGATCCTCTAAAGACTCACCAGGGGTATGGTATTGAGGTTGTTGTGGCCATGGCGGGTATTGCGGTATGTATGGCGGTAGGGTAGACTTCATGTAAGGTGGAGGTGGGCTCATCCATTGATTGTCATAGTTGAGATTGTGATGATCACTCCAACTTGAATTGTATGTTCTTTGTCCACTCCCTACGCCAAGTTGGTGCACAAGATACTCGAATTCATCTAGTCGCCTATAGTCCTCCATGAAAAGATCCTATTTCTATGAAATCAACCTGTAAGCACGAACAAACAAGAGTAGCGGTGGGGGAAAAAGAAAGAGAAAGAATAAAACAAAAAATATTAACAAAAAAATATACAATGCCTCCCCGGCAACGGCGCCAAAATTTGGTGTGCGCTTATCGTATACGCCCAAATTAACCCCACTCAATCCTCAAGATTGATAACAATAATGTAGTAGTGTGAGTCTTTGTGTTAATGAAAATCAAAATCAAAACAATAAAAGATGGGGTTGTGAAGTTGAATTATACTAATTAAAATTTAAAACAAAGATTAACTAATGAAAGCGAATCTTGGTATCGGTCGACTCTATCTTGGAATTATCATCTATTTCATCGATTCACAAAAGACTCAATTTTTCTTGAATATTCATCAATTGGAAATCTAATTCCTCCCTTACCTTAATTGTAGTCAAATAGAAAACAACATTCAATTTGACTCTCATCAAATCTTTAACCAAAACTACAGCCGTTAAGATTAAATAAATGATAGTTTCAAAACTAGTAAGTTTGATGAATCTAATGAATAAAAACGACAGCCGTTAGAATTAATCATCCAATCGTTTTTCCTAAGAATTTAATATCACCAACAGCAGGCAATTATCAATCTTAGTTGCTTCGTAAATTAGAGGGATCAAACGATTCCGTATTTGATATCTAATTTAGCGTTAGATTTCATGCAAGTTACTAGGTTGTCAATCCAATAAACAAACACAACAATCATATCAATAAAATCAGAAAAACTCTTGATATTCAATAAAATCGGTAAACAAAAGCGTAGGAATCTCCCCAAGATAAATAAATCCAAGGATTTGTCTTCCTCAACCAAGAATTAAAACTAGCTAGACATAATCTAAGATAAAGCAATAAATAAAAACAAAGGAAAGAAAACTAATCCGATCTCCGCTCGTCGAGGTGTCAATCCCTTCTTCGTTTCGATCTTCGTAGCGTTCTTCAACAAAATTGAAAGAAAAAATATAAAACTAGTCTAAACTATTCTACCCTAACTATCTAGATGTTTTCTAGTCTGATTTTCGTCCATATATGTATAGGGAGACTGATGGAGTAGGTTAGAATCCATGTGGGAAGGAAAGAAATCAAGTTTTTACACTTTCCAAAACTCTTCTGGCGTAAATACGCGTAGAATGGCGTAGCTACGCCTACACATTCCGTAGGTTTGGCGTAATTACGCCTAATAATGGCGTAATTATGCCTGTAATCAATTTTTCTGGCGAGTTTCGAATTTTGGCCGTAACTTTCTCGTCCGAACTCCGAATTTGATGAATCGGCTGTCCACGCGAAGATAACTGATGTGACTAGAAATAAACACATCTTTAGTGCTTAATTGTCTACGATTTGGTAGGTTTTGATAGATAATTTGATACGTATGATACCTAATCGTATATTTGTGTAATTGTAGGTACAATCGAAGAAAACGAGCTAAAAATGATGTGTAAAGACCAAGAAGAGACATGGACATGACAAGGACTCAAAGTTGATCAAGAAAGGGGCAAAAATGTAATTTTGGAGGTGGCAATCGATCGCCTGGAAGAGGAGATCGATCGCCTATGGACAGAAACTTTTGCAACAAAATTCACGGATCAACGATCGATCGCGAGTACCAGGCGATCGATCGCCAAAGTCCACTGGAGCCTAGCGATCGATCGCGATAAAGTGGCGATCGATCGCCTCAAGATTTTCGCTGAAAAAAATAAACTAGCGATCGATCGCCACGCATCAGGCGATCGATCGCCGCAGAGTCCGGAAATTAGGAAATTGAGTCTTTTACCATGTTTAAAAGATTGTATCCCATATTTATCACTCCCATACCCTAAAACTCGAGACCAAGCCTCATTAGCAGCAGCTTTTGATAGTTTTTCGAAATTTTGAGAATAATTTGAGATTTTAGATTAATTTTCTCTGAAGTTTTGTCAAGAACAACAAAGAACTGGACCGGAATCGACAAGCCGGAAACGTGACTAGTATTAGTAATTTCTTTTCCTTTGTTATTTTAATGTTTTCGAATAATATGTTGTTGCTTTTAGATTCAATTATGCTAGGCTAAAACATTTGATTCTTGGTTGAAGGGATACCTACTTTTGGATTTGAATCTTTTATGAGAATTCGGTTTGATTGTTGAATTAGATTTCGATTTCAATTTGTTTCTCAGATTTCGAATTCCATGATTGTTGTGTTTGTGTATTAGACCGATCACCTAATATTCAATTGCATAATCGATAGTTTGTTAAGAAACAACTAAGATTAATAATTAACCAGCTGTAGGTGTTATTGAATTCTTAGGAGAAACGATTGAGTAATCAATTCTAACGGCTGTAGTTTTTATTGATTAGATTTGTCGAACTCATTAGCTTTGAAAATTATCATTGATTTAATCATTAACGGCTGTAGTGGTGATTAGAGATTTGGTAAGGGTTGAATTGAATGCTATTTTCTCTTTGACTATGAATAAGATGAGTAGGAAATGAATTTCCAATCGATAGATAATCGAAAGAATTTGAATGTTTTGATTTGATGACTAAAACATAATTTTCCAAAAGTACGGTTACCTGAAAACCAAGAATCGCTTTAATCCCATAAGTTTTAATCATTTTAGTTAAACTCGTTTATTAGTTTGATATTCGCTAAGTAGTAGTAATCCAATCCAAACTCCCATTGTTACTATTTGTTTGATAATTGGCACGAAATAAATTTACCTTCCCTGTGGGATCGATCCCTACTTCCGCTACTACATATTTTTGCTATTAACTGAAGAAGGGTTAATTTGGGCGTACGCGATAAGCGCTACCAAATTTTGGCACCGTTGCCGGGGACGGCAAAATTTATTAGTGTCGATTTTTTTTTATTTCGTTTTTTGTTATTTGGTTTCCCGCATGACTACTGAGGTTTGTTGATGAGTACAAGCGGATCGTTTGATTACAAGGATAATTCATATTACGATCCAGAAATCGAGAGGACGCTGCATCAAAGAAGGAGAGATACTCGGAGACAAGAAGAGGAGGGAAGGAACGATATGGCTGCGAACCAAAGTCTACGCCAACTGGCCAATCCAGATTTGGACCAACAACCCCTTTGCATAAATTTTCCTGCTTTCGCAACTAATGTAAGTTTTGAACTAAAATCGGGACTTACACATTTGTTGCCTTCTTTTCATGGAATCGCAGGCGAGGATCCCCACAAGCATCTGATGGAGTTTCATGTCGTTTGCACCACTATGAAACCGACGGGAATTACTAAAGATCAGATCAAGTTAAGGGCTTTCCCTTTTTCTCTAAAGGACGCGGCAAAAGACTGGCTCTTCTACCTACCACCAGGCTCCATCACAACATGGACGGACCTCCAAAGAACGTTTTTGGAGAAGTACTTTCCAGCATCAAGAGCGGCTAACATACGCAAGGAGATCTACTCCATTAGACAATTCCGTGGAGAAACATTGCATGAGTATTGGGAACACTTCAAAAAGTTGTGTGCAAGTTGCCCACAACACCAGATAAGTGCACACTTACTCATTCAATACTTTTATGAAGGTTTATTGTCTAGTGACAGGAACTTAGTCGATGCTGCGAGTGGGGGAGCCTTTGTCGATAAAACACCGATGATGCGCGGAGGTTGATAGCTAACATGGGGGCCAACTCACAGCAGTTTGGCAACTTTCGAGCGGAACCAGCACAAAGGAAACAAGGGGGGGTAAATGTTTCCAACCTCGAACAACAACTGATAGATTTAACATTTCTTGTGCGTGGTATGGCAGGTGGCAATGTGGGAAAGGTGAAACCTTGTGGTATATGTTTGGAGATGAGTCATACCACTGATGCATGTCCATCACTTCACGAGACATCAGCTGAGCAAGTGCATGCAGCAGGGGGATTTCCGGGACAACCCCAACGAAGACATGACCCTTACTCAAACACATACAATCCAGGATGGAGAGACCACCCTAACTTGAGTTATGGACCGCAATCGATAAATCACGTTCATCCTCAAGCGCCACAACAACACCCTCCGCCATACAGACCACCTTTTCAGAGGGCACAACAACAACCCAATTATCCTTCTACTACTGACAGGTTAGAGGTTATAATTAAAGATCTTGCTCACAATGTTACTAAATTTCAACAGGAAACAAGATCGAGTATTCAAACCTTGAATACCCAAGTGGGTCAAATAACCACTGCACTTAATAGAGTTGAAGCAACCGGATCAACCACTCTACCATCCCAAACAGTGGTGAATCCGAGAGAAAATGTTAATGCAGTCACAACTAGGAGTGGGAAGGAATTGGAGGTGCCAGAGAAGATAGAGAAAGAACCACCAAAGGGTGAGGAAGAAAAGGAAAAGGAAGTTGGAGGAAAGACCGGGATAGAACACGAGGCACCAAAAGGTAAGCCTCCTTCTTTTTCTGAGTATAAAGTACCACCCCCTTTTCCCCAAGCTTTGAAAGATAACAGGAAAGACGCTGGACTCAAAGGCCTATATGAGACCTTCCGAAGATGTGAGATAAACATACCATTGCTGGACGCAATCCAACAAGTACCGCGCTATGCAAAATTCTTGAAGGAATTATGCACTGCCAAGAGGAGTCATAGATTGAAGGGACCCCAGAAGGTTGAACTGGGAGAAAACATTTCAGCGGTGATACAAAGAAAAATCCCTACCAAGTGTAAGGATCCAGGTATGTTCTCTATCCCGTGCACCATTGGTACCACTCGACTTGAAAAAGCCATGTTAGATCTAGGAGCATCAATTAATGTTATGCCATATTCTATATATGCTTCTTTACAACTTGGTCCCTTGAGTCCTACTGGAGTGGTAATTCAATTAGCGGATAGATCTAGTGCATATCCTAGGGGTTTAATTGAAGATGTGTTGGTGCAAGTAAATGAACTAGTCTTCCCAGCTGATTTTTATATCCTTGACATGGAAAATCGTGATAAGAGTAGTCCTATATTGTTAGGAAGACCATTTCTCAAAACGTCTAAGACTAAGATAGATGTACATAGTGGTACCCTCACTATGGAGTTTGATGGTGAGATTGTTACATTTAACATCTATGATGCCATGACATATCCTTGCAATAATGATGATACTGTGTACTCTGTTGATGTTATTGATTACCTGTCCCAGGAAGTTTTTGAGAATACAGGGGAAGATGAACTGGAAAGCACTCTTACCATGGACATGGAGAAGGAAGACGAAGCCACACCCCTCATGGACGAAGTGAAGCACATCGTTGACGCACTGGATGATACACCTGAGCTACCTCAGTCAGGTACTGTTTCTTTTATATCACTACCAGTTTCTAATACCAGGATTCCCCCATCTGTTTTGCAGGCACCCAACATCGAGCTTAAGCCGCTGCCAACTCATCTCAAGTACGTATTCCTTGGTGAAGGTAATACACTACCAGTGATCATCTCCAGCAAGTTGGGGGATGATCAAGAGAAGGACCTGATTCATGTGCTCAAGGAGCACAAGACTGCTATAGGCTGGACCATTGCATACATAAAGGGAATCAGTCCCTCCACATGCATGCACCGGATTCTACTGGAAGAAGGAAGAAGCCCCACACGTCAACCACAAAGGAAGCTGAACCCACCCATGATGGATGTGGTGAAGGAGGAGATTCTGAAGCTCTTATCAGTTGGCGTGATATATCCTATATCCGATAGCCAATGGGTTAGTCCGGTACAAGTGGTTCCTAAGAAGATCGGTATTATTGTGATCAAGAATAAAGACGATGAACTTGTACCCACACGCATTCAAAATGGCTTGCGCGTGTGAATTGACTACCGGAAGCTAAACACTGTGACTCGAAAGGACCACTTCCCTCTACCTTTTATTGATCAGATGCTTGAGAGGTTAGCATGCCATTCATTTTACTGTTTTCTTGACGGTTACTCGGGCTATTTTCAGATTGCAATCGCTCCGGAGGACCAAGAAAAGACCACCTTCACATGTCCATTTGGCACATTCGCATACCGTCGCATGCCCTTTGGCCTCTGCAATGCCCCAGCTACTTTTCAACGGTGTATGGTCAGTATCTTTTCTGAGTTTATTGAACATATCTTAGAGGTATTCATGGATGATTTTACTGTTTACGGTAACTCATTCAAGGATTGCTTATCTAGCCTTACACTGGTTTTGAAGAAGTGCATCGATACTAACCTTGTTTTAAATTCTGAAAAATGTCATTTTATGGTCTAACAAGGTATAGTGCTAGGTCATGTTGTGTCTGCCAATGGTATAGAGGTTGATAAGGCGAAAATTGATGTCATGCATTCTTTACCTTATCCTACTTGTGTTCGGGATGTGCGCTCGTTTCTTGGTCATGCAGGTTTTTACAGGAGGTACATCAAAGACTTTGCCAAGATAGCTACACCTTTGTGTAAGCTACTACAAAAGGATGTCCCGTTTGAGATGACTGACGAAGGCAAGAGCGCTTTTGATACACTGAAGCAGTCATTGACTTCTAACCCTATTATCCAACCACCCGACTGGAACAAGCCTTTCGAGATCATGTACGATGCAAGTGATTATGCGGTTGGTGCTGTCTTGGGACAAAAAGAGGGCAATGCTTCACATGCCATCTACTACGCATCCAAAACCTTGAATGACGCCCAACGCAACTACTCTACTATTGAGAAAGAGCTATTAGCAGTCGTTTTTGCTCTTGAAAATTTTAGATCTTATTTACTTGGTACTAAGGTGATTGTTTATTCTGATCATGCAGCTCTTCGCTATCTGATGACGAAGAAGGAGGCAAAACCAATGCTAATAAGATGGATTTTGCTCTTGAGTGAATTCGACATCCAAATCAAGGATAAGAAGGGCAGCGAGAACAAAGTAGCGGACCACTTAAGCCGTCTACCACATGTGGACGATGAGCTGTGTTTGAAGGAGGAGTTCCCAGATGAGCACCTATTCGCCATAAACGACAATTTGCCATGGTACGCTCATATCGTGAATTTTTTAGCTTCTAAGGTGCTACCCCATGAACTCTCTAGGTCCCAACTAGCCAAGATTAGAAGTGACGCTAAGTACTACGTATGGGATGACCCTTACTTATGGAAGAACTGTGCGGACCAAATCATTCGACGATGCATACCCGAGACAGAGGTAAATGACATTCTTACGTTCTGCCACTCATATGCGTGTGGTGGACATTTTGGAGCAAAGAGGACGTCGAGAAAGGTACTGGAATGTGGGTTCTTTTGGCCCACCCTATTTCGTGACTCATATCTTTTCTGCAAGAATTGTGCACGATGTCAACTGACCGGTAATCTCTCCCAAAGAAAGGAGATGCCCCATAGCCCATTCTCATTTCTGAAATTTTTGACGTATGGGGCATCGACTTTATGGGACCTTTTCCTATGTCTTATGGTCATATTTATATACTGCTTACTGTTGATTATTGTGAGACCCCGATATCTCAATATACTAATAGGTGCGATTAAGAGAACTAAACATTCATATGAATAAATCAGAGTAAAGAGTCATGTTGATTTTCCTGAGCTTAAGGAATACAGTAGCAAAAGTTTCAAAAGGGATTTCACAATATTCCTACAAAAGGTGCTACATTATAGTCTTATTCTACCACAAGTAGAAGCTATATAAAATTTTCTCAAATCTTGTAGCTAATCCCGTAACTCTCCTTACAGCTCAGCTTCTCAACCCCGACCCTGGTTCTCAACATCAAAAGCACCTACAAAGACAACCCCCAACACATGAGCATATCACAATTCATATTCAACATAATATGAAAATAAGGCGTAAATGCACAATCATAAAATACAAATCACTTCCTGTATTTCCATCGCATTTACAATGCCCACTGGTTGTCCCTGTACCATGATTCATAATATAACACATTATATGAATGTATGGTTTCACAAATGAATGTCATGACATTTCCTCTTTTTCTTGAGTCAGTCATCATCGGTTATTTTAATACTTCTCCGCTTTTATAATCTCAAAACAAGCGGTATCTCATCCTCGCTTCTTTATACTAGCGGTATCTCATCCTCGCTCAGTATAGTATATACCCGCCTCCATGTGCAAGCGAGCCTCCCCCCTCCCGCTCCACATTTTTAGCGGTAAAGCGTAAGCATTAACACCTTAACCGTGATCGCCCTGACTCGTGGAATACATCTCTTTATCCCACATCACAATATGCAACAACAATGCATAATATGCAACAACAATGCATAATAACATGTATCAACTCAATAATGCATCACATTGCATTCATCATGTGTCATGCAGACAAAACATAAATACATGTTACCGTTGGGATGCCCGTACGTCGCTTACGTACCTTTCCAAAAAGTAGTGTGTGGTGGGACTCTATCCCCTGCGTTGTGCAGCCGTCTGTGAAGGCTCTACACCAGTGTACAACACAATATTAGATGCCAATATATGATCCAAAATCAAAAATCCAACAAAAAAACAATATTTCAAGATTTTGCTTCTGGCGATCGATCGCTACCCCTTGGCGATCGATCGCCAAACTCCACTGTCCCATGGCGATCGATCGCGCCTTTCATGGCGATCGATCGCGTGGCTTTGATTTTGGCTACTGGACCTCGGCGATCGATCGCGCCATTTGTGGCGATCGATCGCCACCTGGTCTGTGCGCGATAATTTTTCCAGAATGTTCAACACCGATATTCACACCTTTCATTCTAACATGTAAGACATACAACATGCCAAGACCAACATGCTAGTATTTAAAACACATTACCCTGAGTGTATTTACATCGATATTGTACCCCAACCACAAACCCACATGCATTAAAATCACCCATGAACATCAGTACTCATTCAACATTTTCTGAAAACAGGGCATTGTCTTCCTGCCCAGATTTTTGAGTACACACTTTCAAGCAACGAAATCTACCACATAAGTCATGCAATTTGCTCGAATAAAAATGTTAAGGGTTTCATCAAACTACCATGCATATTTTCACATCGAAGGTTCATTCAAAAACCCTTCTAACATGCATATTACCACCCCTTCAATATCACTCCCAGATCACATATTTCCAGAAAAACAGGGGAAAATATCTACCCAGATTTTCGAACACCATACTTTACATGCTTAAATCTACCACATAAAACATGTAATGTGCTCAAGGAAAAATACTGGAAGCTTCATAAACACACCATAAATGAACATGAATCGAAGGTTTAACAAAACCTAATCTAACATGCCATTTTTCACACTAAACAAAGTATGAACTCAACAACAAAAACTTCAAACCCAGAAATGGTTCCTCACCCCTTTTGGCTCCGATTTTTGCAAGCTTTCCAAGCAAGAAAAATGGTGGATCTCCTCTTGTTTTCCCTTACCAGATGTTGGACGAAAAAGTTGGAGAGAATGGAGTGATTTCAGCTATGACAAGGTGGAGTGGGAGATGAGGAAAGAGGTATGGGCAAGCTGCAGCTGGCAGCAGGGTATGGGTCAAGGGGGGTGGTTTGTGGTGGGTTTATGTGATGTGTTATGTTTTGGTCCCGGTATTTCGCACGATGTATTAAAATATCCTCACATGATATTTTATAGTATTTTCTCATTAAAATACTTCAATTCCCATTTAAAATATACTTTACCAAAACGATTAACACACACCCCAAATTAAACATGCCACAATCCCAAAATCCCAACATGTAACACATGCACCCTCACATGCACCTCCCAATATTATTAATTCATCACAAGAATTAATACCATAATTTTCACAACTATGATTAATGTTTAAATAACACATAATCATTTCGGGGATATCACAATACTCCCCTACTTATAGGATTTCGCCCTCGAAATCAGCATGCACTTACCCAAAATAAAATGAAACGTAAATCACATACCAGAAAACAATTCTGGGTAGTGCTGCACCATGTGTCGCTCCGTCTCCCACGTGGCCTCCTCGACACCCCTACGATCCCACTGAACTTTGACCATAGGTATAACTTTATTTCTCAGTCTGCGATCTGCCTTATCCAAAATCCTGATAGGCCGCTCCACATAGGAAACATCGGACTCAATCTAAACCTCAGAAGTCTGTAACACATGTGAAGGATCCGGCTCATACTTCCTCAGCATAGACACATGGAATACATCGTGTATACCCGACAGAGAAGGCGGTAAGGCCAAACGGTACGCCAGAGTACCCACACGCTGTAAGATCTCATACGGCTCCACGTATCTAGGAGACAACTTCCCCCGCATACCAAACCGTACCACACCCCTGAAGGGTGAGATCTTCAGAAAAACTCTGTCGCCCAACTGAAACTCCAACGGTCTCCGCCGCTGATTGGCATATGCTGCCTGTCTATCCTGAGCTGCCTTCATCTTTCGTCTGATAACCTTAACTTTCTCTTCCATTTCCTGAACCAACTCTGGTCCTCCAACCGACTTACGGTCCAAGTCATCCCAACACAAGGGTGACCTACAACGCCTACCATAGAGGGCCTCGAAAGGAGCCATCTGTATACTTGCCTGGTAGCTGTTGTTGTAAGAGAACTCTACCAAGGCTATCAAGTCCTGCCATGATATGTCGAACTCTAACACACAAGCTCTCAACATATCCTCGAGCGTCTGTATCGTACGCTCAGTCTGTCCGTCTGTCTGAGGGTGATAGGCTGTGCTCAGCCTCAACTCCGTACCTAGAGCTTTCTGCAGACCTTCCCAAAAGTGAGATGTGAACCGTGGATCTCGATCAGACACTATCGAAACAGGAATCCCGTGTAGTCTCACTATATCTCTGACATATAACTGTGCCATCCTCAAGTGCGTATATGTCATACAGTAAGGAATGAAATGAGCCACTTTAGTCAATCTGTCCACGACTACCCAGATGGCATCAAAACCCGAAACAGTCCTCGGTAAGTGGGTCACGAAGTCCATCGACACGTGCTGCCACTTCCACTCGGGTATCTCCAAACTCCTTAGTTCACCTCCAGGCCTCTGCCTCTCAGCCTTCACCTGTTGACAAATCAAACAGCGCTTGACAAATGAGGTGACATCTTGTTTCATACGCCTCCACCAGAACTGGTTGCGTAGATCCTTATACATCTTCTTCCCGCCTGGGTGAACACTCATCCTACTGCAATGAGCTCGCTGTAAGATACCCTGGCGCAACTCGGGTGTATCTGGAACCACCCATCTGTCGCCAAGTCGCAAAGAACCGTCCTCAGCCACTCTGAATCTCGATGGCTGATCTGAATGGACCACTGACATCCATCTCTGAATCTCTGCATCGGTCCCCTGAGCCTTCCTGATGTGATCATAAATAACCGGCTCAGCTAGCAAGGTCAAAACCTGTACTGGTGAAGTAGACACATCGTAATCGAATCCCAAATGGCAGTAGGAGCCCAACATAGCCGATAGGTACATGGCATCCTCTGCTGTGCTCCTCACCTTCCGACTCAAAGCGTCGGCTGTCAAATTCGCTTTCCCGGGATGGTATAGGATTTCACAATCATAATCCTTCAATAGATCCATCCATCTCCTCTGTCTCATGTTCAGCTCAGCCTGTGTAAACAAGAACTTCACGCTCTTGTGATCAGTGAAGATGGTGAATGAGGTACCGTATAAGTAGTGTCGCCATATCTTCAAGGCGAAAACTATAGCTGCCAACTCCAAATCATGGACTGGATACCTCGTCTCATGTGGCTTCAACTGTCTCGAAGCATAAGCCACAACATGTCTGTCCTGCATCAGTACGCATCCTAAGCCCTGTAGCGATGCGTCGGTATAAAGAACAAATCCTTTGTTCTCCTTGGGAATCACAAGAACTGGTGCAGTAGTCAGTCTGTGTTTCAATTCCCGGAAACTCTGCTCACAAGCCTCTGACCAACAAAAAGAGACTCCCTTCTGAGTCAGCTGTGTAAGTGGTTTGGCGATCTTTGAGAAACCCTCGACGAAACGTCGATAATAGCCAGCCAACCCAAGAAAACTCCGAATCTCACTGACTGAAGTAGGGGTAGACCAATCCATAACTGCCTCTATCTTCCTCGGGTCTACTGATATCCCTTCTCGTGATATAATATGGCCCAAGAATGCAACACTGCTCAGCCAAAACTCACACTTGCTGAGTTTAGCGTACAACTGATGATCTCTGAGGATCTGGAGCACTATCCTCAGATGATTGGCATGATCCTCCTCACTCCTTGAATAGACGAGGATGTCATCAATGGATACGATCACAAACTGATCGAGGTACTCCTGAAATACTCTGTTCATCAGGCTCATAAAAACTGCAGGTGCATTTGTTACACCGAAAGGCATTACCAAGAACTCATAGTGTCCGTATCGAGTTCTAAAAGCCGTCTTTTGAACATCACCAGCTCTAACCCGCACCTGATGATAGCCTGACCTCAAGTCTATCTTAGAGTACACCTCTGTACCCTGAAGCTGGTCGAACAGATCATCAATCCTCGGAAGTGGATATCTGTTCTTCACTGTAGCCTTGTTCAATTGCCTGTAGTCAATGCACAGACGCATTGATCCATCCTTCTTTTTCACGAACAAGACTGGTGCACCCCAAGGCGATACACTAGGACGAATGTATCCCTTGTCAAGGAGCTCCTGTAACTGTACCTTTAGTTCCCTCAGCTCTGCCGGTGCCATCCTGTATGGGGCACGAGAAATGGCTGATGTCCCCGGTAACAGCTCAATAGCAAACTCAACGTCCCTGACAGGCGGAAATCCCGGAATCTCATCTGGGAACACATCAATGAACTCCGCCACAACTGGAATGTCCTCGGCTCTCACTTGACAAGTGAAATCCTCCACAGCGGTCACACCTGTCCCCTCCTGCCTTACTCCCCTGAGTAGGTCCTCGATTGCTCTGTTTCTGACTCTGAGATTTCTTCCCGCTAAATCTGGAAGATGATGAGGCTCCACGAGTCTTGAACTGATCTCCTCGTGGTTTCAAACTATCAACAACAGGCCTCTGTGATGGTACTGGAGGGGGTACAACATCCTTGTATGCTCCCACTGCAATTTCCGCTAACTCTGCCCGTGTCAGGGCGTCATCAAAAGAGCTAGGGTTGTTGGAGATAACCCGGTCAAATAGTTCTGGCCTGAGTCCTTTCATGAAATGCCTCATCTTTGCATGGCTGCTCACAGCAATATGGGGGACATACCTCAACAGTGAGGAATACTGCAAGGCAAAGTCTGAAACTGACATGTTTCCCTGCTTCAAGTTAGTGAATTCGTCCTCTTTGACTTGTCTAGCAGCGGCAGAAAAATACCGGTTAAGAAACCGGGTCCTGAATACAGTCCAGTCTACTACCATGCCCTGAGCTCTCAGCTCCACCACAGTGGTCTTCCACCACATAGAAGGCTTCTTCGCCATCTGAAACTCGGCTAACCTCAGCCATGCGGTACGTGCACAGGGCGCAGTCACAAGTATCTGCTCTATCCGTTCTAGCCACTCTTCGGCCCCTTCTCCAGATTCGGTCCCCTCAAACATGGGTGGACGGAAATTCAGAAACTGTGTCAAACTGAGCTCCCCGGGTAATAACATCTGTGCACTGGGCTCTACTCCCACAGCAGGTGGCGGTAAAGGATTCACATGAGCAACACTAGCATTCATACTGCCCATATCCCCTACCTCTTCATTGAGGTTCTCCGGGTTAATAGCCGCCATGCTGCAACACAAGAGTTAACAACAATACCAAAAGCAGTTCATAGTATAAGCCGTTAGATAACAAGAGTATCATATCCAAAAGCATGTTAGTATAATACTTATACAACAATATGCATCACATGCATAACATGCCCAACAATGAATACCTAGCCAACTTGTCTCTAAAGGCTACCCTTCACTCTTCCCTGGTTATCTAACCACTGCTCTGATACCACTAAATGTGAGACCCCGATATCTCAATATACTAATAGGTGCGATTAAGAGAACTAAACATTCATATGAATAAATCAGAGTAAAGAGTCATGTTGATTTTCCTGAGCTTAAGGAATACAGTAGCAAAAGTTTCAAAAGGGATTTCACAATATTCCTACAAAAGGTGCTACATTATAGTCTTATTCTACCACAAGTAGAAGCTATATAAAATTTTCTCAAATCTTGTAGCTAATCCCGTAACTCTCCTTACAGCTCAGCTTCTCAACCCCGACCCTGGTTCTCAACATCAAAAGCACCTACAAAGACAACCCCCAACACATGAGCATATCACAATTCATATTCAACATAATATGAAAATAAGGCGTAAATGCACAATCATAAAATACAAATCACTTCCTGTATTTCCATCGCATTTACAATGCCCACTGGTTGTCCCTGTACCATGATTCATAATATAACACATTATATGAATGTATGGTTTCACAAATGAATGTCATGACATTTCCTCTTTTTCTTGAGTCAGTCATCATCGGTTATTTTAATACTTCTCCGCTTTTATAATCTCAAAACAAGCGGTATCTCATCCTCGCTTCTTTATACTAGCGGTATCTCATCCTCGCTCAGTATAGTATATACCCGCCTCCATGTGCAAGCGAGCCTCCCCCCTCCCGCTCCACATTTTTAGCGGTAAAGCGTAAGCATTAACACCTTAACCGTGATCGCCCTGACTCGTGGAATACATCTCTTTATCCCACATCACAATATGCAACAACAATGCATAATATGCAACAACAATGCATAATAACATGTATCAACTCAATAATGCATCACATTGCATTCATCATGTGTCATGCAGACAAAACATAAATACATGTTACCGTTGGGATGCCCGTACGTCGCTTACGTACCTTTCCAAAAAGTAGTGTGTGGTGGGACTCTATCCCCTGCGTTGTGCAGCCGTCTGTGAAGGCTCTACACCAGTGTACAACACAATATTAGATGCCAATATATGATCCAAAATCAAAAATCCAACAAAAAAACAATATTTCAAGATTTTGCTTCTGGCGATCGATCGCTACCCCTTGGCGATCGATCGCCAAACTCCACTGTCCCATGGCGATCGATCGCGCCTTTCATGGCGATCGATCGCGTGGCTTTGATTTTGGCTACTGGACCTCGGCGATCGATCGCGCCATTTGTGGCGATCGATCGCCACCTGGTCTGTGCGCGATAATTTTTCCAGAATGTTCAACACCGATATTCACACCTTTCATTCTAACATGTAAGACATACAACATGCCAAGACCAACATGCTAGTATTTAAAACACATTACCCTGAGTGTATTTACATCGATATTGTACCCCAACCACAAACCCACATGCATTAAAATCACCCATGAACATCAGTACTCATTCAACATTTTCTGAAAACAGGGCATTGTCTTCCTGCCCAGATTTTTGAGTACACACTTTCAAGCAACGAAATCTACCACATAAGTCATGCAATTTGCTCGAATAAAAATGTTAAGGGTTTCATCAAACTACCATGCATATTTTCACATCGAAGGTTCATTCAAAAACCCTTCTAACATGCATATTACCACCCCTTCAATATCACTCCCAGATCACATATTTCCAGAAAAACAGGGGAAAATATCTACCCAGATTTTCGAACACCATACTTTACATGCTTAAATCTACCACATAAAACATGTAATGTGCTCAAGGAAAAATACTGGAAGCTTCATAAACACACCATAAATGAACATGAATCGAAGGTTTAACAAAACCTAATCTAACATGCCATTTTTCACACTAAACAAAGTATGAACTCAACAACAAAAACTTCAAACCCAGAAATGGTTCCTCACCCCTTTTGGCTCCGATTTTTGCAAGCTTTCCAAGCAAGAAAAATGGTGGATCTCCTCTTGTTTTCCCTTACCAGATGTTGGACGAAAAAGTTGGAGAGAATGGAGTGATTTCAGCTATGACAAGGTGGAGTGGGAGATGAGGAAAGAGGTATGGGCAAGCTGCAGCTGGCAGCAGGGTATGGGTCAAGGGGGGTGGTTTGTGGTGGGTTTATGTGATGTGTTATGTTTTGGTCCCGGTATTTCGCACGATGTATTAAAATATCCTCACATGATATTTTATAGTATTTTCTCATTAAAATACTTCAATTCCCATTTAAAATATACTTTACCAAAACGATTAACACACACCCCAAATTAAACATGCCACAATCCCAAAATCCCAACATGTAACACATGCACCCTCACATGCACCTCCCAATATTATTAATTCATCACAAGAATTAATACCATAATTTTCACAACTATGATTAATGTTTAAATAACACATAATCATTTCGGGGATATCACAATTATGTATCAAAATGGGTGGAAGCTATAGCTACCCGGACTGACGATTCCAAGGTTGTTGCAGATTTTATCAAGCATAACCTTTTCTCTAGATTTGGAATCCCACGAGCCATCCTCAGTGATAGAGGGACACACTTCTACAATAGGACAGTGGAAAGTCTATTCAAGAAATACCACGTGACTCACAAGGTCTCCACTTCCTATCATCCACAAACAAATGGCCAAGCCGAGGTCTCCAACCGAGAAATCAAGGCCATATTGGAAAAAACTGTCAACCCGACACGGAAAGATTGGAGCTTGAGACTTGATGATGCACTGTGGGCCTACAGGACCGCATACAAGACCCCGATAGGTATGTCCCCTTATAGACTGATTTTTGGAAAACCGTGTCATCTTCCTGTAGAGCTGGAGCACAAAGCGTACTGGGCAGTGAAGAACTTCAACATGAACTATGATGAAAGTGGAGTGCATAGGAAGCTGCAATTGCAAGAGCTCGAGGAGATTCGAAATGAAGCATATGAAAGTGCAAGATGTTACAAAGAGAAGACAAAGGATTTTCACAACAAGATGATATCAAGGAGGAATTTTGAAGTTGGTCAGAAAGTTCTCCTTTACCATTCACGCCTTCGTCTATTTCCAAGTAAGCTTCGTTCCAGGTGGCATGGTCCTTATGTAGTTACTAATGTGTTTTCCCATGGTGCAGTAGAGATTCAGAGTTTGGACACCACGAAGACATTCAAAGTGAATGGTCATCGATTGAAGCACTATTATGAAGGTGTCCAAAATGAAGACGGAGGACGAGTAGACATCAAGGTGGCTCTAGAAGACCCACCTACTTTCGAATGAGGAAGGGAATAGCGTCGGGCCACCGACGTTAAACAGAGGCGCTGCTTGGGAGGCAACCCAAGGGGAGTTAGTTTCCCTTTTACCTTTTTAGTTTTATTGTTTTTTAGTTTTAACTTTTCTCTTTTCTTATATTTTTGCCTTACATTGAGGACAATGTAAGATTTAAGTATGGGGGAGGGATTAGTGGCTTGTTATTGTGTTCTTATTCAAAAATACAAAAAAATCGAAAAATTTGAAAATTTTGAGCTCATAGTTAGTAATGAACACATGCTTAGAATCACCAGCCCATTATGAAACCTAATTGATATCATGCATGCTTTTAAACATAGGTGAATTGTTAACCTTGGAACACTTTGAACTCTAATGCAAAGTTTACTTTAACTTAGTAGTTGAATATCTTGAGCACAATTTTGTCATGACTTGTGAAGTGTGCATAACTTAGTGAAGATTGTGTGAAGCTTGTGATAGTCTTAAGAAGTCTCTAATACATGCTAGAACTTAATTACATGCTCTTTGAGGCGTATGTCTAGACTACTTGCAAACATGAAAGTGATATAGGCAATCTTTGATGCGTTTTAGCCTTTCAAGCCTACCATATGAACAAAATCTATCTCTAGTACCCTTTTTGAGCCTTAATGCAAAAGAATGGGAGTATGCTAAGCATACTCAAGACCCCCATTCAACATTCCTTGACTAGCTTATCATCCTTCCCTAATGAGCCTAAATGTGATTTTAATCCATACCTTTTAAGGGAGTATGGTGTATTTCATTCAAATGCACTTGGGAATCATTGAAGTATATTTGTGAGCTTAATTGTCAAAAGAATGGAATGCATGAAAGAAAAAGGAATGCCTTGAGAAAATAGATAAAAATATGACTCCAAGGGGAGCCAAGGCACAAAAGAAGAAAAATGTTGAAATAAACCTTGAAAAAAAAATGAACAAGGTTTGAAAAATTCATGCAAGAAGAGAAGTTTTAGTGTGCATTTCATCATACTCTCTTGTTTGAATATCCTTACCCTTTCTTTCATAAGCCAATACCTAGGCCAAGCTACAAGCTAATAAAGACCTACTTGATTTGTGTTTGCAAAGTGGCTAAGATAGTGGAGAAGAGTGTGCAAGTGAGCTTATACATATGTTAGTGTATGACTTGAACTATTGTGGATTTGCATCTTTTGGATCTATAATTTGTATGCAACACTTGTTTATGACCACACACAAACGTTCACTATTTTGTTGGGTATGAAATGTTTAGGGATTGAACTTGTTCCACTATTAACTTTTCACCGCCTTTCTTTATTATGCATGATAAAATTGTTGAGGCATTAAAGTGAGGATAAGTTGTTTTGTTATGAACCTATGAGCCAACCAAAAATATTGTAGTTTTATTTGATTTAATCAAGGTCGAGTAAAGAGTAAGTATGGGGGAGTTTGATGTGACTAGAAATAGACACATCTTTAGTGCTTAATTGTCTACGATTTGGTAGGTTTTGATAGATAATTTGATACGTATGATACCTAATCGTATATTTGTGTAATTGTAGGTACAATCGAAGAAAACGAGCTAAAAATGATGTGTAAAGACCAAGAAGAGACATGGACATGACAAGGACTCAAAGTTGATCAAGAAAAGGGCAAAAATGTAATTTTGGAGGTGGCAATCGATCACCTGGAAGAGGAGATCGATCGCCTATGGACAGAAACTTTTGCAACAAAATTCACGGATCAGCGATCGATCGCGAGTACCAGGCGATCGATCGCCAAAGTCCACTGGAGCCTAGCGATCGATCGCGATAAAGTGGCGATCGATCGCCTCAAGATTTTCGCTGAAAAAAAATAAACTAGCGATCGATCGCCACGCATCAGGCGATCGATCGCCGCAGAGTCCGGAAATTAGGAAATTGAGTCTTTTACCATGTTTAAAAGATTGTATCCCATATTTATCACTCACATACCCTAAAACTCGAGACCAAGCCTCATTAGCAGCAGCTTTTGATAGTTTTTCGAAATTTTGAGAATAATTTGAGATTTTAGATTAATTTTCTCTGAAGTTTTGTCAAGAACAACAAAGAACTGGACCGGAATCGACAAGCCGGAAACGTGACTAGTATTAGTAATTTCTTTTCCTTTGTTATTTTAATGTTTTCGAATAATATGTTGTTGCTTTTAGATTCAATTATGCTAGGCTAAAACCTTTGATTCTTGGTTGAAGGGATACCTACTTTTGGATTTGAATCTTTTATGAGAATTCGGTTTGATTGTTGAATTAGATTTCGATTTCAATTTGTTTCTCAGATTTCGAATTCCATGATTGTTGTGTTTGTGTATTAGACCGATCACCTAATATTCAATTGCATAATCGATAGTTTGTTAAGAAACAACTAAGATTAATAATTAACCAGCTGTAGGTGTTATTGAATTCTTAGGAGAAACGATTGAGTAATCAATTCTAACGGCTGTAGTTTTTATTGATTAGATTTGTCGAACTCATTAGCTTTGAAAATTATCATTGATTTAATCATTAACGGCTGTAGTGGTGATTAGAGATTTGGTTAGGGGTGAATTGAATGCTATTTTATCTTTGACTATGAATAAGATGAGTAGGAATTGAATTTCCAATCGATAGATAATCGAAAGAATTTGAATGTTTTGATTTGATGACTAAAAGATAATTTTCCAAAAGTACGGTTACCTGAAAACCAAGAATCGCTTTAATCCCATAAGTTTTAATCATTTTAGTTAAACTCGTTTATTAGTTTGATATTCGCTAAGTAGTAGTAATCCAATCCAAACTCCCATTGTTACTATTTGTTTGATAATTGGCACAAAATAAATTTACCTTCCCTGTGGGATCGATCCCTACTTCCGCTACTACATATTTTTGCTATTAACTGAAGAAGGGTTAATTTGGGCGTACGCGATAAGCGCTACCAATAACTCAAAGTTCTACAACTTTTCTATGAACCACATTTCCAAAACATGGCTCGAACATATAGAAATTTGAGGAGAAAGGAGCAACATGTGTCTTGGATTCTGGTTTTTTCCTCTTTTCTTCAACTTTATTGCTTCTTACATCATTTTAGCTTGATTTCTTCACCTTTCCCTACATTTACACAAATATACGATTAGGTACCATATGTATCAATTTATCCATCAAAATAAACCAAATCGTAGACAATTAAGCGCAATAGATGTGTCTATTCCTAGTCACATCAGTCACCTCTTGCGCATACGGGACATGTTGCACGTGCATTGTACGGGGTCACCTATTGCTTCTATAGGGCATGTGGCACATGCATGGGAGGGCCTCTTGGGCCTACGGAACAAGGCGATACATTTCTGATTATGCCGCTGTCGTGTCGAAGCGATGATACATGTCGTTGTCATGTCGAAGCGATGATACCACTGTCATGTCGAAGCGATGATGCCGTTGTCGTGTCGAAGCGATGATACATGCCGCTGTCACGTCGAAGCGATGATGCCGCTGTCATGACGTAGCGATGCAATCGGGAACAAAGTGCTGCATTTAATGTGAGCCACTTCTTGGGTCCGAAAGAAACAAAGTGCTACATGAATGTGAGTACCTCTTGAGTCCACGATTATGCCGCTGATTGTATAGTGATGGTTTATGCCACTATTGTTTGGCGATGGTTCATGCCGCCGGGTATCTCTATAGCGATGGTTCATGCCGCCGGATATTCATAGTGATGGTTCATTACGCTATTCTATTGGCGATGATTTATGCCGCCGGGTATTCATAGCGATGGTACATTCTGATATTCTATTGGCGATGGTTTATACCACCGGGTATTCATAGCGATGGTACATTCCGCAATTCTATTGACGATGGTTCATACCGCCGGGTATTATATAGCGATGGATCATTCCGCTACCTCTTTGGCGATGGTTCATACCGCCGGATATTTATAGCGATGTTTTATGCCTCTAACTCTATGGCGAGGGATCATGCCGCTGATTCTATAGCGATGGGTTATACCGCTATGTACGTAGCGCTGGATTACGCCACCTACGAGCCATGGGTGCTGCTTGCATACCACTGGTGTACGACGGATACAGGTATACCGCTATCTTGTTAGCGATGAGGTATAGTGTATTACTGTTTTATTAGCATTATTGTGGATACCATACGTTGTAATATACCGTCATGTGTTTGATGATGAGATTATGGATGTCGTGTATCGACATATACCGTCACGTATTTGACGGTGAGATTATGAATGTCAGGTTTTGACATGTACCGTCACTGGTTGACGAGATTGTTACGCCGAGCAGGATTGCTCGATGGATTATTGGATGCATTGTACCGGTGAGTGTACTGCATCATGTAATAGAGGTAAATATTTTCGAGTAGTGATACCTTTGGGTATACTCGCTGGAATGGCTAAGGCCAAGTGATTGGTGGTAAGAGTAGTCATTGAGGAAACTACTCGCTTGTCGTTGTGATGTGTGATAGACATGGTTACACCCACCCTGAGGGTGTGGAATGAGTCCTAATGGATTAGGATTGCACCGTGGTTGAGCAAGGACATTGGGATGTCCATTATGCTTTGGTGTTTTAGAGAAACATTGGGTAATGACCCACTACTCTAAATGGATGTTATGGTATGGTATACCGAGTGGAACGTATGATACGTTGGTAGGCTTGATATAAGCCTATGGAGGCAGCGGTTTGCTAGCCAGATATCGTGGCAGTGATATAGTGTCCTTGTTGGAGCCATTATACTGCACATTGGGACCGAGTTTGGTGAATCGTACGGTGATACGATAAGGGTTTATGGTAGACTCTTGTAGTCTCTATGTGGCATGATGATTGAGGCAGGGAGTACCTCACGGGGGCGTTTATACGTCAAATGTTTTGATGGACTTGTACTGGTACAACTCAGTTTGTTGGGAGTACCAACGTGAGTGTCGACAAGTCATTGTTGGTTATGGTTGAGAATCCTTGCATATGGAATGCAATAGGGGACACAATTGGAATTGTGGGATATAACTAGTGGGGTAACACTACTATATTGATTTTATCTCTTGGAGAGATTTGGATTATACTGTCATGGAGACAGCTGGTATTGGTTGAGGGTTGATTGTGAATCAACCGGGGTAAGCTCTACTAGTGTTGGACTAGGTGATGGCTTCGTACTTTCGGTGAGACGTTCGAGGAGACGTCTCCGGGGTAATGCTCGAGGTTGTGAAGTACTATGGTAATAGTGCAGAGCATTGTTAGAACGAGTATACGTTGTGTATGCGGATTTCGTTTTGATAATAGTGGCATGGATGCACTATATGGACCAGTTGTGTAATTTATTGATTCTGGGATATTGATTCTGGGATATGTTTTGGTATAAATATATCCAGGTTTTCCGAACGGCAGTTCGAGGTTGGAGGGTCATGAGTTCATGACATTTTCCTTGTGAGGGAGGCGGTATTGATATACCTACCGATTGGGAATCTTTGGGAGATTCAAGGAGTCGGGTTGTGTGGTGTTGGTGTTGGAATCACACCATTGGTCGTTGGTCTGTCAATCATTTATCTCCGCGAGTTGAGAATAGCTGAGGATTGACAGTTGGTTATAGGACTTTGGGTATGATTGGTGATACCCGAGTCGATCGCATTGTGTATGCAGGTTGTATTGGTACTTAGGCATGTGTACCAGTGTATGTATACGAATGCCAACTCTTCTTAATGCTCGTCGAGCATCGGACTAGTACGCTTGGTTTGGCAAATCTCTGGTGAGAGATTGTGGCATCTTGAGATTGGTAGATCTCGATGGCAAGATGCATTCTGAGGAATGATCGTGAGGGTTGATTGACTTCCCCTGAGGAGGGATTGTCGTATCTTAGGCAATGGTAATTCATTTCTGAGTAATTTGATAACATCCCTGTGTTAGGATCGTTGAATCCTAGGGTAAGCGAGGGATGGCCATGTTTAGGTGTCGCGGTTGACACGTGTGGCGGGAATGCAATTAATTGTTCTTGCATGTCCTTTCGGGAATTTGAGACCTTGTGGAGTCTCGTTGATGTATTGGACCAAGATGTGATTTCTTGGAACTTATGGACGTAGACATCTTTAAAGATGTGTTTTGGGTGTTGATTGGTAGCGGTGAATTGCCCGATCCGTGTTGCAAAGTGGTGCAACTGCTCCTTTAATGGAGGTATAATTGGAGGACGGGAACTGGATTTTGTATAAGTGCACTGTAGTGTACTGGTGGTTTCCTTGGTAACGATGTATGGTTAACATCGTAGGCTAAATCACAAAGATATCATCGAGGCGATACCTACTTTGGAATCACGAATGATTCGTTTGATTTGCAGTTAGGGTTGGTTGACTGCTTTTGAGATGGTTAGCACCGGGAAATACTGATGTTTTTCTTTGAGTTTGTGATGGTTTGGGAGGATCACTCCATTCCAGATTTTGGTGCGGGGCCGGTGTCCTCGCGGTTGGTGTGTCGTTCATGACATGTTCATGATTCGACGATGTGAATCCGTTTGGATTTTGTAACCTCGGCAATACGTGGAGTACGCCGTACAAATTTCGAGGACGGAATTTTTTTAGTGGGGGATAATTGTGATGCCCGGGGATTTATGGTGTTAATCTCGGTGTGGTAATAATCCTTAAAGGATTTTAATTGTGGCAATTATGAATTAATTGCCGTATTGAGAGTCCCAGGGATTTCTAAATCCATTTTTTGGAGTCGTTGGATCCAGGGGATGAGATTGTATTCTCATCGTGGTGATAACCTGAGAATTTGGCTTTTTGTGGAATCTGGGGTCCGGAGTACTTTGTACTGGGGCTGGCAATGGAATTTGAGTTGGAGAGATATTTATGGAAAACAGATGACTTTTAATGAATCATGATGTAGTTGTGGAGGTATTGGTATTTTGGAGCTTTAGAGCTATATATACCAAATGGACTCGGTGTTCCGTCATTACACAGAATCTCCTCTCTCTCTCTCCCCTCTCTCCCCAGCGATTCCCACCCCTCTTCTTCCCTCTTTTCTCCCTTGATGAAAAGTCAATGGAGGCTCGACCTAGGAGCCAAATTTCTCGAAGATAATAAGGTATTATTCATCCCCTCGCATTTATCTTCGATTTGATAGTGGTTTTGTGGTGTTTGGGAAGGATTTGTGTTGGGTTTAAAGAAATGGATTTTTAAAGATTTTTGGTGTTGTATTTTGGAGTTGATTATAGCCCCTTGTTAAGGGTTTATATTGTATGGGGTGTGAGGATTGTTGTTGGGGAAGATTTTGCAAGAAAAACGCCATTTTTGGCTGTTGCAGGTCGAGGCGATCGATACCTAGGGCGGGGCGATCAATCGTCGCGACGCTGTTGAAAATTTCAAGAAGATGAACAGTGAGGCGATCGGCCGCCACATAGGAGGCGATCGATCGCCATGAGGCAGTAGCCAAAAACATTGAGAGGCGACCGATCGCCTGGAAATGAGGCGATCGATCACCCATGCCATTTTGCGAGGCGATCGATCGCCTAGGGCGAAGCGATCGATCGCCAGTGCCTGTTTTTGGGGTTTAATTTCGTGTTGAGTTTTCGATGCATGCTTCGCCCGGGGTCTTTTAAAATGGTTAATCGTCATGGATGACGATATAATTGGGGTTTGTGAATGTGCTTGGACACGTGGTTGCATGCTTGAGATTAATTGTGGATTATTAATCGTGTTTAGCACATAATTCATCGGTCACGGGACCAAGGCAAGATTGGATTCGAACTACGGGAATGTAAGGTACGTATAACGTACGAGCATAGCATGCTATAATATTGCAAATGTTGAAATGCATAGTATATGGTACTTGTAATAATTGGATAGTGAAATGTATAATATATGGTAATTGCGATAAATGGAAATATGTTGGGAATTATATGGTGCCGCTTTGAGCGAGCAACGATTGGCATGTTGTCGCCGTTGAACGACCATCGGTTATGACGCCGCTATTCTTGAGCGTGCGTGGGGTTAAAATGCCGCTATTGTAGAGCGAGCTAGGGAATAGAAATATGGAGTCATTGGCTAGATACATGTGATATCTGTAGGACTCTATTTGATGATTTAATCATATTTGATTATGGAACTGGTATAACAGGAATGGTTTTAGTTGATCAATGAGATGATCAACTGGCTTTTGAGAATTTAATGGTTTGGTTATTTTGAGAACATGGACAATACAAGGGATCCTGGATGAGGATGATACCATCCAGGGAGTATCATTTAAATTCATGGCATTTACATTCTGTAAATTATGAACTATAATATTATGATTATTGGATTTGTGGTATTTGTATGCTCACCCCGTGTGGGGGTTGTCTGTTGGGGCAGGTGATACAGGTGCCGCGGTAACTTTGGAGTTGAGCTCGGGCTGTCGATTTTGAGGTACTTCCAGGATTGAGGTACCAGAGCTGGTTGAATGAGTACGTGGATCCAGAGTTGGGATCGAACTATGCATGGGAGGTGCTTCCAGGATCGAAGTACTAGTAACCACATGCGGTAGAGTATCTTATACATTAGATACACGTTTATTCATGGGATGCTCTCATGTGAGCACGTTTTTACGTGTATATGGAATGTATAAATGGTCATGCCTTGCTCTCTTCATTTATTGTCTGCATGTAATTAAATACGAAATTGCTAAATGAACTGAGAGTATGTTAATATGTTATTAGGGTGCATACTATTTAGTGGTTTGGTTTGGGAAGTTGAACATTATGGGGATTCTAATGCGAGAAATTTTATAGATGGTATATGATGCGATGCTTGCATGTGGTTCCTTCCCATGATTATATGATTGTATGCACTAATGGCATGGATTAATACGCTAATAACGGGTTAAGGGCACGGGGGTCCTTACATATTGTATAAATGAGACCAAAATTAAGTGCTTACAAGTACTTCCCCTCTATTCCGACACCAAGATGGTCCAAATGACACACGGAATAAAGGTTCGGCCGCTCGCCGACGAAGATGGTTCTAGCTACAGTAGAAGGATCCTCTCTAAATTGATAACCTCTCTAAACTGATAAAAAGTCTTGGTCCCAAGCCGGGACTTGTGTTAAAATTTAATAACACTTGTATCGTAATAGCCAGTATTCTTCAGAAAATCTTAGTGCTAAATCTCGGTCTCAACTTTGGCAATGTGATATTTTTGAATTAATACATATATATTCACATACTTTAAAATTTGAAAAAATATTTTAAGATACTAGTTTGTGATAGGCTTGCTTGTTTGATAATTTTTACATCATCCTTCATCTTGTGAATCGTCTTCAAATGGTCTTTGTGATCGCCGTCTTCTTGTAACAAAAATATCTCAATCGAGTGTAGCATCTGAATAACGCTAGATGCCGAGATTTTAGGTATCTCATGATTATCATCATCATGCACCTCAGCTACATTTTCATTTGATTGATTCAGAATTGTATCGACAATCTCTTGTTCTGTTGTAGTGTAGCAGATCTCTTGCTCTGCTGGAAAATCAAGTAAGTGATTAGCATCCATTGGATTTCTATAGTGCAAGCTCCGAGTTAACTCATTCAGTTCTTGCACAACATGTGATGCCCGTGAATTAATGGTGTTAATCCCGGAGTGGTAATGATCCTTAATGGATTTAATTATGGCAATTATGAATTAATTGCAGGCATTGGGACTCCCGAGTATTTTAAATCCGATATTTGGAGTCATTGGATCCAAGGGATGAGATTGTATTCTCATCGTGGTGATAACCTTGGAATTTGGATTTTGGTGGGATCTAGGGACCGGGGTACTTTGTGTTGGTGGTGGTATTGGAAATTTGAGTTGGAGAGATAATTATTGAAAACAGATGATTTTTAATGAGTCATGATGTGTTTGTGGAGGAATTGGTATTTTGGAGTTTTGGTACTATATATACCAAGTAGCCTAGGTATTCCGTCAATGCACGGATTTCTTCTCTCTCTCTCTCTGCGCCCAACCCTTTCCCCCATTCCCCTCTTTTCTCCCTTGGAGGAGAAATCGCTGGTAGCTCGGCTCGGGAGCCGGATTTTTCGAAGAAAAGTTGGCAAACTTCTTCCCCTTGCCTTTACCTTCGATTTGATTATAGTATTGTTGATTTTGGTTAAGGTTTGGGTTGGATTTGGAATTTAGGGATTTTTGGTTAAAAATCCAAAGTTGAGTTTTTGGAGTTTCTATTGGTTTTAAATGGAGTATTTGAGGTGTTGAAGGTGTATGGGGTGTTGGTTTTGAGTTTGGGTGTGAAAAACACCATGGAAGGTCGAGTTTTTTGGAAAATCGCTGGTCGCGATCGATCGCGGCTTGGTGCCGATCGATCGCGACGAGATTCTGAAATTTGGTGAAGATGTACAGTGCTGGCGATCGATCGCCAAGTCTCGGCGATCGATCGCGAGGTGATTGGCGATCGATCGCGGTGACGCGTGATCGATCGCGGGAGTGTTCTGTTTGGCGAACTCTTGTGTTTTTTTCAAACTTTGGCAAAATGTGAGATTTTGAAAACGGGGTTTAATTAGCCGGTTTTCGGGGCAATGTCTACATTCCAATGGGAATGCTATACTTTTAAAATGGAGTGGTTGGAGCCAAATTTTAAAGAGAATATGGAATGACTAAATTTAGCATTTGGCTAACCTTTGAACTTGTAAAAGGGAATATTTTGGGTATTATGCATGCATTACCCGGAGTCCTTTAAACTGATTAATCGTCATGGATTTACGATAGGTCTGGGGGTTGTGAACGTGCTTGGGCACGTGATTACATGCTTGTGTTTAATTGTGAATTATTTATGCACATAATTCATCGGGTCGCGGGACTCAGTCGAGGTTTGGTTCGGTCTACGGAATCATAAGGTACGTATGACGTACGAGCATAACCCTTTTATATAATTGCAACTGTTGAATGCTTGATGCATTATGTTGCAATAAATGGATAGACATTGGGAATTATGTGGTGCCGCTCTTGAGCGAATAATGATTGGGATGTTGTCGCCTTTGAGTGAACATCGGTTATGACGCTATTGCTGTTGAGCATGCGTGAGATTAAAATGCCGCTATTGTAGAGCGAGCGATGAAATAAAAATATGGTTTAATCACTGGTTAGATATATATGATATCTATAATCATTTGTTTGATGATTTAACCATGTTTGATTATGAAACTGGCATGAAAAGAATGGTTTTAGTTAATCAAGAGGTGATTAATTGGCTTTTGGGAATTTGATGGTTTCAGTTATTTTGAGAACAAGAACAGCACAGGGGATACCGGATGAGGATGATGTCATACAGGGAGTGTTTTTAAATATTCATAGTCTTTACATTGAGTAAATTATGAATTGTATTATTGTGCTTATTAGATTGGTGGTATTGGTATGCTCACCCCGTGTGGGGGCTGTCTCTGTTGGGGCAGGTGGTACAGGTGTAGCAATGACTTTGGAGTTGAGCCCGAGCTGTTGATTGGAGGTACTTCCAGGATCGAAGTACTAGAGCTGGTATTGAGCACCGTGATTTATACATTTGATATGTGATATCCCTGAAATGATTAATTGCAATCTGGTGCATTAATTAAATTTATATGATTAATTATGTGGTAATTAATTATGTGTTGGAATTATTATGTGGAAATGCTTAGTCACGTGTTAGAGTGACCCGGGATAGCATTTCAGGGTGCATGTTGAGCATGTTGGGAATTATGGTTGGAAGCATGATTTATTTGCCATGTGTAGCAATTAATTAGAAATCACATTGTTTAATTGATATTTGGTGCATTTTGGATTAATGCTTTTTAAAATATCACGTTGGGGTGTTTTATACACCATGGTAATTTATGGAATGAAATTGGTTTAATTAAACCACTTATACCCCAATCCCACCCTTCCAACCATCACTCTTACTTTCCCCAAAAACCACCACCAAACCCTTTCTTTTCCCATTTTCGAGTTGGTGCTTAGGGTTGAAGAGAAAACCTTCAAAAAACTTGCTTTGTGGGATTTGGTGTGAGTTTTGGAGTCCCCAAGAGGTATGGATACCTCCCCATTGCTTTTATTGTGTTTAGATTGGGTTTGAAATGATTTTTGAAAGGTTTTGAAATGGGTTTGTGTTGGGTTATTGTGGTTTTGTTTGGGGGTTGGATTTATGGTTGTTTGAAGGTGTATTTTGGAGGTTTATGTTGTTATTTGAATTGTTGGTTTGATGGTTAAGTGTTGGAATGGGTTGGAATGGTTTTGAGGTGCAAAAACGAAGGTTTTTCGGGCAACAGGGGTTGGCGATCGATCGCCCATTCCAGGCGATCGATCGCGCCCAGGCAGTAGGTTTTGCAAGCGTTTGACGATCGATCGCCACTCTTGGGCGATCGATCGGCGCGGCTGGCGATCGATCGCGCCAAGTGTGGCGATCGATCGCCGAAGGGTGAAAAATGTTGGTTCTCGGACAGTGTGGTTTGGCGATCGATCGCCGTGATGGGCGGCGATCGATCGCGAAGGTTAAAATATGGTGTTTTTGGATTTTTTTGTAGGATTTTTGGTATTGGACTATTATTGGGTTCTAATATTGATTTGTGTGAATGTGTAGAACCATCCCAGGTGGCAACACAGCCAAGGCATTGAAGTCCTACCATATCCTACATTTTGGAAAGGTACGTAGTGGACGTACGGGCACCCCAACGGTACATGTATCTTATATACTTATTGTTTATGCATTGTGGATGCAAGTATATATGTGGTATTGCATTGTGGATGCAAATACATGTTATGCATGATGTTTATAGATGCATATGATTATTGGTGCATATCCCATGAGTCGTGGTCATCCATTGATGATTTTAATGCTTGCCGCTATTTGTTTGGTTCCGCTAAATGTGAAGCGAGGGGTGGGAGCGCCGCATGTCACATTTTAGCGTGGTTATCATATAGGGCGAGGAAAGGGTATTTGCCGCTCAATGAGAGGCGAGGGGTGGGAGTCCCGCATGTCCATTGAAGCGAGGTTATCCTATGCCGCCTATATATAAATAAGCGAGGGGCATTAAAATTACATTGTGATGGACAGACTAGGGATTGGTGATCAGTATTTGGTATTGATGAGCTGGTATATGTCATGACATGTTTAGACCATTAAAAATAATCTATTGATTATACTCATGAGTTATGGTACAGGGACAACCAAACGGGAAGCGTTTGAAATGCATGGGGAAAACAGGAAGTGTTTTATTATGATTATGCATTTACGCTTTATCTTCATATTGCGTTGAATATGAATGATTATTATTGCTCATGTTTGGGGGTTGTCCTTGTAGGTACACGTTTGGCATGATAGAAGGGCTAGACGGGTTGAGATGGTGAGCTTGTTGAGGATGCTTTTGGGGCTTGAATGACAGGATTATTTTGGATAGTATCTACTCTAGGAGTAGTATAAAACTATAGTTGAACACATTCATTGATTGGAATGTAATTAATCCATTTGGTAGTCCTTATTTTTGGCATGTAATGCTTAAGCTCATAAACTCAACACGTTCTTTTACACTCTGATCTTTTATATTAGCTCTATTATGCCTTGATTCCGCACTTAAGGATTAGGGTCCTTACATGATACACACATACTTATTTGATGCTCGCATGTGAGCACTATTATGTGTATATGGTATGTATAAAAAAGCAAGGCCTTTATCTCTTCATTTATGAGTTGCATGCAATTATTTATGGAATTGCTAAATGTACTGAGAACATGTTAGTGTATTATAATGGTGCATGATATGTATGTGGACTTGGTTGGGGAAAACTAAACATTATATGGAATAATGTAAAGAATTTTATTATTGGCATGATTTGCTATGATGGGAAGTGGTTTTTCCCCTACATATATGGTTACATGACTAAATGCTTGGGTTAATACACTAATAACGGGATAAGGGAACGGGGGTCCTTACACAACAACATGCATTTCAGTATCTTCCTCAATGACCTCGAGTTCTATTGGGACTGTACGAATTTGGGAATGAAGGAAGCAATTTGTTATGCTTTGGGGTTTGGCATCCAAAGTCTTGATGCCACAGCCATGAGAATTGCTTCTAAGACAATAATCTTTTCAGGATCGGGTGTGTTGAACTCCAAACGTTCAAGGAGCTTGCGAGTAAAGTGACGACAATAATAGACCTTAAAGTTA
Source organism: Haberlea rhodopensis (assembly GCA_907163345.1). Classification (NCBI taxonomy): domain Eukaryota; kingdom Viridiplantae; phylum Streptophyta; class Magnoliopsida; order Lamiales; family Gesneriaceae; genus Haberlea; species Haberlea rhodopensis. The sequence continues at coordinate 1,845,965 of CAJQUN010000088.1, read as the reverse complement.
CGAATTATTCCAGCATCACATGGTTGCAAATTTTATGTCATATTTGGTGGCAAATGATGCAATGTAGTGTTCCTGAGGTTGATTTGATTATGAAGCTCTCCGACTGGTACATGTGCACTGCAATTGTCAATGATAAGCAACACCTTTCGATTTTTCACATGTTGGTCAAATGCTTGAAGCCATTGCACAAAGAGAGTTTGTGTCATCCAAGCCTTTTGGTTTGCTTGATATTGACACTCAAGATTGTCTCGATTGATATGCTTAAAACAGCGCGGATTCAAGTATTTTCCAATCACCCACAAGGGGAATTTGTCACTGCCATCTCCATTTGTGCATACGACCACGATCATTCTTTCTTTATTTTGCTTGAACTTCCAGCTATTTTGTTGCCAAAGAGTTATCAGCCTAGTTAAACAAGATTTAATTAATACAACCATGGAAATTGTGGGGTCCTCGTTACTTAATCTGTTATGTATTAATTCATGATACATATGTGAGTAGGAATTGAGTAAATCATACACTGATTAAGAGTTATACTATGTAGGTTGCTACAATGTTGACAAAAACCTGTCATAATATACATCATATGTAAAGCAAAACAACCTAGCTCACTACAACTCCTAGCAGTGGTTCAGTTCGCAGCGGAATAAGACTCACAATCCCGTTCTCACACGTCTATGACTAACTACATAAACAATCACACAACATGAGTATAGATAAACAGCCATCTCAGTGCTATATCAATAATAAACATAAAACTTTAAAGCACTCTAAACATCAACTGTGATTGTTCTGTATCATACATCATCAAATGCAAATATGTCATGGCATGTCTCATCCATCATCCTGTTCTAACGAGACCGATATGATATGCCTATCTCAGCTCAATATGTCAGTGGAACCTCCTCACATCTTCATATTAGCAACACATATCATAGTACCGTCTTCATACATTATAACAGCCAGAGCATATACTCGACCGGAGTATACCTCTCATGCCAAAACATATGCAGCATACCCATCGTGGCAACAATTCCAGCCAAAGCATATGTCCAACATTGGCATACCTATCGTGGCGATGATCTCAGTCAAAGCATATGCGACATACCTATCGTGACATCCATCTCAACAATATGACTCTCATAAATGTACATGCATATGATACCACTAATCATATGATACAATTCCACATCATCATCACAATAATATCATATACTCATACGTTAACACATACCTGTTATGCGACACAACAGATAGAAATCAGGCGTTAATGTTTACCCGCCTCGTTGGCCCGTCCCCTGTGATGATGCTACATAAATACCAAAATGTATAATGTGAACAACCATACTATGAAACCATTACTAAGAAAATACAACATATTTCATACTCTGGTTCTTGCGATCGATCGGCCACTCCTAGCGATCGATCATTACAAAACTAGCGATCGATCGGTATTAAATCTGAATTTCATACAAAAGCTACGGCATTCGAGCGATCGATCGCTACATGAACCGTCTTACATTTCCCTGTTTCAGCGATCGATCGGTCGATAACAAAATTTCCATATTATGGCGATTTTCAAGTTTATCCCCATGGTTCTACCTCCATGCTTTCTATCACACTTCTAAACTTGCATCAAAGTTACACTCAAGCATGCTATACACACTTCTTTCATAAAACCACAATTTTGTACTCTTTTATTCCATCAAAAGTAATTCAAACTTGCTTCACAATAACTTGACAACCTATCCTACACATACACACACACGTATATATATATATGTATATATATATATATATGTATATATATATATATATATATATGTATACAAGCTCATAAATCATGAAATTCATACCAATTTACTTTGATGTTCTTACTCCACAACTTTGAAATGAATTTCCAAGCTCACCCTCAACCACAAGTCAAAAGATGAGCAAGAGGAGTGAGGAGAGTGTGTAGAGATTTACTAGGTGCAATCTGGTGAAGTATGTGTTTAACAATCTGATTTTCATTATATGTATTAACCTCCAAATGAAAGCCAAATGCATAACAAATCTAATTCAAATTCAAGTGCATCCTCTCATCAAATCCTATAAAACACCAATTACATATAATTATATGTTTAACCATGTACCTTCACCAACAATATCTATCTACACCACCAACATATCAAGCTATGTTATAACTATATGTTAAAACATGCTTATCATACTTAGTATCTATGTATCACACTCGGTTCAACCCAAACTTGAGTCCATGTTAGACTGTCATTATCACACAATGACGTCATAATCATATTCAATACATGTTTATGTCATATCGAGGCATTACAGAAATTTATGCAAATGAATAAAAAATTAACAAATAAATTTTACATGTAACATATGTAAGAGTCTTATTTCATCCATATTGTAGATGTATTTCCATTCATATTGATCAAGCACATTTCTCAAAATAGGAATGACATCTTCAACTTCTTGCATATCTATTGTTCCACTTCCCCCAAAACGCCGAAAAGATTTAGTTCTATGACGTTGTTTGAATCTTTCTAACCATCCTTTCGAGAAATTAAAAGATTTTGCATCGGGATACAATTAAATTAGGAAGAACGCACATTTTCTCTTTCACGAGATCACTATTAATGTTTATCTTAGTTTGGTAGGTGTTAACCCACTCTAGCAGTGGTGTTTCCATGAGAGGGAAGATGATTGATTTTTTGGCATTTCAAACTCTCGTTTAAGTGGTCAACATTAAGTAATTATGCACTACGGCGAACAGTATTGGATATGGTAGATTGGGTGACCTTGAGATTATGCTTCTCCTCCAGCTATTGTCGAAGACTTTTTTGAGTAACACTAGGGTTGTCTTTTTTGTATTGGCATAGTTCTTCGTGAATCTTGTCGGTCATGGTAACATGTGGAGATTGTTTAGGAGTCATATATATGAAAACTGTTGATAAATTTAGAAAATGCTAGTCTAATTTATAAGTAATTTTTTGGGGTGAAAGTTTCATCATAAATAAATGTTAGTAAATCTTTTAGAAAGCCAACAAACTATTGAAATTTTCTATGAGACAGTAAGTGCGATTATTTATTGATATTTTTTGTGATTTGAATATAGACAAAGTAATTTTTTGGTGTATATGTATTTAGTGGTCAAAAACCAATTTTAAACATTTCGAAGCTAATATACATAAACTCCTCTTATGTGATAACCTCTCTAAAGTGATATTTTTCGATCCCAATGATATCGCCTTAGAGGGGTTCTACTGTATAATGTTATGCCACTTTAGGGGAAATATCGTAGCCACGCAGCCCACACCTATGTTAATCGTGTTTTTTTATTTAGTTTAATTGATTTAAAAAGAATTTAAATAACAATTTTAACTATGTTAATTATTTTATTAACATTATCGGTAAATGTAATAAAATAATTTCTATAACTATTTTGTAGTCTATAACAAAAAAAATTTATATTAATGACTTCATCGTATTTTAATATGGGATATATTAAATATATAAACAAATATTTAATAAAACCTTATCATAAATAAAATAGTAAAAAGAATTCGAAAATAATCTATCCCGTGTAAAATTCGAAATGGAATAAGATGGATGGAGATTAATCAAGTATTTTATGCAGAATCCCATCGAATTTGTGCTCTAAAATAAAATTGCTGATCGGAGATGGCGGAAAACAACATAATTTATCTGAGCTACTGGGCTATAGCCTAATTGATAAAAGCTCAACTCCATTTTGAAGAGACTCGAGTTCGAGTTCTATAATGTGCGAAAAAATATTTAGCTCATCCCCTCTAAAAAAAATAAAAAAACATAATCTATCGTTTTAGATTCAAGGATTTTTATTTCTAAGGCCTTGTTGTTCCCAATTTTTTTAAAGATTTACCGTGTTTTCTTCAATCTGCTGAAATGAAAGGCCAAATAAATATAAAAAATTTAAAATAGTATATATTAAAATCCTGAAACAATAAAAAGTATATATCGAAATTTTAATCACTTATTTGATTTTTTTTCCCACACATCCACCCTGGAAAATGCACCAAGCAAAGAATGAAACTCTGGAATATTTGATGCACGATTATGTATAAAATTTAAAATATATGATGCGTGATTATATAAAAAGTATGATGCACGATTATGTAACAAATTCAAATTTCATTTGAAATTTCCATATGATGCATGATTATGTAAAATTTTAAGAAATTTTGGGGCAAAAAAATCGTGCATCATGAATAAAAATTCTGAAATTCTTGAACCGTATAGCATAATTTTTGAAATTTTATAAATCGTGCATCACATCACTTTTTCAAATATGTGATGCACTATTATGTACAAAATTTCAAGTTTCGTGCACCATCTCAAATTTACATAGTGCACCTTAAATCTAATCTTGCACAAAAAAAAAACAAAACTAAACGTGCTCCTATTCATATATCCAATCGTGCACAAACAAAATCAATCGTGCATCTTCACTTAAACATGTCATGCGTCAGTCTTTTAATTAATTGTGCACAAGGAGCACAACTAATCGTGCACCCCTTAAAAAATATAATCATTCACCCGTTGATACAAAAAAAACTAAATTCAATAATTTAATTAATCATGCACATGCAACAAACTAAATTCATTCAATATTTTAATTAATCGTGCATATACAAAAAACTAAATTCAATATTTAAATTAATTGTGCACAAACGATAAAACTAATCGTGCACTCATTTATAAATCCAATCGAGCACATGCTAACAGATAACAAACGTGCATCTTCATTTAATCGTGCATCCGTTTATAATTCAATCATGCACATACAACATAATAAATTCAATATTTTTAACTAATCGTGCACGATTTTTGTACATTGGTGCACGTTTTTTGTACTTTGTTGTACGATTGCTGCACTTGATTTTGAACATGGTGGTGCACGATTTTTGTATATTAGTGCAGGATTTTTTGTAATGGTGATGCACGACTTTTTTGCATGATGGTGCATGATTTTATAACATACTGGTGCAATATTGATGCACGATTTTTTGTACATTGATGCACATCTTGTTTGCATGATGGTGCAAGATTTTTTAACATGGTGGTGCACTATTTTTAAACATGAAATGTTGCTAGGGTTTCTGAGTTTCATAGGAGTGGTCCTTGCGGCGTCACACATTGAGTTCCATGAATGTGGAGTTGATAACTGAAGCCTTTGAGCTTTCATGTTCAATTTCTTGTTCCATCGACTTTCTGTGTTGGGGCATGGAGAAGCAATGTCTTCAGATTGGAGAAATCTCCTAGCGACGAGCTTTCCATGGATGAAAGTTGTTGCTTAATCACAGAAATGGAGTCATACATATTTTTATGCTTCTAGAGTCGTTCGCAGAGCTTGTGGGAAGAATGTTCGAAGTTCTCGAGCACTGCAACGACATTTTCTATGGATGGTTGTTGCTGTTTAATCTTAGAATTGGATGCAGCAACACGTCGTGTCTAGTATGGTCATTTTACCCTAAAATTGACCTAGGCGAAGTCATGTTTTTTTTGTGGACTATGATGAATTTATGTTTTGGAAGTGGTACCGGCACGTAAGTGCCCCATTTTTTTATTTATTTTTTCAAATTTTTTATTAAAAATGTTTCTAATTTTTTTTAAATTATCTAACTATTTTTAAATTTAAAAACTTCACGACAATAACTCGGATTGTTCAGTGAAAAGTCAAAGAACTGTGTTGGGGTTGTGTTTGACCAGCGGTCCTTCTGTGCACTCGCGGACGAAGATGCGATCATCCGACATATATTGGCTTAATAGCCTGGCCCATTTGGCACCTATAGGGTGCAGCCTCTCATGTCGACCTGTCGCTTAATACACGGCTTTGCGTTGCCACTATAAGGAAATAAAGTTGCGCATATGCTACCACCTACAACTTTTAGCCTATTTGTAAGCGTTTGATCCTTCAATTGGTATAAGAGCGAGATCATGGGTTCGAGTCGCTCAGGAAGCACTTCCTGTGTGTGTGAGGGGGGGGGGGGGGGGGGGGGGGGGGGTGTTGGGGCAGTGTTTACCCATCAACTCCTTCTGTGTACTCGTGGGTGAAAGTGTGGTCATCTGCCATCTATTAGCTTAACAGTCTACCCATTGGCACCTACATGGTGCAATCACTCATGTCCACATGTCGCTTAGTACGAGGCTTTGCGCTGCCACTATAAGAAAATAAAGTTGAGCATCTGCTACTATCTATAACTTTTAGCCTAGTGATAAGCACTTTCTTCAAACTGGAATAGCCGCCTCCTTGACGAGGTCCGCGACCGTATCGATGAACTATGAATATGATATGGTTAAATTGGATCATGCAAATAATCTATAAAATAATTTTTTTTTATTTTTTGTAATTAATCTTTCGATATTTAAATGAAAACAGATATAACAATTGAAAATTAATATAATGCTAATGAAATAAATACTAAATTTTAAATTCTTTTCACCTTAAAACCATGATAGTTTATGCTCGATTGTTCGGAAGACAGTTTAATGAATATATAAGTATGGCATACTATTGGACAAGTTAAATAGAAAATAATAAATTTTAAAGGACAGAATCTCTTATATTTATTAGTCATTTTACATTTTATAATGAAATCGATGTGGAATCTATAATGCTTATTAGCAAATAGCACAGGATGGGGTTCTCAAAGGACCAAGTTGGACCAGAACCCGTTCAGAATTGAACTGGTTCAACCCGGTTCGGGATCGGAACCGATCTGATATTTTCTTTGGTCCGGACCGGTACAATTTTGGAAAAAAAATTTAAAAATGGTGGCCAATGTGGGCATGTGGCCAACGCTGCCCATATTTTTTAAAATTTATTTTTTTTACTTTTGAATTAATGGTTCCGGGCTTGAACCGGTTCCAACCCAAAGACGGAACCAATCTGGTTACATATTGGATTGGTCCGGTTCCTTAATGCATCGAAACAGGTCCAATCATGTCTAATAGCGCCCCTAGCATAGGATTAGCGGCAAAAAAATTATTATTATTATCTATTATGGGTAAACTAACAAAAATCCGTAAATCTAAACTTTCTTTAACTACTCCCCTTATCCATTATTCTATATTCTAACTCCCAACAATGCTTTCATCTTCATCCTAACTCCCTACCCTACAACACTTTATCAATTTACCCTTATAAAGTTAAAAGGGATTAATTGCATGATACCTCTAGAGTTTTAAATACTTTTCAATCTCACCCAAAGTTTTACTATTTTTTTCTAATAACATTTTCCTTTACGATCCGTTTTCGTAAACTGGGGGAGTCGTCCCCTCAGGCCAGACATACATCAAACGCCTTACGGAAAATCTCATCTAGATCCGATACATCCATATGGACTTATGCTCAATATGGATATCTTGGATTTTAAAAATCGAGAAGTTCTTATTGATGAATGGGCTTCAACAATCAGAATAGCCGCAGGAACGCTGGATCTAAGTAGAAAATGATTCATATTGCTCCTTCAAATGAGTCTGGAAGGTTCAGTCAAAATTGGCTGGGAACTTGGAGACCCAGGAACCAAGGAAGAAGTTGTAGCCGGAGAGTTCCTGAAAGAAATCGTGGACAAGATGGCTAAATTCTTAAAAATCTGTTTCATCGGAGTGGGCTACTTCGAAAGAATGGGGGACGAAAATGCTAAAAAAATTAGACAAGCTTTAATTAGCCTGGAACTGAACGACATCTGTTATGCAGACGAGTACATCAAACTCCTTACAGAGTATAGATGTAAGGCAAAGATGGCAGAAAAAGATGCAGCAAAACTGTTCTTCCAAAATACGGAGTCCATGGAGAGAAATGCTTATCCAGAAATATACACCACAAGGAATAGAAACGGTGTCCAGGAGAATGTCATTCTTAAAATGAACCTTGCGGAGTGGTGCTATCAAGCGAAACTCCAAAAGAATTACAAGAAGCTAAGAAAAATCAACAAAACAGCTCATCTTTGTTGTACAGGGAATCTTATCCCTAAAATCATCGAAAACTACCCCCAAAGGAGGAAGATGAAGAAACAAAGAAGTCATCCTTATGCCCGAGGAAGTAGTTCGATAAGAAGTAGGTCTTCATGGAGACCTAAGAAGTTCTGGTCAAAGCAGAAAGCCCAAAGTTATAGATCAGGGCAGAGATCAGGACCAACCAGAAGTAGAACATTGACAACGGGTTCTAATCAAGCAAGTTCTAGCAGAGCATCAATAAAAAGGACTTTCAGACGTACTCATACTCATGTGAATGAGAGTTTCAAAGATTGTAACTGCTGGACATGCGGAGCAAGAGGATATATCTCTACAGATTGTCCAAAAAACCAAAGCCGACAGTTCGAGCATACCAAAGAATTCAAGGATGCTGTTTATTTCCAGGATTTGGTATAGTTGTATCAATATGAGGACAATCCCTAAGATGAAAGCATATACAAAGAAGAGATTTATTCTAATAATGGAGGTGAATCCAGCTCAGAATAAGAGTGAATGAGAATTCCTTCAACACATGATCAGAGAAGAACCTTCAGATGTTTCTCACATACCACTGTTTCTCATAACTCTTATGAGGATCGTGAAAGAAGAGTCAAAGCTTCAGATGTATGATGTTTTTACAATTGGAGCAATGTAAAAAGCCATGTATATGAATGGTCTTCGAAGCAGGAGGCATCGGATTATCCATAGGGTGACAACAGGTGAATTTGTGATCCGATGGAATTCACGGGAAACCAAACTGAGATGCAGTTAATCCCTTACAGAGCAATTCAGAAGATTAAGAACAATGTTAAAAGAGAAGTTGCTAACTGGTGTGCGTTTATCGTACACCCAAATTAACCTATTCTTTATAATTCTACTGTAGTAGTGAAAGTAGGAATTGATCCCACGAAGAAGGGTAATCTCTTGTGTTAATGGTAAACCAAATAAAGAAGTAACAATTAGGAGGTTTTTGCAATTTTTAACTATAACTACTTAAACTAAAGAAATCAAAATCGCTAGATTATCAAGATTAAAAAGTAATTATTGGTCCTTGGTCAACTTTACCTTTAAATTTTTTTCACTTGATCATAAAATCATAACATACTCGATTTTAATCAATTATTCATCAATTGGAAACTTAATTCTCCCTCACCTTAATTGTAGTCAAACAAAAAGAGCATTCAAATTCGACTCTTATCAAATCCTTAACCAAAACTACAGTCGTTAAGATTAATTCAATTATAGCTTAAAAAAATAGTAAGTTTGATGAATCTAATCAATAAAAACTACAGCCGTTAGAATTAATCATCCAATCTTTTTCCTAAGAATTTAAAAACACCAATAGCAGGTAATTATCAATCTTAGTTGCTTCTTAGTTGGCATTAGATTGCATATATTATGATTAATAGGTGATCAATCTATCAATCAAACGCATCAACCATAATCTGAAAAACAAATTGAAATTGGATTAAAATCAAACAATCAAACCAAAATCTTCACAAGTGTTTTAATTCACAAGGCAAGTATCACTCAACCAAGAATCAAAAGGTTTAGCTACTCATAATCAAACTAAAAACAAGCAAATCTATGATAAAAACATCAAATAAACGATAGAAAAAGAGTTACTAAAGAGAAACACGCTTCCGGCTCATCCTCCAAAGCGTTCAAACGTTTGAGAGTAAAAATCTATCCTCAAATCTAAAATTATGATGTAAAGTCTGAATAAGGGTCCAAGGAGGCCCCTTTTTCGAGTTATGGTAGATGGATATGCTATGATAGGGCAAAATCTTCCCAAAGATGGTAAAAGACCATATTTCCTATTTTTCTCGGACTCTCTGGCGGTCGATCGGGCAAGCTGATGATCGATCGCCAGCTTATTTCTTTCAAGCAGAAACTTTCGGCGATCGATCGCAACATTTCACCGATGATCGCTGACTTCATTCTTATGTCCAGTAACATTTTGCGATCGACCGGGACATTTCACCGATCAATCGCCGAGACACACATTTTGTTGCTCGAATTTTCTGCCGAGCTCTTCTGGGCGATTGATCGAGAACCTCATTCAACTTTTATGCATTTTTCTTGGTCTACTTCCCTTGTCAACTCCAATGCATTTCTTGATCCTTATTCGCCTTTGTTAGCTCGATTTCTTCGATTTCACATACATTTATACAAGTATACGATTAGGTAACATATGTATCTAATTATCTCAAAATATACCAAATTATAGACAATTAAGCGCAATAGACGTGTCTATTCCTAGTCACATCAAACTCCCCCATACTTAATCTTTGCTCGACCTCGAGTAAATCAGCAAAACTAAAATCTTTTTCTTGGCTCATAGATTCATAACAAACTACTTGTCCTCACTTTAATGCCTCGACAATTCCAAACATGCATAGTAATGAAGGCGGTGAAAAGTTAACAGTAGAACAAGTTCAATCCCTAGACATTTCATACATAACAAAACAGAGAACGTGTGTGTGTGGTCACAAACAAGTGTCATGTACAAATTATAGATCCAATAGATGCAAAGCCACAACAGCTCAAGTCATACACTAACACAAGTATAAGCTCACTTGCACACTCTTCTCCACTATCTTAGCCACTAGCAAACATGAATCAAGTAGGTCTTAATTAGCTTGTAGCTTGGCCTATGTGTTGGCTTATGAAAGAAAGGGTAAGGTGTATCAAATAAGAGAATATGATGATATGCACAATCTAAACTTCTCTTCTTGTATGTTTTTTCAAATCTTATTCTTTTGTGCCTTGGCTCCCATTGGAGTTATATTTTTAGCAATTTTTTTTCAAGGCATCACTTTTCTTTCATGCATCTCATTTTTTTAACGATAAGCTCACAAAACATATGGATCAATGAATACATAAGTGCATGTGAATGAAACACATTATACTCCATTCAAAGGCGGGGATTAAAATCACATTTAGGCTTATTAGGGAAGGATGATAAGCTAGTCAAAGACTATTGAATGGTGGTTGTTTGTATGCTTAGCACACAACCATTCTTTTATATTTAAAGCTAAAAAAGGTACTAGTGGTTGACTTTCTTTACATGGTAGTCTTGAAAGGCTCAGACGCATCAAAGATCGCCTATATCATTTCATGTTCGCACGTTGTCTAGACATACACATCAAAGAGCATATAGTTAAGTTCTAGCATGTATTTGAGACTTCTTAAGACTATCACAAAGTTCACACAATCTTTACTACGCTATGCACACTTCACAAGTCATGACAATATCGTACTCAAAATATTCAACTACTATACCAAACATTATTTGCATTAGAGTTCAAAGTGTTCCATACAATTCACCTAGGTTCAAAAGCATGCACATCCTCAATTAGGTTTCATCATGGGCTAGTGATTCTAAGCATGCGTTCATTACTAACTATGAGCTCAAAAATTTTCAAATTTTTCAATTTTTTTTTGTATTTTTTATAATAAAAAAGCAATAATGCACCACTAATCCATGACCCATATTTAAATCTTACATTGTCCCCAACGTAAGACAAAAATATAGGAAAAGAAAAAAGTCTAACTAATAAAGCAAAAATAAAAAAGAAATGGAAAACTAACTCCCCTTGGGTTGCCCCGAAGCAGCGCCTCTGTTTGACGTCGGTGGCCCGACGCCAGTCCTCTATCAAGGTGGGTTATGCAGTGTCGCTTGATCTTTCTTCTTCCACCTCAATGTCTTCTTGATTCTTTTAACTTCGGTTTGTTTGCCTTGCTCTTCTTTGAGAGGTCATCATCAGTATTTGTTCCTCCTCCTTCATTTGTTGATTGTTGTGGTCGGTCAGGAGGGTGGGTCTTTCTAATAGTAGGATCCTGTAAGTGAGAAGAGAGGGGGTCAGCAGATAAGACAGCAATAGTATGAAAATTATGCACAATATTTGAGTCCATACATCCTTTATCTTCAAGGTCATCAATAACCTTTCCCATCTCCCACAAATCATCATTATCAATATAATAATGTGCCATGTACTCAGTGCTATCAATAGTGTAACTTGTGTGTTCATGAGTTTGAATGGTTTTATAGATATTGAACTTCGTCGTCTCACCATTAATCCCCATCGTTAAAGTGCCACTATTTACATCGATTATGGACTTAGAGGTTTTCAAGAATGTTCTCCCTAATAAAATGGGGCTAGATGGATCACCATTTTCCATGTCTAAGATAAGGAAATCAGTGGGGAAAACCAAATTCTCTACATGCACAAGTGCATCCTCTATTATCCCTCTAGGAATGACCGTGGACCTATCATCTAATTGTATCACAGTGTTATTTCGTTTCAAAGATTTCAGTTGAGTGTAGATTGAGTAAGGCATGACATTAATGGAAGCTCATAAATCGAGCATTGCCTTCTCAATCCTAATGGTTCCAATCACACATGGGATAGAAAACATACCAGGGTCCTTGCATTTTGTGGGAATGCTTCTTTAGATGACCGCAGAAACATTCTCACCCAGCTCAATCTTGGGGCACCCTTTGCGTTCTTTGCTCCTATCCGCTTTCCAAACTTCTTTAAAAAATATAGCATATCGAGGCATTTGGTCCTTGGTCAACTTTACATTTGGAAATTATTCACTTGATCATAAAATCACAACATACTCGATTTTAATCAATTATTCATCAATTGGAAACTTAATCCTCACTCACCTTAATCGTAGTCAAACAAAAAACAGCATTCAATCGTCTCTTATCAAATCCTTAACCAAAACTACAGATTAATTCGATTATAGCTTCAAAAACTAGTAAGTTTGATGAATCTAATAATAAAAACTACAGCCGTTTGAATTAAGCATCCAATCTTTTTTCCTAAGAATTTAATAACACCGACAACAAGTAATTATCAACCTTAGTTGCTTCTAGTTAGATTAGATTGCGTATATGATTACTAGGTGATCAATCTATCAATCAAACACAACATTCATAATCTAAAAAACAAACTGAAATTGGATTAAAATCAAACAATCAAACAAAAACCTTCACAGGTGTTTTAATTCCAAAGGCAAGTATCCCTTAACCAAGAATCAAAAGGTTTAGTTACTCATAATCAAACTAAAAACAACGAAATCTATGATATAAAACATCAAATAAACAATAGAAAATGTATTACTAAAGAGAAACACACTTGCGGCTCGTCGATTCCGTATTCGTGTTTTGATCCTCCAAAGCGTTCTTTAAAAGTTTGAGAGTAAAAATCTATTCTTCAAAATCTTCCCAAAGATGGTAAAAGACCATATTTCCTATTTTTCTCGGACTCTCTTGGCTATCGATCCAGTCAAGCAGAAACTTTCGGCGATCGATCACGACATTTCACCAATCGTCGACCTTCATTCTTTTGTCCAGTAACATTTGGCGATCGATTGGGACATTTCACTGATCGATCGCCGAGACACAAATTTTGTTGCTTGAATTTTCTACCTTGCTCGATCGATCGAGCTCTTCTGGGCGATTGATCGAGAACCTCATTCAACTTTTATGCATTTTTCTTGGTCTACTTTGATCCCTTGTCAACTCCAATGCATTTCTTGACCCTTATTCGCCTTTGTTAGCTCGATTTCTTTGATTTCACCTACATTTACACAAATATACGATTAGGTAGCATATGTATCGAATTGTCCATCAAAATATACCAAATCATAGATAATTAAGTGCAATAGACGTGTCTATTCCTAGTCACATCAATAGCACGCTCTCATGGATTCATATTGGAGCCATTAGAGTTATAATCAAGGCAACTTTCAAGGAAGAAATTGATTCACCCTTAACCTGACGATCTTTGACAAGAGAATCCCAAACCTCAAATATTCTTGTTTGGGAGCAGTCGCGGGAAATCTGTATACAAGAAAGATGGTCTTTAACATCTATCCAAGAATTGCAAACAATTTAGGAGATCGAGACTTCAACAAGATTCTTACTCTTCATCAGGATTTTAAAAGAAGTGATGTGATGACAGAGGGAACAGACCTCACTCGATCACCTACAAAGTGTCATACGCGCTCTCGAATACTCATCATTCAGAAGTATTCTTGAGAAATGAATTCATCGAAGTCCCCAGAATCTTCGAAGCTTTCGCCAAAGCAATATTGCCGGACATTATAGATACTCCGAAGATAGGAGAGATCGACATGTGGATACAAGACCAGCCAGTTTTGAACCAAAGCAGGAGCCTTATGATCGAGCCAGGAGAATGTCATTTCAATAGGATAGGTTAACCAGGTTAATCAGTAACTATCCAGGGGGAAAAAAGGCGTCTCGAGCAGAATTCAGAAAATCCCTGATGTATTCAAAACAACAGGAATGCTGAAATGACCAGAAGGCTGGAGAGAAGTGCAGATAATCTTCAACATTACTGAGAAAGACAATAACTTCCCTTGTGATGTCCTCTATTATTTGCAACAACCTACGGTTGGCAGGTATCAAGGAGACCTTAAAATTGGTGAAATTGGTCTAACAATTGCAGGAACTGCAGTTAGGACCCAAAACTGCTTATTTTGGGATTGAATTTCTCGAGAAACATAAACCTTGGGATTTTTACAAGACGGGATGGATTTCACGGTGGAGGGAAAGAGATATCGGATCAGATGACCACCAGTCCATTATCAATATACATCTCCATCGGATGTTATATGAGAAGTATCATGTAGAATATTTCACAGCATATATTGATTCAAGAGTTGGAATATGCACGGGCAAACGAGACATCTTTCCGAAAGAAGTTGGTGAGAAATTACCAGCCATTGCCGGAAGCGACTTTTCCAAGCAGATTCTTATTCTTAATGAAGGAGTCTAGATGGCGGAAATCATAATTGGAGGAGCTAGCGGTACCCCCTGGTACAAAGTCAAGACTCCACCCAGTTATTTCCATGATACAGGAGCTGATCTACTGCTAGGAAATAATTTCCTACAAATGTTCCAGCGGTTTACACAAGAAAACGAGACACAACGCCTTATTTTCACAACCCTTTATGATCATAAGATCCTTGTCCAGCGACTACGGGAAGCATTTCACTAGAAATTTCCCATTACTTTTAGCAACAAGCGTGGTGATGAAGGTAGACTTCGACACCCAAAGATGAAGGATCAGCGAAAATTTGGCGAAGCGATTCTTCAACTTAGACAACAAGGAACTGGTCAAAAGCAAAAAAATGACTTTTGATGCTATAAATGTTATATCATTCAGAGAATATAATCAAGATGTGGATGAAAATGAAGAAAAAGTTATTACAGACATCTTACTCTTACTGAAAAAGGCATTATAGTAAATGAAGATTCCAATGTAGCGATTTTATAACGCAAGTGCACGGTTGTCAAGTTTTAGTATAGTAAATGAAGAAAAGGTTGTCGAACCCACATGGACTAACTGTAAGTATCAAATAAGATGTTTTTTAACTATATTTAACCTACGATAACGAATTAATTAAAATACTAATTAATTAAATTAAACTACTAATCCAACCAAGTCAAATAAAAGTAAACGAGAAAATTCCGCTAGAGAAGATTATCGAGACGTCTGCCCACCAATGCAATCCTTACAATTCTCTATTGAATATCCAAATATATCTAAGGTGACGAGTTCTCCAAATTTATCTAATATACTCTCTCGAGTTATATTAAACATAATATCAAATTGCAGTAAGTCATTCTCGTGTACTTATTTAACAACTCAATAATGTATTACGATCCGTGAAAACTACGATTACTAGATATCTATAGCTATCACACATGTATTTGACATCATCTCTCGATCTCAGTCTGAAATCCATGGTATGAGTTATTAATTCCATATCATAAAATCATCTCTCGATCTCAATTACGATACTAACATCATTCAAATGTGATAAATCCTCTAAAAGCATGAAGAACATAAAACATACACAAAGAACTATAAGAATTCAATCATCAAATCGAAGGTTCATAACAAAGGTTCGCCTAGCCTCGATAAATAAACTTAGTTAAACATATGAATCAAAACAAATCAAAACTAATATTAAAAGACAAAGAAAAACTCCTGATGTCAACTTCGTTTGTAGATCCTTGCTTCCTCCTCGCTTCCTTCTGGATCGCCTATTGAATCTCCTTGTTGAATATATTCCAAAATCCTAGGATGTTTGATGGATGGATGTGGATGTTGGTGATATGGAGGATGGAAGATGGAGGCTATTCCTAGGTTGTAAAATCTAATTCTAGGTGTAATTTTTGTGTTTAATTTATAGAGCAAAGGATTTCTTGAGCTTCCTTCTTGGACACAAACTCTATAAGAAATTTATTTTTCAGAAAATTCTTCTGGCCGATCGATCGAGCAGATTGCTCGATCGATCGAGCAAACTCGCTGGTCCACTCGATCGATCGAGATGCTTGCTCGATCGATCAAGCTTCAATTTTAATTTTTTTCTTTTTTTTTTCTTTTCTTTTCAGCTCTTCCCGTCTTCGACGCGTTCGCTCGGTTTGGTCTTTTTCATTATTTTGGCTCATTTCCTCTACTTTTATGCATTTCAACATTGATTCCTGAAACAAACAAATATATACCAAAAAGCGTAAAATCGTCCAGGAATCAATACGAAAATCATTAAAAATCATATTTAAATAAGTGTAAAAATGACACTTATCAACCAGGAAGATCGGAAAGACATGCAGCTGATACTTAAGGAACATCTTGACCTTAAGTTAATCTCAGCAGGTGTTTCTCCATACAACAGTCTGGGATTTCTCGTACTGAATCATGGAGAAAATGATAGGGCGAATAGTTTCGAAGACTTTTCCTAAGGCATTAAAGGTTTTGTAGTGCTAGCAAGAATGCAATTGAATGAATCCAATCCCTTAGTGAGTGAAGTGCTTTAAAAGAGAAAACCAAGATTGGTGATCAATTACAAAGGAATCAACTAGATCTTAGAATTCGATGGATATTATATCCCAAGCAGAGCACATTTGGTAAATAGCATCAAGAATGCCAAAATGTTTCTAAGTTCGATTGTAAGTCTGGATTCTACCAAATTAAGATGGAGGAAGCGAGCAAAAGGTTCACAACATTCTTCACACTAAAAGAACACTACATCTGGAATGTCATGCCAATGTGATTCGCAAATGCTCCCCAGATATATAAAAGGAAGATGGACAATCTTTTCAAAGATTACTTCAGCTTCATGTTCGTATACATTAACGATATCCTCATCGTGTCAAGAAACATGAAAGAACATCTTAAACATTTGGAAGATGTTTGTTACAAGGAAGGATTAGTGCTCTCCGAAAGGAAGATAGTAATTGCCACACGACAAATCGAGTTCCTTGGAATTGAGATTGACGAATCGGGAATCATCTTGCAGAATCATATTGTTGAGAAAGCGCAAGGATATCCGGAAAGATTTAAAACAACTTCGTATTTTTCTGGGCGTTGTTAATTTTGCTGGGATGTTCATCAATAACTTAGCAAACCACAGGAAAGTGTTCAGTCCACTACTCAAAAAAGATGTTAAGTTCGAGTGGAATGAAAATCACAGACAAGCTGTCAAACAACTTAAAGAAGTTTGCAGGCAACTACCAAAGCCTGCAATTCCAAATAACAAGGATGAACTTGTATTATACACAGATGCCAGTGCCATTGGTAGGTTGTTGTACTTATGAAGGCCACATCAGATGTAGAAGTGTCATGCAGATATTGTAGCGGTCTATTCTACAGCGGCAAAGTTATCAGATGGCCCATCAACGAGAATGAGTTCTTTCAGTTCGAAAGGCTTTTAAAAAATGGGCACTATTTTTACTCGCAAAGAAATTTATCTTAAAAATAGATAATACTAGTGTTAAGTCTTTTCTATAAAATAAAATCGAATCAAAACCAAAAAAGGCTAGAGGGCTAGACTTTTAAGATGGCAAGTTGAATGCCAATATTATGATTATGATATTGTTATTGTGAAATCTGATAAAACTGATTTCCTAACACGAGATGGAGGGAGACATTGCTAGCGGTACCCTCAAACGAGTTAGACATCTTAGGGAAACCTGGAGATTCTGGAACGAGGCTTTGGGACTCTTTGTCTTAATGCTGAAGTTGAGGACGACTACAACAGGTAGATCGGGACTTAGTTACCGGTCATATACGAGGATGCCTTCAGGCCCAAGAACGCATGTTCGAAGTCTTGAGGGGGCCTATCCTCTAGGCCGCATCACCAATGGTGCAAAAAGTAGTGTTTAGAGAACGATGCTAACCCGGAGGCGAGGGATTCACATATCCCCGTCACAAGCTGCAGCGAATGTTGAGGGTCAGGTGTCATCACAATCTGAACATTCAAGTCAACCCAGCACCTCTAGGGTTCAAATTAACGAGGATTTAGTTTCTTCTCCTTTGCACGATTACCAACGTACTTGAGAGAAACTGATTACCACACGGGGTATCAACCCAATCAAAACAATTGTTGATATCTCCAAAAAATATACAAGGGTTTGGATGAAACTGGTAGCCATCCAAACGAGGTACAAAAATTGTATAATTTCGGAGCTCTGGCTTTGTTTATACTGTTGCGCTAGCATTCTCTGAAATCTCCAAGTTATAAAAATGGATCAGAGAAGCTGTTCACGAGACATGTGCCAATAATCCACATTTGGCTCGTGGAGAAATTTTGGAGTTGTGCTTTTTCAGTGCCGCTCTAGAACCAGCAAAGAAACACATTATTGAAGATTTTCATTTTATCAAGCTCAGACGACCATATGGGAACGCCTTAAAAAATATCAAAACGGCACTATCAGAGGACGCATCATTATTAGTTGGAGCCATCACCGAAGATGAAGCCTCAACCAGACGAGCGTGGGGTCTTTGGGTTTGTCTAACGGAAATGGACAAATTCAAATACTCATTCAAGTACTTTCAAATTCAGCCAATGGGACTTTAATGATGAATTTCATGACAATAACAACACCAGGATTTGTTGAAAAGCTCTTCGAAACAAAGAGAAGAGCTTTTCCTTTCCGGAGAAGATCGTAAGGGTTGAGCACGCCAGTGCTTTACTGATAGGCTTAGATTTTAAGTGTTTTTAGCTGTAATTTCTTACCATTTTTAGTACTTTTTCCTGGATGAAATTACGCTTTTTGGTGTTTAGTTACTTGTTTCAGGAAAATAGGTTGAAAATGGAAGAAATGAGCTAAACTGAAGAAAACGGGTGAAATCGAGGCGAAAAAGAGAAAAAAAATGAAGAATTCAGATTTTCAGAGTTTCGATCGATCGAGATTATTTCTCGATCGATCGAGCCGGGCAGAGAGTTCAGCACCATTTTTATCGAAGGGCCGATCGATCGGAATGAAAATCTCGATCGATCGAGCGAGGCAGAAACTTTTAAAGGCTGAAGTGAACAGTGCACCGATCGATCGAAACATATTTTCGATCGATCGAGACGCGATTTGCTGAAGATCTTATTTTTCATTTTTAATGTGATATTCGGTGGATTTAAAAGGGTATCTCTTCCAGATCATTCCATATCGTATTAGAGAGGGTTGAGAGCCATTTTTCATCACCTACAAACCCTAGAGCCGCCGCCGACAAGAAGGAGGAGAAGCCATCTTCCTCCGTTCTTCATCCAAGCTTGAGCGAGCCAATTCCGGAGTGCAAGGAAGGAGCAAGAGAAGAGATTACGGTGCAACGCACGGATTTGTTCCAGCATTTATCGTATTTCTAAACTCGGATTTATTTGATTTACATTTTCTTTGGATGTTTTTGAGGTTGGGAAACAATAAAACGTCTTATTGATTTGTCTTGAATTAAATTGAGTTTATTTTATCGAGTTTGATGTTAATTGTGTTTGATTTATTGATTCGATTGTGTTTGAGTGAATTGATTACTTATTGTTCATGAATTAAATGCTTATCAAAGCCTAGCTAACTTTGATTTAATCTTGTGAGTTATAACCGAGATCGAGAGATAACGTTATAATACGCTACAGTAATTCAAGATGTATGTTTAAGATTGAGATCGAGAGATAAAATCACATACGTGAGCACTTTGAATCGAGAGATTTAGAGTAACGAGGTTTTGAAGATTTATGCAATATCGGATTAGTAAATATGTGAACGAGAGTTACTTGTTCTAATTTGATATTAGTTTCTATACAGCTCGAGAGAGTGTATTGAATAATAACGAAAACCTTTCACCTTAGGAATCAATTGTTTGGTAATTGCCTATTCAAACGAATCTTTAAAGATAACATAGTTGAACGAAGAGCGACATAAATTTCTCGAGCGAAATTCCTTTGCATATCCGGAAACCATTCATTTTATTTATTCTTATTTTATTTAGGTTCTTTAGTTATAAATTTTGCAGTAGTTAATTTACCCTCTTTTTAAATCGTAGGCTAAATATAATGTTACTGGTCTTATTTGATACTTATACGTTAGTCCATGTGGATTCGACAACCCTTACTTTCATTTAACTATACTAAAACTTGACACCGTGCACTTGCGGTAAAGAATCGCTAGATTGGAATTAATTGTTTAAAATAAAAGCTTCAAGTTTTTGGCGCCGTTGCCGGGGACTAATCTGTATAATATCATACGAGATTAGTTAATTGTAATTTATCCAATTTGTATTATTTCGTGTTTATTTTTCTCTTTCATTTTATTTAGTTGTTTTTGTTTTGATTTTGTATTTTTGTTGTTGTCTCCTTTTGTTTGATTCAGTACAGGAACCATTTTTCTAGTGCATGCTCAGAAGAGAGGAGCCCATTCTCGAGCCATTTGATCCTGAAATAGAGAGGACTTTACTTAGAAGACTACGAGAAGCTCGAGCAATGGCCGACAATAACGAAGCACAAAACCCGAGGTCGATGATGGACTTTGCACAGCCAACACTTCATGGATCTTTATCCAGCATTACTAGGCCGACAATCCAGGCGAATAACTTCGAGATCAAGCCTGCAATTATCCAGATGATTCAGCACTCTGTAATGTTTGGGGGAGCTGCCACAGACGATCCGAACACTCACATCTCCAACTTCTTGGAGATCTGTGACACGTTTAAACATTATGGCGTCTCCGATGACGTCATCAGGTTAAGGCTCTTCCCTTTTTCATTAAGAGACAAAGCTAAATCTTGGTTAAATTCCTTACCTGCAGGATCGATTACAACATGGGAAAGGATGACAAAAGCTTTCTTATCAAAGTACTTCCCTCCCTCCAAGATGGCAAAGATGTGGAACGATATCACTACGTTCGGGCAATTCGATCCCGAGAGTTTATACGAGGCGTGGGATCGTTTCAAAGATTTATTGAGGAGATGCCCACATCACGGTCTACCCATCTGGCTGCAGGTACAGACTTTTACAATGGTTTGTTTTCTGCTAACCAATCTATGATAGATGCAACATCTAGGGGATCGATCATGCGGAAGACACCGGAAGAGGCGTATAACTTATTGGAGGAAATGGCGTCCAATAGCTATCAGTGGCAATCAGAAAGGAACACGCCACAGAAACCAATGAGAGTCCATCAAGTGGATGAGATTACGGCTATTTCGGCTCAGTTGGAAGCTATGAACCGGAAGATAGATAGCATGGGTGCAGCAGCAATGCAAGCTCAAACTATTTTCTGTGATTTATGTGGAGGCGGTCATCCGAGCATTGACTGCCAAGCAGGTAACCAATTTAACCAATCTACTGAAGCTGTGAATTTCATAGGGAACAGGCAACAGAACAATCCATATTCGAACTCATACAACCCGGGGTGGAGGAACCACCCAAATCTGAGGTGGTCAAATCAAGAGAATGTGTTGAATCCACAACCACAGTCGGGGTTCACACAAAAACCGAGTATGGATGAGCTGATGGCCAAACTAATTTCGTCGACTGAGGTGAGGATGCAGAATCAGGATGCATCGATTAAGAACCTGGAAGTGCAGATAGGGCAGATCGCCACGTTGATTTCTGGAAGGACGCAAGGTACGCTCCCGAGTGATTCTGTGAAGAATCAAAAGGAGCAATCACGTTAACAGACGAGGAGGTGACAGTCCAGCTTGGGACTATAAATTAAGAACTTTCTTTTCCTTCCTCGAGTTTTTGTTTTTAGTTCTTCATTTTAGTTTAGTTGTTTTTAATTTGGTTATAGATGTTTTGTGAATGAGTCCGTGCAATTTTGTTGCAGATGTAAAAGCAAGAAAGATGTAGGCGAGGCAACCCGAGAGGAAAATTTTTTGAAAAATTCGATTTTTGTCTTCTGGTGCTGGCGATCGATCGAGACAAAATCTCGATCGATCGCCCAGAAATTTTAAAAGGCATAAAAGATACACTGCCTCGATCGATCGATCGAAAATTATTCTCGATCGATCGATCGAGAGAAAATTTTAAAATATAGGGCACCGAAGAGCAGTCTGTGCAGCAGCATAAAAAAATAAAAAAAAAATTTTCTCTCGTCTTCAGTAGAACCAAATCGCCTCATCCAATTTCTCATCCATATTCTCTCCAATTTTCAAATTACTTCAAATCTTTGAAGT
Organism: Haberlea rhodopensis; assembly: GCA_907163345.1. NCBI lineage: Eukaryota > Viridiplantae > Streptophyta > Magnoliopsida > Lamiales > Gesneriaceae > Haberlea > Haberlea rhodopensis. The sequence continues at coordinate 1,823,475 of CAJQUN010000088.1, read as the reverse complement.
AAGAATTGTTCTGATGAGATTTTAACTGCAGATCTGAAGAATTGCATGCTGAATTGGGTAGATTTGCATCCAAAAAGAGAATTCCAAGCCAAGTGCCAAATTCATCAAAGATCATATTTTTCTTGGTAATTGGTTTTAAATTTCATATCTTTTCATCTTTTTGTGAAATTACTTTGTTGTAGTTGAATTGGGTAAAGAATAATCGAAGTTTGGGGGAATCGTTGTTGTATTGCGGGGTATTGGTATTGCTGTATTTTGGGTGTGGTGTCTGTGTGCAGTGAATTGAATTAATTGAGAATAACTTAGCAAGACTATGGCTCCAAGAAAGAATGCAAAGCAGGCAGAGGCCTAGCAGAAGCAAAAACAGACGGAGGCCACCACTTCTGAGCCAAAGTATGACAAACAGAAGTTTGAAAATGCCACAGCAGCTGAGTTATTTCCCAGTTATCACAAGAAACCCCTCAGTCATGAAAGGGGCATGAGTTTGGATAAGATTGAATGTCCTATCATAAGGGCAGTTCGGCGACGAGGGTGGTTTCAGTTTATTCAAACACCAATAGATTCTGTAGTTCCGCTGGTGAGGGAATTCTACACGAATCTCCGAGTTATCCCACCAGGCCACAAAGCGAATGTTTTTGTCCTAGGGAAGGATGTGCTTGTTGATCAGGCAGCAATCAATAATATTTACCGGATGCCATTCATACATAACTGTGCGTACCAATCTTTCCGAAAGAGTACGATCAATTATGATGAGGTGCTCGCAGTTATTGGCATGCCGGGAAAAGATTGGCAGCGGAATGATAAGGGAGAGCCACAGGTGGTTCTCAAGAAGCATTTGACACCAGAGGCCCAAGCATGGTTCTCATTTGTCGCCTCACGGGTCATGCCTTCGACCCACACTTCTGAGGTGACAAAAGATAGAGCTGCCCTGGTATTTGCCATTCTCACAGGGCAAGATATGGATCTGGGCGAGATTATAAGTGATCATATCCATGATATTGGTAGCAGCCCACCTACCTCTGCACTACCGTTTCCATCTACCATCACTGCTTTATGCCAGAGATGCGGAGTGCAATGGGGGGAAGACGAGGAGTTACTTCCGCCGAAGACTCCGATTATTGTTGATGGTCCACCACCCCCTACAGGCCGAAGAAGAGCTGAGCCACGACCCTTGGACACTAGACATGCCGGAGCTTCATCATCCTCTGCTGCAGAGCGTACACGCATCACTTTGGACTCCCTTCACAGGGATCTCCAAGACATTCGCCTGGAGCAGCAGAGCATCCATAGCATGCAGCGGGACATACACGGCATGCAGAAAGCATTGCAGTTGGACCATGAGCAGGTAGCTCAGCGTCAGATGGAGTTCATGCAGTACCAGAGTGCATGGAATACTGTCATGGCCCAGGGCTTCCCAGGATTCCAGTTCCCGCCGAAACCATACTTCCCACCATACCAACCGCATGCACCCCCACCTACTGAGTACCCACCATTTCCACCATACCAGGGTGAGCAGCATCACTACCCAGTCCCCCCTCCGGAGCATGATGAGGACGACGATCAGTGACGATCGTCGTCATGGTATGTGTTTGCCTTTGCATTTATTTTTTCTTATTCATTGAGGGCAATGCACATATTAAGTTTGGGGGGGGGGTTTGTTTATATTTGTTTATATTTGTAGTTTTTGCAGATGAGGGCAATGCACATGTCCTTATATGATTTTACCTGATATGAACATGATGTATATGTTTGAATTTCATTATGTCATGAATATGTAGGTATTGAATTATAGGCGAGATTCCTATAAAATCTTGTATGCTATTTTTATTAGGTGGCACCTGGAGCTAGAGGTCGCAAGGGCAAGGGTGTGATGCATAAATCTGCATCTAATACTCATCAACATGATGATGTGGAGAATTTAACGCAACAGGTTCAAGAGTTGGATATGGAGTCGGTAGTTGCCCGTTTCCAGAATATGCGTCCATCGAGATTCAATGGCATTGACTCTGGAGAAAAAAGATGAATCGTGGATCCGAGAGATGGAGTACTTAGTTGACCTTGTTAATTACGCATCATCCATACGATTGAAGCTAGCAGTATACCAGTTGAAGGATAGAGCTCAACTTTGGTGGGAAACAGCTAGAAAATGATTGATTGAGGCTGGAGTCACTATCACTTGGGAAGTATTCCAAATGAAATTCTTGGAATAGTATCCCCCTCCATCCTACTATACTGCCAAGGAAGCTGGATTTAACAATCTGATTCAAGGAAATTTGTCTGTGGCTGAGTATGCATCGCAATTTTTGGCACTTTTAAGCTATGTGTCTTATGTTGCGACTTATTCCACAGCGATTTATACTAGATTCGTAGATGGACTGCATCCTTCCATCTATACTTTTGTGACTTATGGGGATATCACTACATACCTGAGGCGGTTGAGAGAGCCAAGTGGGCTGAGGTTGGATTGAGAAGAGGAGGTGTTCAGTTTATTCCACAGTTACCTTAGGGAACTATGTCTTCTCCCCTGGTCCTTTCCAGCAGCATCCTCCACCGCGCCAGCAGCAGACAAGGCCACATCAGTTTCATAAGAAACAAAGTTTCAAGCCAAAGGATAAGAAGTTCAAAAAAATTAAATCCAGCTCATCAAGCTCCAATGGTTCGTGGGGTTCTGGAGGAGTACCGCCTTCTGGTGTTCCTTGTGCATTTTGTGGAGGCAAACATCCCACTGACCAGTGTTTAGGAGTGAAAGGAACATGTCACAGTTGTGGGCAGATAGGACATTATGCACGAGCATGTCCGTTGCGTAATCAGGGACCAGTGCAGCCACAACAATCGATGTCTCGTGCTAGGGGTAATTTCCAGGGTGGTTCTCAGTTTAGACATGCACAGTCGTATCAGCAGTCCAGCTACCTGCAAATTATGGTGCTGCTCCGCCTACTTTTTCGGGTCCCCAGCAAGCACGAGTTTATGCTTTGACCGAGCATCAAGCCAGAGAGGCGCCTGGAGGTGTGATTGCAGGTAACTGTATTATTTTTGGTATTACTGCACGAGTTCTATTTGATACAGGAGCATCGCATTCATTCATTTCATTCAGATTTGTTGATGAACATAATCTAGAAATTGTATCACTGCGTGAGACTTCTCCTGTATCTCCACCAGCTGGTAGGATTATTCTATCTAGCTATGTTGTGCTGAACTGCATACTACAATTTGAAGAGAGTATTATGATCACCAATATGATTGTTTTACCTATGAACGACTTCGACTGTATTATTGGTATGGATACTCTCACAACTATCGAGCTACTGTTGATTGTTTTAAGGGTGTGGTTTGATTTCGACCTTATCATGGCCCCAAATGAAATTTCTATGGCCAAGGATCGCAAGCTAAAATATCGTTAGTATCAGCAATGGAAATGTTTAGACTGTTATCCTTAGGAAATGAGGGATATATCATTTATGCGATCGATGGTACAAAGAAAGAACCACAATTGTCAGACATCCCAGTAGTAAGGGGGTTTCCCGATATATTTCCAGATTAAATTCTGGGTTTTCCACCGGAGATGGAGATTGATTTCAGCATTGAGTTGTGCCTGGTACCACACCAATTTCCAAACCACCTTACAGAATGGCACCAGCAGAACTCACAGAGTTGAAAGAGAAATTTCAAGAACTTCTTGACGAAGGTTATATGCGACCGACTATGTCACCTTGTGGAGCACCTGTACTTTTTGTAAAGAAGAAAGATGGTACAATGGAGAATGTGTATCGATTATAGACAGCTCAATCGTGTACTGTCAAGAATAAATATCTGTTACCCAGAATTGATGATTTGTTTGATCAACTTCAAGGAACTTCGGTCTATTCAAAGATCGGTTTGCGATCATGATATCATCAACTCCTAGTCGAGAGGAGGATATTCCGGAGACGGCTTTTCGAACAAGATATGGAAATTTCAAATTCCTAGTAATGCCTTTTGGTCCGACGAACGCACCAGTTATATTTATGGATATGATGAATAGAGTATTCAGAAATTTCTTAGATCAATTTGTTATTGTTTTCATTGATGATATCTTGGTATACTCAAAAACCTAGAAAAACCACAAAGAACACTTACGGTTAGTGCTCCAGACTCTTCGTAAAGCCCAATTGTATGCAAAACTATCGGAATGTGAATTTTGGCTGGATCGAGTCATATTTTGGGGACATGTGATATCTTCCCAAGGAGTTTCTATAGATCCAAGTAAAGTGGAAGCGGTGTTAAATTGGCCAAGATCAACCACTGTGCCGGAGATTCGCAGTTTTATAGGTCTAGCAGGCTACTACAGACGTTTTTATTGAGGGATTCTCTCAAATAGCCAAGCCTATCACCCAGTTGACCAAGAAAAATCAGAGTTTCATCTGGTCCGATGATTGTAAAAGTAGTTTTCAAGAATTGAAGCAGATATTGACTACAACCCCAGTATTGGCTTTGCCATCTGGATCAGGAGGATTTGTAGTTTGTGCAGATGCATCAATTAAAAGATTGGGTTGTGTACTCATGCAACAAGGTAAGGTGATCGCTTAAGCGTCAAGACAATTAAAACCTCATGAGACAAGATATCCTGTTCATGACCTTGAGTTGGCCGCCATCATTTTTACTTTGAAGATATGGCGCCGTTACCTTTATCGGGAGCAATTCATTATATACTCTGATCACAAGCGTTTGAAATATATATTCACTCAGTCATAATTAAACATGAGACAGAGAAGATGGCTGGACCTACTGAAAGATTTTGACTGTGAAATACAGTATCAACCAGGAAAGATAAATCAAGTAGCAGATGCGTTGAGCTGGAAAGTTGAAAATGTTATGATAGCATCCATTCATATCTAGCAAAAATATGATGAGTTATGCACTTCAGGATGGACATATCAACCACAAAAGGTTATTTCATTCTGTCTACTTTGCAAGTTGAACCACAAATTATCTCGAGGATCAGAAAAGCTCAAGAGACAGGTCCTTTTATACATCATTTGAAAGAACCGGTAATGTCAAATCAACCTACGAGATTTAGCATATCATCAGGAGGTTGGTTGGAAATGAATAAAAGGTTGGTAGTACCAAACCTAGTGGAATTAAAGGAGGCTCTATTTCAAGAAGCTTACTGCAGCCATTTTAGTGTCCATCTAGGAAGCCGAAAAATGTACCATACTTTGAGACCACATTTCTGGTGGAAAGGTATGAAGAAAGATATTGCTGATTTTGTGTTGAAACGTTTGACTTGTCAACAAGTCAAGGCAGAGAGAATGAGACCTGGTGGTTTATTTCAAAGTTTGGAGTTACCCCAATGGAATTGGGAGCATATTACGATGGATTTCGTGACTCATTTACCCCGATCAAACAAAGGGTGTGATGCATTGGGTTATAGTTGACCGATTGTCAAAGTTGGCATACTTTATTCCATTTGATCGTACCTACTCGTATAAGAAATAACACGACTATATGTGGATAATATAGTTCGGATGCATGGAGTTCCAGTTTCTATTGTTTCGGACAGAGATCGAGATTTGTATCCAAGTTTTGGAGCAGTTTCCAAAGTGAAATGGGTACCAGATTGGCAATGAGTACTGCCTACCATCCACAGACAGGTGGACAAACTGAAAGAACTATTCAGACATTAGAAGATACGTTGCGTTCTGTAGTGATGGATTTTGGTCGAAATTGGCAAGAATCACTACCACTAGTGGAATTCTCCTACAATAACAGTTTCCAAACAACCATCGGGATGTCTCCATTTGAGGCTTTATATGGCAAGAAGTGCCGAACACCGATATGTTGGGATGAAATTAGAGAAAAGCAATTGGCTCAGCCCAAATTTGTTGATGAGTGATCGCTTTTATTTTAAACAGTTATTTCCAGTGTAGCGATTTATACCCCAAGTGTACGGTGTCAAGTTTTAGTATAATGAAATTAGAAGTACGAGTGTCGAACCCAGAGGGATTAGAAAATAAGTACCACGTTCGATTAGAATTACTAATTTAACCTATGATTATGGAATGCTTATCAAACTAAATTGACTTAAACACAAAAATTAACCTAAACAGCAGCGATGAATAATTGAAGAAATATTATAAACGAATTATCAAGACATCGGTTCACCCATGTAATCCACCAAAAGTTGTCTATTAATTAAGATTCAAAATTCTATGTTCTAAGCTGACGAGTTTTCCTATTTCATTCGTTATACCTTGGTCCGATTATAACAAGTCTAGCATTAATCTACAATAAACCACTCCCGTGTCTTTATTGAATGATTAATACCAAAAAATGCTTTGTGAAAACTACTAGCCTTCGATTTTTGTAAATCTACTCCTATCACACGTGTGCTAGATTTTACTTGGTCCGTCTCAACCTAAAATCCACGGCCTAGTTTACTACGTCGTATCGTAATCTCCTATGGTCAATTGAATTACGATTACCAAAATCATGCAAAAGGTTTAAAAACATAAATTATGCGCAAAGATTATAGAAATTAACTCAAAACCAATAATTAACTCAAGGGTTCAAACATGGGATCCCCTATGTCTTGATAAACTAACTTAGCCAACAACCATCATCAAATTATAATGGAAAAATATTTCTTTAAACAAATTCAACATCAAAATCTGAAATAAAAATTAATTAAGTTTAGAAATACTAAGATAACGAGGATGTCGCTCCGTGCGTCGCTCCGTTCTTCCGTTCCTTGCGTTGCTCTTGCTCTTCAATGATTTGTGGTATGATTCTCCTCTTTGGGATGAAGGATTGGCTGCTCTTAGGGTTCAGAAATTATGTCCAAAGTCCTTTAATTTTCGTCCTTAAGTCTGATAAATAGGGCAAATTCGAGTAGGAAGGAGTCCACCTTGAACCAAACATGGAAAGTCTTTTTTTTTCATAAAATTCTTCACGGCGATCGATCTTCATATCCTCCGATCGATCGCGAGTTCATACTGGACGTGATGGCCAAAATTATCATATCCGCGATCGATCTTCGTTCCCTGCCGATCGATCGCGAGACTTCACTGTATATTGGCGATCTATCGCGAATTCTTACCGATCGATCGCCAATGTAATCTGCTCAGCTTCTCAATATATAGCTCCGCGATCAATCGCGGTGTTGATGCCGATCGATCGCCGAGCTGATTAACTTTAAATCTTCGAGAATTCAGTCCACATTTTAACGTCTCCGCTCGGTTTGGTCCTTTTTCAACATTTTTAGCTTGTTTCCTCCACTTTTATTCCCTTGGACCTAGATTCCTGAAATACACAAATATATACCAAAAAGCGTAAAATCATCCAGGAATCAACTAGAAAATCAATACAAAAACACATCAAAATAAGTGTAAAATTCACACTTATCAACTCCCTCAAACTTAGACTTGATCGTCCTCGAGCAAGCAGTGAGATCAAAATGTAGAGTTTATCATCAATACTTTAACAGAATTAACTTAACAACTCAAATGTAACAGCTCAAAAATCCCACTAACACTTCAACAAGAGTCAATCCAAAAATCAACAAGAAGTGTTTTCTCCTATGCCAAGCAATACATCGCAAAATTGGAATGTGCGTGTGTGCTATCGTCAATCTTAAGTTTCATACATATTTTTAAGATCAAATTCTGCCAGTAAACTCAAAGTTGAGATTACTATCAAGCACTCCATAAGCCTACTTTTCAAGCACTTATCCACTAATGTAATTATTCCCTATACTTGGATCAGAAGGTCTTTTTAGGCCTTTGGTGTTTGGCTTCAAAGAGAAGATAGGATAGCACAAAGAAGAGAGTATAAGCATGTAATGTTCATATTTTAGCACAAATTGAGCTTCTCTTCTTTTTCTTTTAGCCTTGGCCACTTTGGGTCTTATATAGTAAAAAAAAAAAAAAAATGAAGGTTTTTTCTATTCTTTTCTTTTCTCCTTCATCAATTTTTTCAATTAGTTCATCAAAATATAGCAATTCATGTGCATCTAATGAGAATCATTATACTCCCTGAGGGTGAGGATATTTTTTTTCAATTTAGGCTCAAATAGGTGGGTATAATGAGTTTGCCAAAAAAAATGTTGAATGGGGGCTAATTTCCACTTTTATTCATTTAAGCTCAAAGGGGACACTAGTGGTATATATAGACAAGGTATGCTCGAAAGGCTCAAACGTTCCAATGATCGCTTAAATCATATCCAAGTCAAGTTCATAATTATAAACTTTCGCCTCAAAATGCCCTCAAATAGATTCTATAGTGCTCTAAGATTCTCAAGACAAATCATAGTTAACAGAATTTTTCACTTTCCTATATATATTCCACTCAATCACGACTCAAACGTGCATCAAAATGTTTCTCAATTTTTGACATATTAGCTCAACCCAAGATATTCACTCACAAGTGAAAATTTTCAAAACTCTAATTGAGATGGAGATTATTTTCATCATGTAGTACAGTTGCAAGTTTCATTCATGTATTTCTTAACGAAGAACTCATTTTCACAAGCAATTAAATTTAAGATGCTCAAGAACGACATCGTACCACTCGATAAAATATAATGCAATAAAAGTAGTAGAATAAAACATCAGTACTCAGTAAAGACCCCTCCACCCCCCCCCCCCCCCCCCCAAACTTAGTATGTGCATTGCCCTCAATGTACAGAAAACAATAAGTGCAGTAGCAAAATGCATACCTCGACGATCGTCAGTGATCGTCGTCCTCATCGTCCTGCTCCGGTGGTGGGTCGGGTGTAAGGACCCCCGTGCCCTTAATCCGTTATTAGTGTATTAATCCATGCCATTAGTGCATACAATCATACATGTGGGGGGAGAAATCACTTATCATCATAGCCATTCATGCCTCATATAAAAATTCTTTACATTATTCCATATAATGTCTAGTTTCCCCAACTAAGTTCGCATACATAGCATGCACCAATATAATACACTAACATGTTCTCAGTTCATTTAGCAATTCAATAGATAATTGCATACCACTCACAAATGAAGAGAGAAAGGCACTTGCCTTTTTATACATACCATGTACACATAATAGTGCTCACATGCGAACATCGAATAAGTATATGTGTATCAAATGTATAAAACATTGTGCTCAATACCGTCACTGGTACTTCGATCCCTGGAATCACCTCCATTCCATAGCTCGAGCTCAACTCCAAAGCCATCGATGTACCTAATTACCTGCCCCAACAGAGACAGCCCCCACACGGGGTGAGCATACCAATATCCCAAATCCAATAATCGCAATAATACAATTCATAATTTACAACAATGTAAATGCTATGAAATACAAAATATACTCCCTGGATGATATCATCCTCATCCGGGGTTTCCTGTACTGTCCCTGTTCTCAAAACACTGAAACCATCAAATTCCCAAATGCCAGTTAATCATTACATTGATTAACCTATACATTAGCCATATACCGATATCATAATCAATAGCATCAAATCATTAAACAATGATTACAGATATTCCATATATCTCACTTTTGGTTCCATAGTTCTATTCCATTGCTCACTCTACAATAGCGGCATTTCATTCCCACGTATGCTCAACAGCAGTGGCGCCATATCCGATGTTCGCTCAAAGGCGACTATCCTAATCATTGCTCGCTCAAAAGCGGCACCATATGATTCCCAATGCATATATATCCATTGTAGCAATTACCATAAACTATGCATTTTCATATACATTTATTGCTAATACCATATATCATGCATTCTCATACACATTCATTGCAATACAGTGTACCAAGCACTCAACAATTGCAATTATATTAAAAGGGCTATGCTCGTACGTCATACGTACCTTATGATTCCACAGTTCGAGTCCAACCTTGCCTGAGTCCCACGACCCGATGAGTTAAGTGCTAACACACAAATAACTCTCAATTAAACATAGGCATGCTATCACGTGCACAAGCACGTTCACAACTTCCAAACCTATCGTCCATCCATGACGATTACCAAAAATAAAAGCCCCCTGGCTAAGCATGCACAATACCCAAAATATTCCGTTTTATATGTTCAAAAGATAGCCAAAAACCCAACCGAGAATTACTTTCGTTAAACTTTGGCTCCAACCAATCCATTTTAAAAGTATAGCATTCCCATTGGAATGTAGACATTGCCTCGGAAACAGGCTACTCAAATCCCGATTCCAAAATCCCGACAATTTCCAAAATTTCAAAAAAATAAAACCTTACGGGCGGCGATCGATCGCCTCATTATGCGCGATCGATCGCCCCTGTCCAGTGGGCAAAATCCCCTACACGCGATCGATCACCATCCCTCGCGATCAATCGCCAACATGCTCGCGATCGATCGCCTAGACCACGCGATCGATCGCCTGCACTGTTCATCGTCACCAAAATTTGAGTTGCTCGTCGCGATCGATCGCCACCTGCGATTTTCTGAGAAATTCGAGCTTCCATGGTGTTTTTGACACCCAACCTCAAAACCAACACCTCCAACTTCCTAAACACCTCCAATACACCATATAAACTCAATAAAAACACAAAAATCAACATTTTAGATTTTTTTAACCAAAACCCCCAAATCTCAAATCAAACCCATAACTCAATCATTTAGCACAAAACTATAATCGAATCGAAGCTAAAGGAGAGGAGAAGAAGATTACCATCCTTTCTTCAAGAAATCGGGCTCCCAAGACGAGCCCCCATCGATTTTTTCCAAGAGGAGAAGAGGGGAAGGGTTTGGGGTGAGGGAAAGAGGCGTGAGGGAGAGGAGAGAGGGAAATGATTCCGTATAATGACGGAATACCGAGTCCATTTGGTATATATAGCACTCAGGCTCCAAAATACCAATACCTCCACAACTACATCATGATTCATTAAAAATCATCTGTTTTCAAAAATCATCTCTCTAACCTCAATTCCCATTACCAGCCCCAGTACAGAGTACTCCGGGCCCCAAATCCCACCAAAGACCAAATTCCAAGGTTATCACCACGATGAGAATACAATCTCATCCCTTGGACCCAACGAATCCAAAACAGGATTTAAAATCCCCGAGAGTCCCAATACCGCAATTAATACACAATTGCCACGATTAAAATCCATTAAGGATCATTACCACACTGGGATTAACACTAATAATTCCCGGGTATCACCTCGGGGAAGTATGGTTCCTCCGGCTGGTATGGCTGGAGAGGCGGAAATGTAGGGTGTGGCGGGAATGGGATGTTAGGGAAACCTTGTGCCAAAGCAGAGTTTCATGCAGCTTGATATTGCATGAACTCCATGTTTTGCTGATACATTTGCTGGTGGCCCAATCGGATTTCCCTTTGTTCATGCCGGATTTCCTGTAGTTCATGGTGGAGGGATTCCATAGTGATCGAAGTAGGCACTGCAGCAGCAGATGATGATGGTTCAGGAAGATGGCTGCTGCTAGGTCGTGGTTCTGCCATCCGTCTGACTGTGGCTGGTGCAGGATTATCGACCACGAGTAATGCCTTTGGTGGAATTGCCTCTTCTGCGGAGTTCCGGACAACTTCAGCATACTTGCATAAAGAGGTGATAGTGGAGGGGCATGGCATGCCAGAAGTTGGAGGTCCACGAGTGTAGTTCTGGATGGCTGCCTCGATAAGACGTCCGAGATCTATCGTGAGTCCGGTAACTATGGCATAAACAAGTGTAGCTCGGTCCCTCGTGACTTCAGATGTGTGAGTCGATGGCATAACTCGAGCTACAATAAATGAAAACCAAGCCTTGGCCTCCTCCTTGAGATCTGATATCAATACCAGTTGTGGTTTTCCCTCGGCGTTCAGTCGTCATTGAGTTCCCTCTACACATATGGTGGACAAAATAGCATCAAAGTCAATGTGATTCCGGCAATACATGAAATAGTCATCCTCCGGAATGTTCGGCATGTTGTATAATGCATTGATAGCCTTTGAATAAAAAAGAACTTGTTGTTTCCGTACAGAGACAACGTTGGCTTCAATGTGGTTCTGTGCCAGGAGGTTGGAGTAGAACTCCCTGACTTGAGACACCACCACATCTCGTGGTTGGTGGACAAAAGTATACCACTCCGACGGAGTGCCTCTTGGATCACAGCACAGCCGAGCTTGCTCGTGTCCATTCCCCATTCCCGGATCCTATATTTCTTTTGGTACACCTCATAAAACTTTGCAGCTTCCTTATTTATAAACTTGTAGGAGTCAAACTCCTCGGGAGCGGAAACTACCTGCTTTTACTTTCGCTTTGGTGCCATCCCTAGAATCTAAATCACCAACACCACTCCCAACCAACACAATATGTAAATCAAGCACAAGTCCTCCAACCAACAATCCAAGTTAGGTTACTAACCAAACCTGTAATACCCCGAAATGTGATATGATTATGTACTACGATGATGAATTATGATGTGTTTAAGGGTTGTGGTGTATTTAATTTGGGGGATAATACTTATGATGTGATGATATGATTTAGGGGGCATGTTGGGTGTTTTAGAGGATGTATTAATTAAATAAAGTTGTTAAATATCGAGTGAGGATATTTTAATACATCGTACTAAATACCGGGACACAATTAAACACCACATGACCACCCCAACCCTCACCACCCCCCTACTCGGCCACCTCACCCCCCAACTAGGCCAACCCATTCCCCCCACTTGCACAACCCATGCCTTCTTCTCCCCTCACCATTCCACCTCCAATCACTTGCTCCCCTTCTTCTTTCCCCATCAAAAACGTCCAGGCAAGCTGCTAGGAGAGGAAAAAGGCTGGTAAGAAGGTGTCCAAATCCTTACAAAAAAAGAGGAGCAAAAAGAGAGGGGTAAGTGGTTACCCTGTTTTCTGGGTTTGTGTTTGAGCTTGGGTTTGGTGGGTTGTTTTTAACGCATGCTAAGTGTAGGTTTGGGTGAAACCTTGGTATGAATACTTACATGGTAGTTTTGTGTAACTACTAGCATGTTTGTTTGAGCATGTTACATGTTTTATGTGATAGATTTCTAGTTATGAATCTATGTGCTCGAAAACCTGGGCAAGGAAGAAGATACTCTGTTTTCTGTATAGGTTGGTTGAGGATGAAGATTATGATGATGTTATGATGCATGTTAGCTTAGGTTTTGTTAAACCTTTGATTTGAGTACATGCATGGCAGTTTTATGAAGCTTATAACATTTTTGTTCAGGCATGTTTTACGCCTTATGAAGTAGAAATGATGGTATGAAATGAGGTGCTCAAAAATCTGGGGAAGTCCCGATTTTTCAGAGCTCTCGATCGATCGAGATTTTGGTCCCGATCGATCGAGCGAGGCAGAAAGTTTAAAGCATGGTTTGAAGTTCAGGCGTCGATCGATCGAGGGACTTTCCGATCGATCGGTGAAACGTTTCGATCGATCGATATTTGCTTCCGATCGATCGATCGAGGCAGAGTGTTTGGGCACTGTTTGTGCACAGTTTCTCGATCGATCGAGACCTTGGGGCCGATCGATCGAGAGAGTCAGAAAGTTGAAAAATAAGATGATGTTTTATTTTGTTAAGTTTATGATGTGAGATGGTATTGAGGCATCTAATAAGGTATTGTGTGGTCTTGTAGAACCATCCCAGGTAACGGCACCATCAAGGAGATAAAGTCTGTTGACTCCTCCTCCTTTTGAAAAGGTACGTAAGAGGCGTACGGGCATCGGACGGTAACACACATCTTTACACTACGACTATGCTCTTATTGCATGAGTATACATGATGAAATGATGATGTTTATAAGATGTTTATATATATACATACGATGTTATTTGTGGAAAGATGCCATGGGGTAAGATGCCCCATATGGTAAGAGGCCATACGTTATTATTTGTGGTAAGATGCCACGGGGTAAGATGCCCCATATGGTAAGAGGCCATACGTTATTATTTGTGGTAATATGCCACGGGGTAAGATGCCTCATATGGTAAGAGGTCATACGATGTTATTTGTGGTAAGATGCCACGGGGTAAGATGCCCCATATGGTAAGAGGCCATACGATGTTATTTGTGGTAAGATGCCACGGGGTAAGATGCCCCATATGCATGAATATGAATCAGGGACAACGAATAGAAGTTAATGAACAATCAGCATATTTACTTAACCAAGATTTCATGCATTTACTATGATGTTTTTATGATGTTAAGTACGATTGTATATGCTCATGATGTGTTGTCCCTGTAGGTACACTTTTGGACTAAAGGACTAAGGGTCGGGTTGAGGCTGTGAGCTACGACGAACACAGGGATGTATAGGATGCAAGTCATGATTAGTATCTACTCTAGGAGTAGTGTAAATCTAAACGCTAACATTCTTTTGGGGAATGTAATTAAATTTTTTTGAAGTTTTGTATTTTGGCCTGTAATCCTGTTAGCTCATGTAACAACCGGAACCTTAAGATGTTATTTAATGCATGATTAGTCCTTCTTTTGTATTGTAACACTGTTAGGGTAACAAGGCCCTACAAAACCACACAATAATCAATGAGGAGCTCTTTAGTTCTCCCGCAAACTTATCAAGACCAAACAATTCCAACTTCACCAATTCACAATTCAAAATCTTATTTTTTTCACACCCTAACACTAATTGACAATCAATTAATGGCCCATGTATAACAAGCTAAAATACCTCAACAAATTTCGAAAATTTGCTACATGGTAGTCCTTAGGTTTAGCTTCAACTTGGAGTGTAGAGTGCTCAAAAATCCTTTTTCTTTGATAATTCCTGTGAAAGATTGAAGCTTGATGATAGAATTGAGGATAACTTTCGAAAATTTGAAGAAAATTTGAAGGATTTATGATGGATTGGGAAAGATTTGAGGAAAATTTGGGAATTTGGGGGAGGGTTTTGATTTTGAGTGTGTATTGTGTGAAAAAGTGTGGAATCTGATAAAATAAATAAATTTTTTGACCTCCCGATCGATCGTGGATTTTTACCGATCGATCGCGAGTCTTTTCTGGAATGGCGCGATCGATCGCGATGTTTATGCCGATCGATCGCACCATTGAATTTTTTTTCTTCTCTGGACTTGGCAATCGATCGCGATGGTATGGCGATCGATCGCCAAAACACATTGCCTGAATCAAAAAAAATTATTTTTTTTTGTTTTTTTAAATCAACACTTTTTCTCTCGGGATTCGTTCTTCTCCACCCACTCTGCAAAATTGACACACGGAGTCAATTCTTGGAATAAAATTGCAAATAAAACAAAGACTAATTAAAAATCTAAAACGAAGAAAAGGGAGAAAAACGGTGTTCTTAATTTATAGTCCCAAGCTGGACTTATTACCAAAATCCCCTTAACGATTCGGAGTATGTGGATAGTGTCATCCAAGTTGCAGTGCCTTAACTGCTGAGCATTTACCACATAAGTGCCTAGAATAGGATCACTTACTTTAATTGCTCCATGAGCATAGACGGTAGGCACCGTGAATGGTCCAACCCATGAAGCCTTTCGCTTGCTTTGGAAAATGCAATGTGGTGGCGCTTTATGTAGTTGGACTGTCTCTCCTTTCATGAACGTCCTTTTATCATTTTTCTTCTTTGCATTCCTCGGCTTCACCTTATCACAAGTCCTTACTTCTTTAGTCTCTAGCTCGGTCTTCACCTCCACCTCATTAGTACCTTGCACCACATCAACAGGAAAAGTGTCAATCACATTAACCTTTAAATAATCATGCTCGTTCTGTGCGTGTGTCGAAGATTTAAACATATTAAATATAACTCGATTCTCTCCTACACGGAGGATCAACTTCCCTGCTTCAACATCTATGATAACTCTTTCGGTAGCTAGGAATGGGCGTCCCAAGATCAATGGCGTTCTCTCATCCTCCTATCCAACACTAGGAAATCCACCGGAAAGGTGAATTGATCTATCTTGACTGGCACATCTTCGATGATTCCTAGTGGGTAAGTGATAGACTTGTCTGCCATTTGCAACACCACCCTTGTAGGCTTCGGCTCTCCCAGTCCAAGTCTCCTAAACACAGATAACGGCATCAAGTTCACACTAGCACCCAAATCATATAACAATTTAATAGAAGAAATAGGCCCCAACAGTGCAAGGAATTGAAAAACTCCCTGGATCTTTTAACTTAGTGGCCGATTTCTTTTTCACCATAGCACTACAGTCCTCAGTTAAAAAGACAGTCTCGTGCTCTCCCAATTTCTGCTTCTTAGATAACATTTTCTTTAAGAATTTGGCATAGTTAGGCATTTCTCGTAACGCATCAATAAATGGTATATCGATATGCAAATTTATACGCAGGTCTAAAAATTTGGCAACGTTTGAATCTACCTTTGCACTATTAATTGCTGCAGGAAATGGGAGAGGAATGTGTACCTTTTCTTGTGGTGAGATCGGTATAGTGGTTCCAGTGGACTTACCCTTGTTGCATGGTTGCTCCTTCTCCTCTTGCTTCATTGAACTCTTTTCCGTCTCCTTCTCGGCACCAAGTTCCTTTCCACTCCTCAGGGTCACGGCATTAGCTTGCTCCCTAGGATTCTTCTCGGTGTCACTCGGTAGAGTTCCTTGTGCTCTTCCTGCTAAGATGGTTGCCAATTGTCTTACTTGAGTCTCGAAATTCTTGATAGATGCATCTTGGTTATTCATCCTGATCTCTGTAGATGATATGAACTTGACAAGTAATTCCTCCATGCTTGGATTTGGTTGGTAACCCGGTGGTGGTTGGGGGTTCAAAACATTCTTTTGGTCAAACCAAGAGAAGTTTGGATGATTCCTCCACGGTTGGTTTTGGTTGTTGGAATAGTAGTTACCCAGTTGTGGCCTGTTTCCTACAAAATTAGCATTTTCAGTAGATTGCATAAAAGGATTACCTGCCTGACATTCCGTGCTCGGATGGTTGCCGACACATAGATCACATATGACCACTTGAGCTTGCATCGCTGTCATGCTCAAGCCATCCATTTTCTTATTCAACGCCTCCAATTGAGCTTTTATTGATGTTACCTCATCAACTTGATGCACCCCAATCGGTCTATTGGGCACATTCCTTTTGGACTGCCACTGGTAACTGTTGGATGCCATCTCTTCCAAGAGTGTGTAAGCTTCCTCAGGTGACTTTCTCATAATGGTACCTCATGTTGCTGCATCAATCGTGGATCTATTAGCTGAAAATAAAGCATTATAAAATGTTTGTACCTGAAGCCAAATCGGAAGACCATGATGTGGGCATTTTCGAAGTAAATCCTTGAATCGCTCCCATGCTTCATACAATGTCTCTGGATCATGTTGCACAAATGTGGTGATATCATTGCGCATCTTCGTTGTCTTGGAAGGGTGGAAAGTATTTTGATAAGAATGCTTGCGCCATCCCCTCCCAAATAATGATGGATCATGTAGGTAAAGAGTTTAACCAAGCTTTAGCCTTATCTCTCAATGAAAAGTGGAATAAACGTAACCTGATGGCGTCGTCAGAAACGCCATTTTGTTTGAATGTGTCACAAATCTCCAAGAAGTTGGAGATGTGGTCATTTGGGTCATCAGAGGCCGCTCCCCCAAACATTACAGAGTGTTGAATCATCTAGATTATGGCAGGCTTAATCTTGAAGTTATTAGCCTGAATCCTTGGTCTAGTGATGCTCGATAAGTTGCCTCGGAAAGAGGGTTGTGCATAGTCCATTAGTGATCGTGTAATTTGCACTTCCTCGTTGTTTCCAGTACCATTCCCTCCTTGATTATTCTCAGCCATTGCTTGCGTCTCTCTCAGTTTCCGATGATGAGTTCTTTCAATTTCAGAATCAAACGGCATGAGTGTCGGTCTATCACTCCTTAGCATGCACTAGGGAGTGATATCCTGAAAAAATAACACCAACAAAAGAAAGAGTGTATTAATAGTAGTCAAATCAAATGAAAAAAAACTAAAAAAAATGAAAATGGCTAAATTACAGTAACTAATCTAGTATGATATTACTTAAACTAATCCCTGGCAACGGGGCCAAAAACTTGATCGCTTTTGTTTTAAACAGTTATTTCCAGTGTAGCGATTCTAGACCGCAAGTGTACGGCGTCAAGTTTTAGTATAATGAAATTAGAAGTATGAGTGTCAAACACACAGGGATTAGAAAATAAGTACCACGTTCGATTAGAATTACTATATTTAACCTACGATTATGGAATGCTTATCAAACTAAATTGACTTAAACACAAAAATTAACCTAAACAGCAGTGATGGATAATTGAAGAAACATTATAAACGAATTATCAAGACATCGGTTCACCCATGTAATCCCCCAAAAGTTGTCTATTAATTAAGATTCAAAATTATATGTTCTAGGGTGACGAGTTTTCCTATTTCATTCGTTATACCTTGGTCCGGTTATAACAAGTGTAGCATTAATCTACAATAAACCACTCCGCGTCTTTATTGAATGATTAATACGGAAAAATGCTTTGTGAAAACTATTAGCCTTCGATTTTTGTAAATCTATTGCTATCACACATGTACTAGATTTTACTTGGTCCGTCTCAACCTAAAACCCACGGCCTAATTTACTACGTCCTATCGTAATCTCCTATGGTCAATTCAATCACGATTACAAAAATCATGCAAAAGGTAGCTAATCTTTTACAAGCATTAAAAACATAAATTATGCGCAAAGATTATAGAAATTAACTCAAGGGTTCAAACATGGGATCCCCTATGTCTTGATAAACTAACTTAGCCAACAACCATAATCAAATTATAATGCAAAAATATGTCTTTAAACAAATTCAACAAGAAAATCTGAAATAAAAATTAATTAAGTTCAGAAATATTAAGATAACGAGGATGTCGCTCCGTGCGTCGCTTCGTTCTTCCGTTCCTTGCGTTGCTCTTGCTCTTCAATGATGTGTGGTAGGATTCTCCTCTTTGGGATGAAGGATTGGCTGCTCTTAGGGTTCAGAAATGATGTCCAAAGTCCTTTAATTTTCGTCCATAGGTCTGATAAATAGGGCAAATTCGAGTAGGAAGGAGTCAACCTTGAACCAAACATGGAAAGTATTTTTTTTCTTAAAATTCTTCGCGGCGATCGATCTTCACCTCCCGATCGATCGCGAGTTCTTACTGGACATGATGGCCAAAGTTATCATATCCGCGATCGATCTTCGTTCCCTGCCGATCGATCACGAGACTTCACTGTATATTGGCGATCGATCATGAGTTTTTACCGATCGATCGCCAATGTAATCTGCTCAGCTTCTCAATATATAGCTCCGTGATCGATCGCAGTGTTAATAATCCAAAAGCAGTTAGTCAACTGAAACTGCAAGGATTCGAATCGCTCCCGATTCCATCGTAGATATCATTCAATGACATCTCTATCATGACTCACGATGTCTAACATACATCGTTACGAGGGAAACATTCGTATACCACGGTGTACACATACCAAACCTGGTTTCCACTTTCAAACCTCCTCCATCGAATGAGCAGTTGCATCATTGCAACTCAATTTGGGCAACTCACGACCACAGATTCACACAAAAGACATCTCACAAGATGTCCACCTCCAGATGTTCCAAGAATCACATCCTAATCATAAATAAACGATCGAGACTCCACAGAGTTTCAAATTCTGAAAGGACATGCAATAAACCCATTGCATCCTCAACACTTGTGTCGACAGCGACACCCAACCAATCCGAATTCCTGCCATCCCTTGATAATCCTAGGATTTAACAATCCAAACTTGGGAAGGCTATCGCATAACTCGGAGGAAAACACCAACAAGGAAATACCTTAACCCACACAAGATAATCCCTCCTCAAGGGAAGTCAACTAACTTCACGATTATCCCTCATAATCATCGTGCCATGGAGATTCCCAATCTCAAGGTGTTCCATATCTCTCATCAGAGATTTAACCATCCAAAAATAGCATAACTCTATGCTTGACAAGAAGGAAATCAATAACTGGCATCCGTATACTCACCGGTATACCTGCCTAAGCACTGACATCACATGCATACTCAATGCACTCGGCTCGGGTATATACAACCTACCCCCAAGCCCCAAACACAACCGTCAATTCTGAGTCATTCCCTACCCAGTGGAGAATGATAATCGACGATCAACAACACGGCGTGATTCCCAAAACAACACCACATGCACCAACTTACCGAATCTTTCAAAGATTCCCAAATAGGTATAATACTACCTCCTTCTTCACTAGGGAAGTGCCATCGAACTTGTAGGGTCTTCCTACCTTAACATCATTTTAAAAGCGTATTATGAACTAAACATGCATTAGAGACATCTTAGAGTTCTGGTTGTTATGTGAGCTCAATGTAATAACATGCCAAAATAAAACTTCAATAGTTAGTTAATTACATTCCCCAAAAAGAATGTTAAGGCTAACAAAAATCCTGTATCTATCTTCTTATGCTCCTTTAGCTCACTATCTCAACCCGACCCTTGGTCTCGATCCAAAAGTGTACCTACAGGAACAACTCATCGTGAGCATGTACATCGTTACTTACCAAATAATGCATGGAAATAATTGATAACATATACTTCCTGTTTAATAGTACTATCCTTCCTTGGTTGTCCCTGTGTCATAATTACTCATATAATCATTAGCTCAAGACATGAGTGAATAATATCATATTTCGTATATAAGCTCACAATCCATGTTAATTAGAAATGGGACTGTCCGGGTTCTATTATGACAGCGGCACAATTGGCCCCCTCGCTCGACATAACACATCTTATGATACCCATCGCTACGCCTTGATAGCGGATGTATCCCTCATTCAGCGGATGATACCCATCGCTACGCCTTGATAGCGGATGTACCCCATCGCTCAGCGGATGATACCCATCGCTACACCTAGCGGATGTACCCCATCGCTCAGTTATGTGAGCGGCAAGACCTTCCTCGCTTGCCCATAATAGTCACCGGACATTCGACCACTCTAAGTAGTATAGTCAAACATGCGTCATCATCTTATAAGGATCATCATTTCAAACATCATCATCACATCATAATTATCATCGTAACATTATATCATCTTTGTTTATCACCATATCATCATAATCATCATCATAAATACTTATGCAAATTGATGCAAAGTCATGGTTTAGGGATATGTTACCGTTGATGCCCGTACGTTTCTTACGTACCTTTTCAAAATGTGGTGAAGTCGTAGTACTTTATCTTCTCGAAGTTGTGGGTCCTTGGGATGGTTCTACACAACCATACAATTCAATATTAGAAGCTAATATAGTCAAATATACAAAATTCCCATAAAAAATGCCAAAAACACACTTTTGTGTGTCTCGCGATCGATCGCCAAGTCGTCCCGATCGATCGCGAGATCACACTGCCCGCATCAACAATTTTATGCATTCGGCGATCGATCGCCACCTTTGGCGCGATCGATCGCCAAGCTCACCGATCGATCGCCCAAAAGTGGCGATCGATCGCCAAAGGCTTCTGGAGCCTACTGCCTGCTCGCGATCGATCGCCAAAAACGGGCGATCGATCGCCAGCCTCTGCACAACGAAAATCTCCATTTTTGCACCTTTAAACCTTACCAACCTCAACCATCATTTATACCAACATCTTAAAAACATTAAAACACTCAAAACCTTCATTACACATCATAAAACCATTAAAAATCCAACATCCCACCAAGAATCACACTAACCCAAACAAACCCATTTCAAACTCTTTTTAAAACCCTTCCAAAACTTAACAACCATTTCAAGAACATCAATAAGTGCTATATAAACATCATAGGCACTAAATCTTACCAAGAAATGCAAGAAGGAAGCTTTTACAAGAATTTCTTCCCACCTTTAGGGTTAATTTCGAAAATGAGGGTAAGGGAATTTGGGAAAGTGATTTGGGAGTTTGAGTGTAAAAGTGAGGTGAGGTAAAAGTGGTGGGTTATGTCTTACTTTTAATTTGTACCCCAATAACAACATGATGTATTTAAAATACATTAACATGATAAGCATTTACTAATTGCAATCAACTTCATTAAACCCACATCATCCTCATACTTAAAATTAACATCCTTAAATCATGTTACTTCTTCATTTCCCAAACATGACTTAAACATCATAATAATTCATCATATAAACATAATTAATGTTCAAGTTACCATTAATTAATTTCGGGGCATCACAGAACTCGAGATCCACTAGTCTCGAACCACCGTTCGGAAAAACTGGATACAATAACACCCATTGCATCCCAAATACACGGATTCCCTCAGATCGAGTCAACAACGACTTGATGACTCTCTTGTTGGTACTTCAACATCATGAGCTGTCCCAGACAAGTCTCACCAAGATTAAACATAAACGTATACACGTTTCAGTGAGGCATACACAACCTCAACCTCAAAGACGTGGTGACTACTAGAGTCCACCACAATTCACATCGTATCACCTTACGATTTGCCAAACTTGGTTCCAACGAGCAGTATAACGGCTCTAGCAAGCCCCTCATGGTGCTGTACACACGCGGTAGACAAACTAGTCTCTGCCTCTTTAGGTTTACCTCAAACCTACCAACAAGACGGACGTTTCCACATGGCCTACCATACCATGGGAAGAAAATCAATAGAGTATTGGGTCTTTACCCAACATTCCTCTAATGCCGATACACCCTGGACACTCCAATGTCCCTATGTACTTAACATAACCTGATCCTACTCCCTTAGGACCCATTCTACACCCTCAAGGGTGGTGTGACCATGTCTACCACATGTCACATCTACAGAAAGCGAGTAATTTCCTCCACGATTACTCATGTCATCAATTTACATGGCCAAAAATCATTCCAACGAGCACACCCCAAGGGTACCACCACTCGTAATATGATCACCTCAATCATATGCTGCGGTACAATCACATGTACAGCGCGTCCATCCATTTCTCGAGCAGCCCGCTCGGTATAAGGGTCACGTCGATCGGTGACGTAAACATCACCTTGTGCTCGGCACTGGCACCCAAGGCATACAACTGAATACGTATGCTCAACGCATTGATCATCGTGACGATGATGCATGTCTAATAAGACATCTCCTAGACCACCGTCATCGTCATCCCGTGACGATACATGACCACTCATGGCATCTAAGGCATCGTCAACTAGTGACGATACATGTCAACAATGACACCTAAACAACCTAGTCAACTCGTGACGGTCCATGTACATCAACGTATGCCATCCATCATCATGCTAGTAAAATAGTCATAATAAAACATGTATATCAACGCATGCCATATCAACGCATGCCAGCTATAATAATGCTAAAAAGAATAGCAATATCCCATACCTCATCGCTAACAAGATAGCGGCATACCTGTCTCCGTCGCTCAGTAATAGTGCATAATCAGCACCCATCGCTCGAAGGCGGCAAAATCATGTGCTGAGTACATAGCGGCACAATCCATCGCTATAGAATCGACGGTATGATACCTCGTCATATAATAAGTGGCATGAAACCT